>VZDJ01000189.1:1100513-1160878 GCA_008694505.1 Cyanoderma ruficeps | reverse complement strand
GTGGGGTGGTTTTGTTTTTTTCCTACCACATTTGTATTCTTATATTCTTAGTAGAAAGCTGTTATTCCTATTCCCAAATCTTTGCCTGAGAGCCGTTAATTGCAAAATTAAAATTTGGCGGGAGGTGAGAGGTTTATATTCTCTATTCTAAAAAGAACCCCAGTTTCCCTGGCAGATACCTGTCTTTCTAAACCAAAACAATCAGGTTTTCAGTAGTTCTAATACATGAAATAATCTTCTCTCACTTTCAGTGGGATTTGATTTTTGGTGTTTGCTTTTCTAGTTCTTGAAAGAAATCACCCATTCAAAAGTCTAGGAAAAAGAATCATCCCTTTCATTATCCCAGTCCATTAGCAGGTGTTTCCAATTGTACTCTATATGACTTTTGCCCTAACCTGAGTTATTTTTGTTAGTTTGATTCACTAAAATAATACTTAAGGTTTTGTGGTTGTCTTTAACCATATCCATCCCAGAATTCTTTTCTTCAGCTCCTCTCTACATGTACACTGTGCTTTGGTCTTTCCAGCAAGCCTCTTTGTCTTCCTAGCTCTGTTACGTGGAACATTTTGTTTCGTTAGGAAAATTCCTCTCAATCTCTTAATTCAGAACTTTAACTGCCTATTTAAAGCCTAAACTCTTTCAGTGTTCAGTAAATATGAGCCTTTTGATCTTCATCTTTGTTCTGGCTTTCTCACCTCAGCCTTAGTTATGAGGGTTTGGTTTTTTGGTTTTTTTAATTAACCTTTTTTTGAAAAAAACATTTTTATTGTGTTGTGACACAATTTACAGCTTATTTCATAGTAACTAGAACAGGTACAAAATATTGTTGAACATTTGTACAGGAAATCAAAAGAATAACAAAGCTGTCTATTTACATACAGTTGCATTCTAAAGTAAAGCATTGTGAGAAAATAGTATTGAAACAATTTCTGAATTTTCCAAAGAAAGCATATGAGGAGTATCCTTTCTGAAACAGACTGCAACAGCTACAAAAAAAGCTTTGTCTTCGTGAACATTCAGTTATTACAAGTCTAAAATGAACCAGATGTGAGAAAATACAATTTATTTTTTTCCAAGAGACATACAAAGAATTTAAGAGTAAGAACAACATAGAAGAGAAAAAAATCAGCTGGGTGAAGAATTTCTGTGCAATTTATATTGGATGGACTAATTCTATACTGGACAGGCTAATACAGCAAGTGGTGAACAGGGAAAGGAGTTATGTTGAATAAGATCTATATTTAGCATTGCCCAAGTTAGAAACGTGTGTTTCTTTAATACTTAAAAACTGGTTTTATGGACTACTTTTTATGATGGCATCAACAGATACTTCTAGAATCCAATTTTGGTTTCATTTAACTAGAACTGCTGTTAATCAGCAGGCATTATACAAACTAATTTTTAAGTATATCGCACTCAATAGCACAAGAAACAACACAGGTTAGTTCTACGGTGGGAAATGACAGGACGGGGAGTGGGCAAAGCTTTAATTAAATGTCCTGAAAGGAAAAAAAATCTAACCAAATCTGTCAAATAGAGATAGGTGGGCAAATTAAAACTTAAGGGAAGACAAATTTATAGAATAGCAGGTAATCAGTCTTTTGCATTTTGGCTTCTATTTTACAATTCAGAATAATCAAATGACTCTAAAAATAATCTAGCAATTTAATGGTACCTTGAAACAGACTAATTAGTTTTTGTGAAAAGATAAATATTGTGGATTTCCTAATTCAAAATGGCTTACAAATACAAACGTGTCGGAAAAGAAGTCACATCTCCAAGTTATGGGCACCGCTGATTTGATTAAATAAAAGTCTTGGTCTTGTAACCCTTGGTAAATGTCTTCTGTGGTGCAGCAGGTAAAGAAAACACATACCAGATGAAGGGGGTTTAGTTTGAATCAGACTAGTAACAAAACAGATTACTTCATTCCACCCAGGAGTGTTCTGTCTGTCAGGATATAATGATGCACACTTTATCCTGTGTGGTCACACGGTCCACAGCTCTGAACTGTGGCATCAGTACCATACTGAAGATACTGTATTTGAAAATTATTTTCAAAGAGTTGACCAGAAAACAAACCAAGACAGGACAAACAAATTGGTGAGTCTACAGTAAGACTTTCAGTATTATTATGAAATCTGAATAAAAGTGGACTGTTAGTTACACTAGTTCATTTCTTTGAAAAATCTTATTTCACTTAGCATTTTCATGGAACTAGTTTTAAGAAATCAGGAGTAAGTTGTAAGAGCATTACAGATTCAAGGTGCCTTAATAAAGACTTTTGTCCCACTTTCCTCTCTTGCTACCCACCCAAGTGAAGCGTTCTCTTCATACATACTTTGCTTTGGAAATGGCTTAGTGCTACCGTGTGTGGAAAAAAAAGTTCTTTAGACTTACCAGTATTTTGCTCTGTCTACTCTTTGGTCACTTCTCTGGTTCTTTCCCTCCAACTTCTGTGTTTTCTGCTTGTTTCCCAAGTAACTAATCTGCTTCTAATCAGCCAGCTCCTACTCATAGCTGAACATTCTGTAATGTTCAACTTCAGCAACTATCACTAAATAAGATCCCAGGATATAGTACCACATTCAGTGCTGCACAAACAATTCTATATTTTTATAACCACATTGCATCCAGTGACAGTTAACATGGGACAAAAGAAATGTTTGAGCTTTGTCTTTGTAGTACAAGAGGAATTGTTTATTACTAGGCTAGCGGTGGAGAATGACACATGGCACTTTCCTTAACATTTAACAGTCAGGGAAGAGCTTTTTCGGTGGTAGTTGCACACATTGACATCTCCATTTTGCAGCTGAAAGTCATGTAGGTATAAACAAGACACAGACTGTAAAATTCTAGAATCACAGAATGGTTTGGGTCAGAAGGGACCCTTCGACGTCTCAGTCTGTTATGTAGTGTCTTGGCAGTCCCACTGCCAAGGGCAGGGACATCTTTCACTAGGTCAAGGTGCTCAAAGCCCTGTTCAGTCTAACCTTGAACACTTCTGTGAATGGGGTATCCAAAACCTACTGTTATCCAAAACCTATTTCCAACCTGTATGTTTTCTTAAATTCTATTCAGATTTTTTTTGCATTTAAGAGCTACATGTTGTTGGGAATATTTCTGTACATTCAGTCCAATAGTGCAGGAGTTTAAAAAAATCCGTATTTTCTCAGTTTTAAGAGAAGTTCCTTTAAAGCGGCAGCATAACAAGAATGGAGACCTGTACTTTTTTGTATTGTTTCCTTTTACATACAACTGAAATTGGAAATCTGATTCATCACCAGGAAGAAAAGACTTGTTCGTTAATAATTACACGGTACTGCCATTCACCACAGTGGCTAAGGAAAATTGACTTCTTTCCCTGTTTTCAGTCTGTGTTACCGTTGTCTAGATAGTATCTAAAGCAAAATGAATTTTTGAATTCTAATTCGGCTCACCCCATTTATAACACACCCCATCTTTTTCCAGTTGCTGGATTTTTATTTCATACCCTTTCAGGGTTTCTGTAATACCTTCACTACTGTTTTGTTCTAGGAGAAATAAAACTAGTTTAAGAACCAAATATCTGTGTCAAAAATCAAGGTGCCCAGCTAGACAGAGTATCTTGACGGCATTTTGCTTGCAATTTGCTTGTTTTAACTAACATGAAAAAAGATCAAAAAGGCTGTGTCAATCCCACCTTTTAGTTGTAATAGTATTTAGAAGATCAAAGTCTCTTATGACTTTTCAATATCAGTAAATTCACTATGAAAATACAATTCTGATACTGCTTTTAAAAAATATTTCATTTTGCATTCATACAGACATCATGTGTCTGTTCCTTGACATCTTATATAGTGATAGAATTAGCAATAGCCAAAATATATCTCTGAACCTTATTCTTTTTTTTCTGGAATACAGTATTTATCTGGTAATAACCAAAGAAAATACTAGGTTTATAATCCCTGCCCAAGAAAAAAATACCTTTGAAATGATTCAATATAAACTGTATTTTTTTTCTCATGTTCTTGGCGCTGGTGAGTCAACTGCCTGTCATACTGCAATTTGATGTCTTCAAGTGCAGATTCTAATTCACGCATCACATTTTCCTGGTGTATGGACTTCATTTCGTGTTCTTCAATCTGCACTCGTAATTTTTGTTCAGACTCACCTCGCCCAACAATCTTAGAAAGAAACACACTTATTTTGATTTATCAAACATTTTAAGAAAACCTGTTATCCTTCAGCCTAATAGATTAAAACATAGAAAAGCACTGGATCTCTACAAGTTATTAAGCTTATACTGGAAATAGACTTGCTACTGCTACAAGTTGACACTTCAGAACTGGACTGCATACATTTTCATCACGTGGACTAGTGGGTTTTTTTAATACCCTGTGCAAAGTTTAAACTGAAAGAATATTGCTTTCCGATTTCAGAAAAACTTCCAACTTGCACCCATAGACAACTTTTTTACAAAATTACGAAAGGTTCACCAAAGGTCACAAAGACCATGCCATAATGTATTTAATATTTATGTTTCCAGAGGTCAGTATGATTTCTAAGCATGTAGCTGCACACACTGCAGAGAGCATATGCAAAATCTGTTTATACTGGTGTTGTAGTTTGGCACTGGCTAAAAGCGAGGCACTCATGAAGAACGATTCACTCATTTTCCCCTGCTATAGTTTAGCAGAGGAGGGGGAAAGAAAAAAGGCTCATGAGTTGAGATAAGGACCTGAAGGAAATACTCTAAGGGCCAAACAGGCTCAAATTCAAATGGTATAATGAAAAAATTATTAACAGAATTAAAACAGGATAATGAGAACTAAAATAAAACCTTTAGAACACCCTTTTCCCCTGCCTCCAGCCCCTCCTTCCTTCCCACTGACAGTGCAGGGAGGCAGAGTGTGAGAGCTTTGCTCAGTTTTTTCACCTGAAATCTTTCCTCAGTTGACTTAGGGAGAGGATTTTCTTTTGCTATGCCATGGGATCCTTCCCATGGGAGACAGTTTTCTCTGAACTTTTCTAGTGTGGTTCTAATTTTCACAAGTCCCACCTGACCTACTGTAACGTGAGTCCCTCCCACGGACAATGCAGTCTTCCCAAAACTGCATAGCATGGGTCATTCGGTTAATGGGATGTAGTCTTTTAAGGATAAGCTGTTCTAGTTTGGAAGCAAGGGTTCTCTATCTTTTCTCTCTGTTCGCGTTTCCCAGTAAATTACAGCTTTTCAGCATCCATTCACTCCAGCATGAGCACCTTTTCTCATGGGCTGTGAGTGGATCTCTGCATCCCCCTACGCACTTCATGAATTACAGGGAAACAGTTTGTTGTATTATAGTCCTCACCACAGCTTGTAGAAGAATCTCAGCTCCAATGTTTGAAGCACCTCCTCTCCCTTCCTTTCACTGACCTTAGTGTCACCATGTTGTTCTCCTCACACGTCTTCACCTCCTTTTTTCTGACTTAGAAGAAAATTGCTGTCTGTAGGTTCATTTGTTCTCAAGTTCTATCCATTCAAAAGTTCTTACAGAGTTTCGCAGCACTAAAAGGTTGATCTCGTCTGGGGAAATGCTCACCATGCCCCTCGCTGTTGGCCACATGGTCCCTGCCACTGCCACATGGGCAGTGCCGGCCACCGTGGTGCTGCCTCCATTCAGCGCCTCTCTTCCTGTGGGGTGCCTGAAAGGATAAGCCACTACCGCCATCCCTGCCCTTCTGTCCATGGCACAACTGGCTACAAGCGGCCAGGCAGGCACAGTTCACTGTGGACTGTGCCAGGATGGCTGTGCCAGGAAAGAGGAGCTATCACCACCACTGTCCCTGCCTTTCTACCCACAGCACGGCTGCCTACAAGTGGCCAGGCAGGCACAGTTCAATGCTGGTGGTGCCAAGCAGCTATGCGGCCATGGCAGCCACGTGGGTGCCGCGACATCCTCCCCAGTACTCGGGAAAGATAACTACACACAATTTTTTCCTGCTTAAATATGGCACCGCAGTGGCATTACCAACTTTTCTAATTGGGTCAGCAACATGTCCACTGTCAGAGCGTTCAGAGACTGGCTTTGCTGGATAGAGTAGAAACTTTGAACAGCATTCTCTCAGAAGTCACTTCTGTGGCTTCCTCCTGCCCCACTAAAAGCCAGGTTGTGTTAAACCAACACGACCGCATTTAGGAAAAAGACAATGAGAATAGCAGCCTGAGCTTTATGAAGATTTCTGAAAGCCTGCAATTTGAATACAACACCACTATTTAAACACGATGTTTCTACGCAAGTTAGCAACACAGAGCACTGGAAAGGGGAAAGGTAATTTCCAGATTTGCAGCACCTTTCTAGCTAATGACAGCAAAACAAGATATACAGAGTTAATCCACAAGTATCCTGTCGCAGTGGGTCTTCACCCGACCAGCCCTGACCGCGCGACAATGCCCAGAGTTCTTCTGTGACTGGCCTCACACAGCTTCCAGCGATGACAGGTGAAATGAGAGACGGGACTCTTAGAGGTTAGGGAAACTGGGTTTATTGAGGGTACACAAGGACCTCTCACCCCAGGACCGGTGCCTCAGAGAGACCCCGATCAAGGGATGCAGGGGGGTTTTATCCAGGGGTAGCTCAGGGGAGGGTACAAACATAGACCAATGGGAAAACACAAGGGTGTGGTTTGATGCATAACATACAACCTCATGGACCAATTAAGGGGAGGTGGGAGGGGAGGGCTCTGACCCTGACCAGTCACAGCTCAGCTCCTGATGAGCTTTCTAGAAAAAGGGGACAGGACTGGGGATGACAGGCAGGGAGGAGAGATTGTACAACTTGGGACTGACAGTTGGAAAAGGCGGGAAAGGGGAACCAATCGGGAGCTGTAACTGGGTAGAGGCAGGGGGAAGGGGTATAACATGTAACAATTCGAACTAAAAATAACTGGGGAAGAAGGGTATTTAACATGGAGGACAAACTGCAAAGTACAAGAAACCACAGGGAAGCCATTTTGAACCATTAACTTAACCATTAACTTATCATCAAATTCAACATCAAAACTCATAAAATCATTAAACATCACCACATCTCCCCCTTTTTTTGTTTTTAAGATGAGGAAAACCGATGAGGTTGAGCGAGCCCCCAGGGAGGGTACCCATCGCCAGGATACAGTTCTTCATGCCACTCTTGATTGATGGGCCAATCCTCGAAAGGGAGACCTTCCTCCTCTTCCTCGGTAATGATCACTCCCCGGTTGCTGTCGTTTTCTTCCGGCTCCAGTTCTTGCATCTCAACCTCTATTGGCTCCTCCACAATTTGAATGGTGGGGGAGGTGGTGTCCATGACCAACTTAAGCAACATTCTTTTGATTAAGCTAAAGGCCAAAACACAAACTTAAGATGATAAATATAACTAAAAGTCCAGTCCTGATTACCGAACCAGCCCAACTTGAGAGCCCATAGTTTTTAAATAAATTGTCGAACCAGTCCCCTGTTTCCCTTTTGATCTGGTCGACCATGGATCGTATGTCCGCAATGGATTTTCGGACGTCCTCAGCCTTGGTTGTTAAATTGAAGCAGCACAGACCCTCAAACTCCTCACAGGTATGTTGGTGGAGCAAGAGGAGGTAATCAATCGCTGCCCTGTTCTGCAAGGTGGCCTGCCTTGTAATTTCCTCGTCTGACAGGAGGCCTGCCAAGGCGTTGGATGTAAGATTGGCTTGTTTCGCCACCCAGCATTCCAATCAGCCAAGTTCACCCATAGATTTGGCAATGATACCCAGGGTAAGAAAACAGTGACCGCGGTGGCCTTTGCCCGGGACCAATGGATGATATCTGATTCGCAGTCAGGGTTGAGACTTGCCAGGTCTCTCTTTTTGACTGGTGTGTGCCGTGAGAAATTTCTTGTTGCCCAATCCATAATTTGAGTTTTGTTGGGTGTGAACAGCCCCAGCTTGCCTAAAGTACATGGGCCTTCGATAAGGCGAGAGGGGATGCCAGGGAAAGCCCGATCGCCGCAAATCAAGAAAACGCCTTTGGGGAGGGAAAGGGATTTGCGAACTCCGGTCGATGAAGTGGTCACATGGGCAAGTTTCTCACACCATGAGCCAGCAACATACAACTTCCTGATTTGTATAACACGGGAGAAGGATTTTTCATGGCCTTGAGGAGTGGAATCGAAATGGATGCAGAAGGGGGCAGGGGAAGAGCCAAGGAGTTACAGCTCCTGTGGCTGGGGAGAAATTTTGGGGAGGTGGGAGGTCCACTCCCTCCAGAAGGCCAGGGGGTTAGTTACAGGGAGGGCATTTCCTTTCACTTGATTAATTTCTATAAAATGGGACACGCGATCGGGTTTCCTGTTATACTTGTGCTTCATTTGGAGGAGAGCGGGGGGAAACTCTTCCTCCTTGAACGGGATCCCCACAAGGCATGATGACATGGGGTCACCTGTGGCAGCCGAGGACTAGCAGATGTGGTCTTGTCCGAGGGTCCGTGCTAACGTTTTCCAGACGTTGGCTTGAGGCTGAGGGACGATCCAGGCCTTGGTCGACAACAGGAGACTGGCTACCAGCATCGCAAAGATGGCGGTCACGATGCTCTTGGCCCTCATAAGGTTTGAGCATTTGGACTGGTTCATAGGCTGCTGCCTGAAACTCAAAACCAAACAAGATGTTAGGCATCAAATCACTGAGGGATAAAGAAACACAAATCTGGCTCTTCCTTCTCCGCCTCATTGAAAAAGAGCCAAGCTGGTAAAGTGGGGAGGGTACTGCTGGAAGGGGGGTCAGTCTCTGCCTCTCTCAGGATTGCCGCCTTCTTTTTCCTCCGCCAGGAGGCCACTGCTACTTGTTGTCCCTGACCAATCTTGGAGGGTTTGGGGACATAGGGCTTCACGTTATGGGAAGGGATCCACCGCAAACCGGTGGGAGTGGAAACGCAGGTGTGCCCGTGCCCCCAGGTGATCAACTCATGAGGGCCCTCTGTCCTCAAAGTCTCAGGGTCCTTGACCAACACCTTGGGCCTTTCATGGGGTGCTAACCGTGCGCTCCCTTGAAAGTGCCTCGTCACTGGCAGGTTCATGATCTCGAAGGAGCAATTTAAAAAATTCAATGTGAAAAAAGCGCGCGACAGCTTGACTGAGGGAGGTTCATTTTTGAGTACTTGTTCCTGCTGGTTTAGGACCCGCTTAAGGTTTTGGTGGGTCCTTTCCACAATGGCTTGACCCGTCGGGGAGTAGGGGATGCCGGTTTTATGTTCCACTCCCCATTGCTGCAGGAAGTTGCAGAACTCCCCAGAAGAGTACGCAGGGCCGTTATCGGTTTTGACGGACTTTGGGATGCCCAAGAAGGAGAAGGCCTGGATAAGGTGTTTGATGGCATCACCGGCCTTCTCTCCTGTGTGGGCAGAAGCAAAGACTGCACCCGAAAAGGTGTCCACCAAGACGTGAACATACTTCTGTCTCCCGAATGGAGCGAAGTGCGTCACGTCTGTTTGCCGCACCTCACAGCTGGAAAGCCCACGGGGATTTACTCCCGCAGGCATGGGGGGAAGTGCATTCTTCTGGCACGTGGGACATGAGGCCACAATGGCATTGGCCTAGTCACGGGAAAGATGGAAACCTCGGACCAGACCCGGCACATTTTGATGGTGGAGCTGATGGCTGATCTTCGCCTGCTCAAAGGTGTTAGCAAAGTAGTCACCTCCACAGGGGCAGCAAGGGCGTCTGCCCTCCTGTTTCCCTCGGCGATGGCCCCTGGCAGGTCCGTGTGTGACCGAGTGTGCATCACATAAAAAGGTTGCTCCCGACGGGAAATCAGCTTAACTAGTTTCAAGAGCAATTCAAAGAGAGCAATGTTGGACACCTCCTGTAAGATGGAATTTTCAGCTCTGGATACTACTCCTGCTACATACGCCGAATCGGTAACTAGATTGAAAGGTTCAAGAAATCTCTCAAATGCTCTGACAACTGCGGCCAACTCAGCAACTTGAGGCGAGCCTTCGACCTCAGCAACATCTGATTCCCACTGCTGAGTTTGAGGGTTCCGCCAAGTCATTACTGACTTGTGGGACCTTCCAGACACGTCTGTAAAAATGGTTAGAGCATCGAGGGGCTCCTTGCTCTGAACGCTTTTTAACTCCAATTGGAATTGGGAGTCCGAATTGAAAATTTTGTGGGCAGGCCGATGAATGGAAATCTGTCCTAAGTAATTATCCAGAGCAAATTGCAGGGCTCCATTTTCTTGAAGCAGGTGTTCCAGCATTACTTTTGTAATTTGGCCCGAATGAAGTCGAATTGGCACGTGAATGCACTCAAAGTCACATCCGGCCAGCTCTCTAAGGCGGAGTCTGGCCTTCCGGATGAGGTCAGCCATGAGCTCCTGTGGTCTTGTCATTCTTTTGGACCTGTGGTGGCTGAGGAAGACCCACTCTATGATGAAGAGAGGATCATTCCCGCCTCGGTCCTTACAAGGTGTTTTTTCTGTTTCCGTGTCCCACTGGAAAATCAACCCTTGCAGGTGTGGCAGTTTTCCCAAGATGATGAATCTGAATGGCAGATCAGGTTTGCACCGGTGTGCCTGCCGGGTGGACAACAAGGTCTGAACCTTTTCGAGGGCTGTCTCTGCTTCTGGGGTGAGTGACCTAGGGGAACTGAGCCCCTCCTCTCCCCCTTTCAATAAACTTTTTATTTTTTACTACAAGATCAGCTATTAGGGTTCAGTCTCTGGTTTAGCACTCTGTAGCCTCAGACCTTCTCAGTTTCAGACCACCACAATCCTGTTTGTGGGCTTTTAGACTAGAACCTCTTGCATTTCTAAGGGCACTGGACACTGACTTTATAGGCATGGGGCAGATCCAACACAGCTATAGAAGTCAGTGTGTTTCACCTTCGCTCCTTCAAATGATGTATTAGTTTGATGGTTAATGAGCCTGTTCAGACATGAAATCACAAGCTGTCAGAGCCAGCAACGCCCCTGTGCTCCTGTCCAACTCCTCCCATACATACTGACACCCCAGGGATCCATCACCTTACTGCATGTCCCTGTCTGGCAACCCCAAACAGCTGTTTAACCTTATGAACAATAATCAAAGTTGTGATCACAACACATGAGTAGAAACAGTCTCACTGGTACCAGATGATGCTGATGGCCAGTAGTTTTGTCATAGCTCTCCCAAGCAATAGGAAAACAAAGTGATAAAAAGCAAACAAAACAGCACAATCTGAAAATAGTCATTAATGATTCTTGGAGGCTGTTGTACACCTAGAAAGGAATCAAGCATCTAAATATGCAAGGACACATACAAATCAGCACCCAAAGCAAATACACAACTTCATGACCTGCAGCAGTCATTCAGCATCTTAACTAAATGGTATTAATAGCTACAAGTTTAATCTCACACATTATAATCAAATTTGGTATTATCTTGACAGCCTTGAGCCACAGGCTGAGTTCCAAAATAGACTGTTGTGGGTTACCCCAGCAGGTAGCTATTAAGCTATCGATTCACACACTATTTACTTCCCCCTACCCCCCTCACCTAGGAGGACTGAGGAAGAGCAAAGGGAAAGTAAAAGCAAGAAAATTTGTGAGTCAAGATAGATGATCAGTAAGTGATGATGAAGTGGAAGAGAGAAAGAAAATAAAACAAAACAGATGATGCAAAAGCTATCACCCACCACCTCCCAGGGCTGACTAATGCTCAAAATAATAATGGGCAAAATAGAGCTGATCTCCCTAAACCTCCTCCTTTTCCTTTTTATTCATGAGCATCACGTTATGTAGTATGAAATCTCTCTTTGATTATTTCAGGTCATCTGCTTTGTTGAATGTTTGTGTCTCCAACTATTCATGCACCCTCCAGTCTATTTTACAGGAGGGCACAGCAGAAAATCAGAAGGCTGTCACTGTGCAAAACACTGTTCAGCAAGAGCAAAAACATTCCCGTGTTATGGTCATAAATCTAAAACACAGCACCCCCAGAGATACTATACAAAAAACTAACTCCATCCCAGCCAGACCTAGCATACTAGCATAGCTAAAGCCAAAAATCTAACAGACAAAACAGCTCAGGCTCAAAAGTCATCTTGAAACTGACTAGAGAAAATATAACATTACATCACTTATCTCTGTTGTCACTGATTGTGTATTCAAATATCCATTAAAATAAACCTATGTCCCAGGGATTATCCAAATTAAATTATACAAAATTGTGAATTAAATTTAATTGTCAAATAAGGTACAGGTGACACTTTTATCCATATTTCAAAAATTGAGTTCAAATCTCGGCAGATTGCTTTTTCACTTAGTCATTTACATAAACAGCTTATAATTAAATACCTGGCATTTCTTTAGTTCCCTCTTCAGCTGAAGAATGGTCATGTGATGTGGTACTGGGCTGGTCTCAGTCCCTGTGTCAGTTTCCTGGATGGTGAGAACTTCCTTCCTTACTTTCTGTACCATCGTGATCCAGCTCTGCAACCTGTCCCGCTGACTTCTTCTTAAGCTAACATCATCATTCAAATCAACCAGAAAGGAGAAGGCTTCATCTACACAATGTCTGTAACTGAAATATTGAACCTGGAGGCGAGTGAGCTGCTCCTCAAGTGAACTGATACAGGCTTTTTCTTCATTTAAGTCGTGTAAATGCTGATTATTGACCTGCTGGCTCTGCAAAGCTTCCCGAAGCAATCTGATTTCAAGTTCCATTTCATCAATTCGGTCTTTTTCTGGGTTGTAATTTACTACTGGTTTATTTCTAATGTTTTTGGCTCTGTTGGCATATTTGAGGGAATATAAAGATTCATCAAAGTCCAGTGAGGATGGACTTATACATGTTATCATAACAGTCTTGGCATTTCCTCCAAGGGAGTCTTTCAGAATATGAGTAATTTTAGCATCCCTGTATGGGATATGTACACTTTTCCTTTTTGGGTCTCCAAGGGCACTGATGACAATTCCCAAGGCCAAGAGACCACTATTGATCTGAATTGATTCTTTGAAGCGCTCACCAGTATTTCCAGTCTTTGCTACCCTCTCTGATCCTGCCAAATCCACAAAATGAAACTTTGAAGAGATCGAATCCTGTGCAACATCGGTATTTTTCTGATACTCCGCAGACTGCTTCTGACAAATACTGATGGTAAAAATGGCATGAGATCGACTAGAGTGCTCATTCTTCTGTGTTGTGCCTGTGTGACGAGCTGCATTGCCGCTTTCCAGCAGGCTTATCACTTCATCTGCACATTCTACTTGGAATTCCTTAGCACCGACAATCACTTCAAATACCAAACCAGGTGAAAATAAGAATAATTTAATTAATTCTAAACTCTTCAGCAAAAGTTTACAGCAATAACTATAAACATATTGTATTAGAGAAACATATAAGCCTGTGTTTTTAAGAGGTCATACCATATAGCTATAGAAACAGAAGACACAATGTGTGAAAAGTATGAGGTACAACACATCTGAAACCTGCAGATATTTAATACAGGGGTGTGTTGTGCCATAACATTTGAAACAATATATTAGACACAAGACACAACTCATTTACACATTGCACACTGCACATTACCTTTACAATAAGTGCTAGCTAGAGAAAGTATGAGCAAAGTCAGCTCAAAGGATATTTTGCCAGTTAAGAAAAAATATTAAAACTATAAAGTTTTTAGTAAAAATTATTCCCAGCCTGTACTCAGAAAAGAACTTCTATTCTGAACAGTGCTAATAGTTGGGCTTTGGGAGAGGTACCTGTTAGTAATCTAATAAGTGTAAGTGTACTTTTACCAAACGATCTTATTAATCATATTTCTTATCATATTTTTTCTTTTAATGAGAGATGGAAAATGTGCTAGCACAATTTACTGAAGCTGACTCTAACTGTACTGAAAAAAATAAATAATTTAAAATATATTGTGGGATCCTTTTAAAGCAATGATATTGTCTGTGATATTTGTGCTATACTAGTGCTTTCTCCCAGCTACAGACAAAAAACCCATGACAGCTTAATATAACAATATAATACCAGAGTAAACACAACTATTAGAATATAAAGGGAAAAAAAAGCCAAACCTAAAACAAATTAGATACTTTCAGAATAAAATACCTCTGATGTGGATTCTTCTAGAATTTTCATAAGGTGTACAGGATACCTATAGGGCAAGTGTTAATCTTGAAGCCCCTAAAATATCTACTTTCCCTCCTCTAAATGAAGTGGTTTCTTCCACTCATTTCATTGTAAAAGGGGAGCAAGTATTTACCATATAATTGACTTAACAATTGTCATTTTGAAGGAAGAAGCAATGGTTTAATCTTAAAATATTTATTCAAGTGAAGAATCGCATACTGTTTTGTTTCTGCACAGAACTTGCAAAAGCAGTAATTGTGTATTTACTTTACCATTTGTTGCCATTTCCATCCATATAGTAGAACATCTATATTGCTCACAGGCATCTAAACCCCAAATTGCTTCCAAAATTAGCTAAAATTAGTTGGTATTCTGAAACTAACTTTTTTTCCTCCTTTTATTCATTAGTAGTGAATACGCAGTTTCAAGAGAAGGCAAGAATAATCTGGACACAAAATGAAACCTAACACACCAAGAGAGCTGGAATCCTACCTGTATTTCCCTTCTTATCTTCTCGGATATGTAGCTTTTTTACAGAGGTCTCCAAATCCAACAAGTCTCGAAGTTCTTCCTTGTAAACCTCTATATAGGATACCTTCACACAGAAGTTAATATTACGATGTTCAGAAATATGATGAAATAATTCCTGAATAGCCCGTGGGATTATGCCCCTTTCATCCACTGCAACTGATGCTAAAATATAAGCACAAATGTCACACAGACTTGCAGTCATTCTGTCACAGAAATTACAAAGACTGAAATTTGAGAGAAGCTTGTGATACTTGGTATGTAACACATTAAGAAACCTGAAGAGCTCATTGTTCACAAGAATTTTTGTAATTTTTTTGTGTGTGTGTGTCAGAATCATTGTTTACATCCCATACGAGGACTCAAATTTAAGTTCTAAATTACATAATTTTATAGCCATGAAAGTTATGGAAAATATGGATTGTGCTTTAAAACTAAACTCCTCAGAGTAAGACTTCTTTATCCCTGCTCAGTGTGGTTAGCAATGACATCTCAAGGGTCTGAGAAACCATAAATTCTACATATATAAAGCAAAATCACCAGTAACTTAGTGAGACAATATTTATGACCAACATTAACAGTAATTCCCTATTTTTTCATAGACATAGAACACTGCTGCCAAATTCTAATTTTTTTTTTAATAATCAGCATAGGATAATGCTTCCATTAATAATCTGTGTTCTTTATCTAAGACTATGGAAGCTGTTTGCCTATGAGACAATATCAAGAATCTTTTTTATCAAAAAACTAATGGGTTGTTCACATCTAACAATTAATTTAGTAAATGTATTCATTAAACTAAAAGGTTTTACCATTACAACTGCAGAACTATGATCAGCCTTAGACATCCACTACCAAAACAATTTAATTAGCAATGGTACTTACAGGAATATTAAATTACACTAGTGAAGGGAATAGAAGTGAAGCTACAACAATTAGCAGAAGAGGCCAATGATATGAGGTTCAACAAAGCTAAGTGTGTGGTCCTGCCCTCGAGTCCCCTTAAGCACTACAGTTTGGGTGGAGGCAGAGTGGCTGGAAAGATGCTCAGCCACAAAGGAACTGGGGGTGCTGGCTGACAGAAGCTGAGCATGACCCAGCTGTGCCCAGGTGGCCAGAAAGGTCAGGGGCATCTTGGCCTGTATCAGCAATAGTGTGACCAGCAGGACCAGGGCAGTGATTGCCCCCCTGTGTTGGGCACTGGTGAAGACACTCCTCAAGTGTTCAGTTCTGGGCCCATCACTGTAAGAAGGACATGGAGGGAGAGGAGTGTCTCCAGAGAAGGGCAGTGGAGCTGGTGAAGGATCTGGAACAAGGGTCGTGTGAGGAGTAGCTGAGGGAGCTGGGGGTGTTCAGGCTGGAGAAAAGCAGACTCAGGATAGACCATATTGCTCTCTACTACCACCTGACAGGATAGTGTAACCAGGAGGGGGTCAGTCTCCTCTCCCAGGTAAAAAGTGACAAGACAAGAAAAAATGACCTCAGGTTGCACCTGGAAGGTTTAGATTGGATATTAGGAAAAAATTCTTCTCTGATGGTCAACGAATAGTATGGGCTTCGTTGTGGACCTGCAAATGCAAGGTTAATGGTTGGACTTTATGATCTTAGGAGTCTTTTCCAACCTAAACAATTCTGTGATCCTATAATTCTAAATAAAAGTAAGACTCTACCAAGTCCACTATTTATATCCATTTGGAAGAATTAAATCAAATTTCTTTGATGTCACAGAAATTTCTCCCAAAAGCCCCAAAAAAGGAAACAAATCCAACACAGAATGAGCAAGTATACAATTAAGTGCCTGATTTTCAAGATAAATGTACCAAAAATTTTCAAAACCACTACATTTCAGAAAAAAAGTTCTAATATAAGTTGCATGTTAAAATGTGTTATGTGAATGAACACACTTAACAAATTCTATTTTTCTTAGATATTTTTGGTGTAGTCTAATTTATGGAGAAGTTTTTAGAACTTTAATTATCACATAAATTTTAGAAGTTTTGGGTTTTTTTACTACAGGTTTTTTCCTTGGTCCTTAAAATTCTGCAGCATCATCTCCTATGCAATAAATATTTAACTTGCACAAATGTACCCTTTACCAATTAAAAGAACTCCAAAAACCAAAACCCCTTCTATAACCTACCAATGTGGTCACCACCGATCGTGTAAGTCTTCCCAGAACCAGTCTGTCCATACGCAAACACTGTAGCATTGTATCCTTCAGTCAGAGACACTAGGAGAGGCTTAATGCAAACAGCATAAACTTCTTCTTGGGTTGAGTTTTTGCCAAATACAAAATCAAAAGTGAAGACATGGTCCTTTCCAATGATAACTTGTTTAGCCTTTGGGACTAATGTGACACATGCTTGGTGGTTATGAAGTATTTCTTTGGAAAGCAGAGGTCTGACGCGGACTGCGACTTTAACTGGGATCTCCTCCATGCCAGACTCCACCCTTGTGCTTCCCACACAGTATTGATATAGTCAAGAAGAAATCTGTTACCACTGCTCTGTTCACCTCATTCACCGTTGTCTGCAACTAAGACAAAAAGTTTTCCATGTTATATAATACAAAAGAATTAATGTCCTGAAGCGGAAAGTTGAGATTTCCTAAGGAACACGTAAGTACCATTACAACCTCAAAGAGCACCTGATATAAATGCAGCTCTATTAATAACTATATAATCGAATAATAAGTTAATTTTGCATCTATTAATTTCCAAGCTAGCAGACATGAGTTTGAAAGTTGCCTGATTTCCTATTTGAATATAACACAATCATACAAAGCAACAATAATTTAAGAACTTCTTAATAAACACTGTTGATAAAACAAAGGCTTACAATGGGTTCTCTCATTTTCCTCTTCCAGCATTGATACTGCATAGGCAACACAAATCAGTCCCAAAAAATCTTTTTCTCCAAAAGTTGCAGAAGTTTCAATTCCTCTTCCACTTATCAAGCACCAAACACTTCTAACTTAATGAGCACAAAGAAGCATGCTTTTAAATGTATCTATTTACTACATGTAAAGCAGTCCTTTGAAAGTTTAATCACATATGTAATTTTTTTCCAGTAATTATAATTTTTAGAATACATGGTTCCTTATACTTCCTGGTGCATACTCATTCTTACAGCATAAGCATTGCACAGTAGCACACTTGTAAATATTAAGGAATTGCCTTTCTTTACAGCTATTTTTCACTAGAATTAAAAAATTCTGCATGGGATTCCACACACATCTTTTCTGTCATTGTTGCTAATTCTGAGAAACCTTGTCATGTAAGGTGAGCTTCCTGCGCTCACACCATTGTCTTCAAGAAAGCTGCATTACTGAACTGGCAGAAATCAGCTAAGCCCCCAAAATTCAAGCTTGTTGAAAACTAATGGCTTAAAACGGTATTGTTTCACAGCTGCAAAGAGAAGAGCTTTTGAATTTCATTTTATTCCTTTTAGTTTGAGGACTTGGCTATCCACAGCTGAACTTTGAAAACCGAAAAGCTCCATTTTATTAACTGAACATAAGAAGTAAGTAAAGCATGAGAATGAGCCAAAACTTCTATCATAAGGGACACGGCAATCAGAAACAGATGCATAAACATACTAATAAAAACACATTGTGATTAAAAACATATTTTGATTGACAACTGAGTTCAGTTACCTGGATGCGTTATTTTTTTACCCCCCAGCTGTGGTGCTCTTAAGTGCCAACATTTCCTACTCTTTTTAAAGTTACAGAATACACAAACAAACAAATTAAGGTGTGGGAAGGAAGCCCTGTTTCGTAAGAATCTATTTTGTAAAAGAACGTGGGAATATGTAATATTCCCAACACGTCAAGGCTAGAGAGATACTTCCATGTCGACGCCCGCGGCTGCCATAACGATGGGGGGGGCAAACATACTGGCAGCCTTTTCGCTGGCAGGGATGCTGTGAGGGCGGCCCACCAGATTTTCCGTGTTCGCAACGTCTCCAAACCTGAGGAGCAGACGGGATCGTATCACGCGTGAGTGTCGGGAGCCGCCAGGGTCGCCGAGGCCGCGGTGCCGTGCCCCCCTGCCGCCGGGCGCCGCGGGCCGCACCGAGAGCAGAGCCGGGCGGTTTGCGGCCCCGCGCCAGGCAACGGCCGCCGGACCGGCCGCCCGCCCGCCCCACAGCGCCCCCAGCGGCGGGACGAGCCGGCGGGCTCCCGGCCGCCCTTCCCGCCCTGCCCGGGTCTCGGCCCCTCCGCCCGGGAAGGACGGTGAGGCGCTGGAGCGTTTCCAGAAGAGCGCAGCGGAGCTGCGCAAGGGTCTGGAGCGCAAGTCCTGTGAAGAGAGGCTGAGGGAACTGAGGGTGTTTAGCCTGAAGGAGGCTCAGGAGGACCTTACTGCTCTCTGCAACTGCCTGAAAGGAAGGAGTAGCAAGATGGCGTTCGGCCTCTTCTCACAGGCAACAGGTGCCAGTACAAAATGAAACAGCCTGAAGCTGTGACAGGGAACGTTCAGGCTGGGCATCAGGAAAAATTTATCACAGAAAGAGTGATTAAGTATTGGAACAGGCTGCCCAGTCAGGTGTCACTGTCCCTGGAGGCATTTAAGGAAAGACTTAGATGTGGCACCCAGTGCCATGGTCTGGGGGACAAGGTGGTGTTGAGTGACAGGTTGCACTCACTCAGTGCCGTGGTCTAGTAGACAAAGTCATGTTCAGTCACAGGTTGGATTCGATCTCAGAGATCTTTTCCAACCTAAATGATTCTGTGGTTCCTCCCCTCCCTCCCTCCCTTCCTCCCTCCCTCCCTCCCTTCCTCCCTCCCTCAGTGGACTGAGCTCCCCATCCCACCCCCAGCAGTAGAAACACAGATACAGCTCATGGCACATCTGTCACGGCACTGTTTATTGGACGAATGGACAGGTTACACTTCCATCTCTGAGCAGTAAAGTATCTGCCAAGCACCTGCCACCTCCGTGCAGGTGTGAGAGGGGGACAAGCAGGAGCAGGGAGGGACTGAGGAGGAAGGTACATCACTGCATCTGCAGACACACCTGGCTATGCACACAGGCAGCCATGTACACCAATACAAAGGTCAAAGAGCAGGAATAACAAACCCTACCTTAACACAGGTTGCCCACAATTAATTGCAATTAGTTAACAGTTAAAAAAATGGATTGCTCTTAATTCCAGTCGGGGCAAGCAAATGATTAAAAGAAAAGGTAATAAAACAAAGGAAAAAAAAAGGCATGTTGTTACTAAATCAGCAGAAAAAAAGCATTTGATTTAACAGTTCCAAATCAATGCATGATAAACTACCACATGAAAAGCAAAATTTCAGTTCAAAAGATAAGGCAGCAATAAAAGAGCTATCTGGCTGGACTTAGTAATAGATACACCGTACTCGGTGGAACGGGATATCTTTCATATCTTCCCTGTGATCCCTGGCATAATCCCAAAGGTAATAATCGAGTAAAACTGCATTGATCTTTTCATGCATGTCCTGACCCTTCTTCTGATAGAGCTCCTGCAGGTGCTTACAAATCAACGCACAGCACCAAATAGAACAGCCACGGATCTCTACCTCTTCTTTGTCTCCAGACTGGAAAAGTTTTCCTGCAGACACAAGAGACAGCAATCCATTTATATCCAATAGACAGAAGGCCAAGGACTGCCTAAATTTGCTAATTTTATTCCCCTTTACATTTATTCTGCCACAGGATTCCAGTTCCTATTACTTACCCTGCAACTGTTAACAATGTTGCTATACATTTTCTAATGGTTATTTTAATTTTACCGCACTGCACTTAAAAGCTTCCCTCCCATTCAATTCAAACAACATCCTGCATTCTAAAAAACTGCTTTAGGAGCAGGCTGCACTTCAAATCATATGATCATTTCTTTGCTTGTGGAAACAAAAAAGATAGTCTTTTATTATAGTATACTTTTTAGAATATAATTATTATACTTTGCAGTATATTTTCTGCCAGGATGACTGAAGTCAAAGATTTTAATATTAAAAACAAACAGTACCCCAAAAGAACTGAATGTAAAGAGAAACACTGAAATTACTTAAATGGGAATGTTCTCATTAGGACTCATGGAAAGATAAAATCTCAGTGAGGTCTAATTAATATATAGATATGCATAAAGACATAAACACGCACAGCCATTCTTTTAAAATTCGTGGGTGACTGCATTAATCTGTTTATCTTCCTGAGTATTTCTGAAATTGCATAATAGCACCTCTACATCTAAATACAGTCATTTTACAGTGCAAAAGAGATTGGCTTATTTTTATTCACTAAAATTCATGGTTAGTAAGTATTGGGATGATGAAACCATGCTTAAAAAATTACATTCTAGTCATATGCAATTAACTTCATTTAAAGCAGTATTTTTTTAATGGATGCTTATTATATTACTTTGCTTATTATCTAACAGTTCAGTACAAATAAAGAGGAATTGCCATGATTTTACATCGTATTTGAATTAATGACAAAATCATTGTTTCTTTTATATATAAACCTCAAAAATCCTAACTATTCTCATGTTGGAAAGTGATTTTGCAACAGCAGCCTTTCAGAAACTCATTCAGACACTCAATTTATATTCAAGTCTCTTTAATCCCTCCCTTATCAATGTTTAATCCACAAAACAGTTAGGTCTTTAAAAAAAAGTAACCTTAAGAACTCACTCAAGATCATGGTTAGATAAAAAGTTCCCTCCTGTTACCTCATCACTACATAAGAAATCCTTGTGACTTGGAGGAAAAAAACTGACACATAACCCTTACATGCACAACATATTACATATTACTACTAGCCTTAGTCTACAATATCAGGCAGTAAGATTACTTGATGTTAGCCAGGACAGAACAAACCTTCACGCAGTTTCTTCATTAATTCTTCAGAATACTTCATTGCTTTTAAGTGAACAAGAACTTGCGGAATTCTGTAGTCAGCAAATATTGTCAGACTGGAAATATCATCAAAAGAGCCATCTCCTTTGCCTTCTAAAACACTCCACGTGTCAGCCACAAGTATTTGTGCCCGTTTGTAAAAAGACACCTTCTTTTTCTGAAGAAAGAAATGTACTGATTACTTAAGTGCCTGATCAATAAATTTAGCAAATAACACATTAAGCATACCATATTGTTAAGCAAACATTAGTTAACTAGAACAGAATAAAACTGCAACACTCTTAAAATATCTTTAAAAATATCTTAAAATCTAAACAATATCAAACCACAAACTTGTATTATGTGGAATGCTCATAAATAAACTGAAATAAAAGAATAACATAATGAAAGTTATTGCAGCAAATAAAAATTGTTTAGAATATGCCTGGATCTCACAACACATTCGCAGTTGTTTACTGCCATTTGGCAAACACTGTAATTGAACGTCCAGCAACATGAATTTTCAGAAATGCTACAGTACATCCAGCCTTTTAATTTGACAAGAGAATCCTAACAGGCATGTATTGTATTAGACAATTAAAACATTTTGTTAATCTATTTATCTGTACTGCTAAAGAAATAGAATTCTGGTGAAAACTTTAATGGATGCCCCTCTTTGTTTACTGCCAAGATGCTGTAACTATTCCTGACAACAAATTACACTTTTTGTCCTTGAATGATATTCTCCAAAAACACTGAGAAGTTCAACTACATTTCAAAGAACAACTTCCGCAAACATCCTCAAAACTCCTGCCTTCCCTGTGCCTCGTTCTATATTGATATAGATGCACAAACTTATTTCTAGAGAACATAAGTGACTTTGTATGTTAAATAACAAAACACCACATTAAACATCACACAAGGACAGGTAACAAGAAGTAAATAATTAACAGACCAAACTTTATCATAGTTCCTACTGTCCCAAAGCAAGGGTGTCACTCTTTCATAGCATTAAGAATTTTCCAGTAGTAAAGAACTGATATGTCTGTAGCACCACACCATTTCACAAGAGCAGAGGAAGGCAGAATTAGAATGGAACTTTTCATTTCACGCTGCAGTTTAATTAGAAAGAAAAATACTGTCTGGGACTCATCACTGAGCAGATAAATTGATAATTTCATTGTTAAATTGTTAATTTTTATGTTGCACAGAACTTATTAAGTTTATACAAAAATCTCAATATGAAAAAGACTACAAAGCATTTTGAGTAAATTTTCCCACTATTTATCAGAAAGCAAGGAAAGCACTAGGTGGAACTTAAGAACTTTTTTTACTGTGCAAGTGACTGCACTGGCGCAGATTGTCTAGAGAGGTTGTGGAGTCTCCCTCATGGAATATACTCAAGAACTGTCCAGACACAACCTGGTGCCATGTGCTCTGGGATGACGCTGCTCAAGCAGGGAGGTTGGAGGGACCATACCTTTTATGGTATGGTCCCTTAAACCCTTACTCAGTCTCTGATCCTGTCTATGAAAGACAGTAAAGATAGTACAATTTATCAAAAAATTGAACTTTTTTCAACATGGCAACATAACTATACTTCTTTTATCTTTTTTTCTGTAACACCATGCCTTTCCAGGAAACAGTACCACATACAGGAACATTTCCATCTTCTCTGCAGTACAATATGCTAATATTAAGGAATATATCTAATTATGACCTACTGACATCAAAAGAAAGGAGGAGTACTGTGTTGGCAAAAAGCAAAATGTGATAGGACAGCCATTAAAACAAACAGCAAAGAATAGGATCATGAGAATTTTACAACTCAGTTGCAGGTGATGGATGCTAAGTAGAAGATGAATACATGCAATATATGGGAAGATCAAAAAGGACTCCACTAAGTCTCTGTCAGAACACAAAAAACCCTGGTATGTGAGTACAATATAATCTAAAACTTCAAGTGCTATTGGGAATCAAATGCAGCACAGCATCTAAATATGAATTACCCACCAAGGAGAAAAAAATGTTTTGGAGATTTTGGTATTTTGGTCTTGGTTTGCATTTTCGTTTTCAGAAAAACTAACACTGGCAATTTCTGTGATTACATGTGTAATTATTAAAAGTATTTTGTCTATGTATTGGGAAAAACATACAGTCAAATAATTGTGGTGATTTTAGAAGCTTCTCTAGAAGGTCAGCTGTTGCAGTCTGTGATGGTATGATTCTAATGTAGGACTTGACTTATAGTCATATATATTTCTCCTTTGGAGAGTTACTGAAAAGCACTGTTTTGCTGTTGGATATTTCACCATCTTTCCATTTCTGTCCTACCCCTTTAGAAGTCTTACTTGTGACAGCTCAACCTGCTGCCTTAAAAATAATGTGATCCATGTCACCACCTTCAAAATACGTATCTTGTTTAGTGAAAGCAGAGAAAAAGCTTCCATATTCATGCAACAGGCTTTATTACTAAGTCAGTGCTTACGGTATGAGATCATTTTTGGAACACCTTTTCATTCTGTAGTCTGCTGCTGCTTTTAAGGAGCCTTGCTTTATAAAGCACTCATCATCATCTCATGAAAGACATAACGTCAATGAGTACAGTCACTATAAAGATAAGAAAATATCACTTTACTTAGAAAACAATCCATTTTTCATCATAAAGATTGTCAAAATAATACTGTATATGTAAAAAAAAATCCAAATAAACAAAAGCAGTAGCTTGAAAGATTAATTCAAAAGAACCTCTGATTTTTTATGTAAATATATTTTGCTTTACAGCAGGAGACAAAGGAAAATAAAATGACACCTCCTACTGAAGGGCAATAAATGCAATAGATTCAAAGCTTCAGTGACTGGTATTCCAAGAAGCTGAAAAGACTGCACAGACTAGTAGTATAGGCTGTGCTGTCACTAACATAAAGTCTTCTGGATTTAATAATGAAACAGCTGAGAGTACTGCACATGCAACTGAGCACAAGAGCTGCCACATAAGTCACAGGTGGTAAATGAAAATCATGCCTGTATAGCTGAAAACTGGGACACAAAAAACCCCAGATGCTCACTGTTTAATCCCCATCAATTTCTTTCAGGAAAAACTTCAGTATACTGTCAACATTTGATAAAGTGTGGGTTACTTCTAATCTGTAGACATTTGAGTAACGCCTGTTGAATCAACAGCCGTTAAAGGGTGGAGTCCCAGTAGCTCTGCATTAGTTTGACCACAGTTTCACTTCCTTCATTAGCTGCAGAGAGCCTCAAAGTAAAAGAAAAAGAAGATGCCAGAAGGAGGTTTGTCAGCAATTCAAGGGAAGCAAAAAAAAAAAAGAGGAAAAAAAGGATTCCCATTTGTCAGGCAGAAATCATCTCAAATACTGCGCATTTTTAAGGAGTACAAAAGAGGTGTGATCTAATTGGGAACTCAGAGTATACCAAAATAAATTACATCAAAGTGATGAAGAGACAGCATATGGAAAAAAAGGTACTCCTCTGGTGGGAAAAAGAAAGGGACTCTTGTCCTGACTAGTTGTAGACTATCAAGAGTCTCTTACTGTTACTAAATAGTAGGAATTTTTTCAGAGCTTTAGAATTAGCTTACCTCAAATACAGCTTCATCTCTGTAAGATGGAAAATTTTCCAGTACGAGATGTAGCAGTTTCTGAGCACTCTTCTCACACCTTTTAACACAGGTGAGGAAAGACCCACCAAACTTCTCCAACAGAATTATTCCACTTTCGTTCAGCACCCGATGTCTTTCTTCAATCAAAGGCAAAGGCACTTCTGTGTCAGAGCGAAATACGTGCCTAACTTGGTCAAGCGTCATGGTGGCAAAATAGGATGCACTGGTGATAGGTATTCCTTGAGAAAAGTGAAAATAAGGTATTTAAGCCATCACATAACATACAGACCTAATACAGTGGCCTGTTAAAGGAAAGCACTTCTGTAGGAAGATCTAAGAAGTCCATCAACTCTTAAATCCACCTTTGTTTCCAGCGATAACCGCACCCACAGAGCTGCTCATAACTAAATTTTTGCATGCACACAGTGTTTTTCTTCTACAGCAAATTTCCAACATTCAACCATGGAACCACTGTTACTTTTTGTATGCAATTTTTGCCAGCTGCTTAGTTTTCATATTTTAAGTGTGATGTTTACATATCACACTGGGAAATATAGTGAGTATATAACTAGTTTAGTCAGAATAGGCCTGTTTTCCCATGGATCCTAATCACGCTGTGCACTCACAGAAAGTGCCTTAATGCGAACACCAACTTAATTTACAAATAACTATGCAGAAAATCAATTAAAGCTTTAATCTATACCTACAGTTGGGTATAGTTGTAACAGTTGGGTTTGGGTTTTTTTTCTGAGAACAGCAAAAAGAGTGAGTGCTACAGTACTGGTTTGAGGAGCATATACCCATATAAATTTTCAGACTTACTTCAGATGCTCTGGTATTTCATTAGTCCAGAGAAGTCTTGGTTTATGCCTCATTTTTTCATTTGCCATGTAAATATGCAACTCATCTTAAGAACACATGTGAAATAACCCAAGTCACGAACACCTGACTACTGGCAATCCTTAAAGCCTTTCGAATGGAAGAGCTAACCCAATTCGAGCCACGAGTTAGGTAGTTTCAGTACAACGGCATTTTGAAAGCACTTCCAGTTCCCCTCCCCAAGTTCTAAGGGACGCCTGCACATACAGAGCTCCTGACACAGCGAGCAGCAGTTCTCAAGAGCGTGTCCCACTTCCAAGGCACCGCCCTGATTTAATTCGCGAGCCTCGGCTTCCGACGGCCCTCGCCCGCAGCCCCGGCCCAGCCCCGCTTCCCCGGCGCTCACTGACCGTCGTCCAGGGCCCTGTTGACGGCGGCGCACAGCGACCAGTAGCCGCTGTAGGTTTTATTCTTGTACTTCACAAGGTACTTGCGCTCCTCCTGCTCGGACCAGAAGGAGAAGTTGAGGGTGTCCACCAGGAACACCCAGTCTACAGCCTCCTTGTCGGCGGTCCGGGGATTCAGCTCGTGGAGGCTTTTCCACCCCGCCAGCCCGAACTCCGCCGCCGAGGCTTTGTCGAACAGGCTCTCCGCCACCCGCCGCACCCCCTCCTCGTCCACGGAGACATCTTTGCTGTGCTCGGCTATGAACTTGGCGGACTCCAGCGGGGACGGGAACACCTCCATGCTTGGCAGGAAACACGCACACCACCGACGCCGGCCTCTCTGCCGCGCTTCCCGCGGGGCGCGCACGGGAGACGGCCCCGGCTCCCCCGGCACCGCCCAGCCCCGGGCCCCGCCCCGCGGCGCTGCCCCCGTGCGCAAGCGCGGGCGGCGCTCGGGGCGGCGGCGAGCTCAGAGCGCAGAGCCGGGGAGCGTCGGGGCCGGTCCGTTCGTGTTGAGAGTCGCCCCCTCCAGTCCTGCCAGGCTGGAGCAGTGGGCAGGCTCAGCTTCTCGGTAGTGAAGCTTTCCAGAAGATTCTCATCATTGAGAAAGAGAGGGACTAAAAAACCCCAACCCGACAAAGGAACAAACAAAAACACGCGTGTTCAGTTGTTGAGCTCTTTTCCCCAATCAAAACAGAAAAGAACCAAACGAAAAGACCGTCAACAACCTCTTCTGCATACGTACTCAAATTGGAAGCACATAGAAATTCAGCACTTACTTGTTTTAGTTCACTTGCATTTTTCCCAAAACCTTAGCCTCGACTGCAGACTTCTCTAATTTAGGTAGTACCCAGAGAGCTGCCTTACAACTGACTAGAGAATTACGGCTTTTTTCTACATAATTCACTATCGCTCTGCCAAGGGAGCCAGCCTTATGCACGTTTCAGGCTCCTTGCCTTTACCACGCCGTTTTAAAGAGTAGCTGCATTAAAAAGGCCAAGTTCATGTGCCACGAATCATGGGAGGGATAGGACATAACCAACCAACCACAAAAGAATATTCACTTAGTCTGTACCCATCACATCTGTATGTGCCACACACCTTTACACTTTTTCATCTGTTTTTATTCAGGAAGTGAAATTAAAACTTTTAACTATAAATACAAATGCCAAGGTATCACATGAGATATCCAGAGGCTTTATATTTTTTTAAATTTCTCACAAATAATTCTTACGGAACTTAACATACATCTGGGAAACAAGTTGAAGTTTTGCATACAATGAAAAACAAGTTACATAGTTTTATCGTCAATCTGCCAATTCGCAATTCCTACCTCATACAAACAAAAGCTCAGGAAACAGGTGTAATTTATTCAGTAATGGTAGAGCAACTCTGCATTCAGCAAGCTGTCTAAAACCAGGTGTACTTTACCACTGTTTACTCAGTGACATCACAAAGTTTTAAAATATTTTATTTATATACTGTCACCAATATATATATGTATTGCAAAGAGGGCCAAACACTTGCAAAAATGTCAAGTTTTACACAACATTTGCTTATTTTCATCTTTTTTTCCCCACCCAAACAGCAAAGCAGTCATTGTTTTTCACACAATCTCTTTAATTCGTCAAAAAACCCCACGTTACTCCATCTATATATCAAGGAAACTCAAGAGCAAGCTTAACAGCAACTTTTAATTTATACGGGAAAAAACAAACTAGGTGTACCCATTTTAGTTATGATCTTATGTAGACCTGAAGAGAAATGACCACCAAGAATAGGTTCACTAAATTTATTTAAAAATCCTAAAATGTTTCTTACAAAAAAGCATTACATTCTGCACACTGCTCTCAACAAATGCCAGGGACATGTGACCTACCATATTCTCCCCCTTCAAAATAAGATACAGTGTACATAAAGCAGGGTGTTCACAACAATTACAGAAAAACAGTACAATTTACCACCAACAATGAACAAAAATAGAATTCACTCTCTCTGCCGCTTCAAAATTTCAATGTTAGTCTCGTGCGCCCTCTCCCCCCCCATGTATTTGTAAGGAACTAAACATTACATCTGGTGTACAGCAAAGATTCCACTACACCTCAAATGCAGAACACCTATGAAGCAGAGGAATGTTGGCTTTTTTAACAGAAGCAGATTAAAAAAAAAAAANAGTTCTTCACTAGTCTTAGAAAAACTTTCCAGAATACTGCTTCACACTATAAAAAAGAAAAAATAATCTTGCATTAGAATCCTTCAACATCTGCATACTGCTTCACACTATAAAAGAAAAAGAAAAAAGCATGTATTAGAATGATGAACCATACATCTTGCATCAACATTCATAAAGCATATTAAATTACAAATTCCTAACACATTTTAAAGTACATAATTTTAAAATGTCAATGGCTAACAATTATATTAGTGTATTTCAGGCACAGTTAAATATTAGTAATCTAAAGCCAAACATTCCAGTTAAGACATTAAAATCTGCTATAGCAGCCAGAATATTAATACCGCAAATGCTATCTGTAGCTATTAGTATTTGGCAGAGAAGGCAAAGTACTGTCAGCAAGGTGTGAAATGCTGCATAACAGCCCCAAATCGATTTCAACTTGTCCTGTAGAGGCATGGTCTGTGCCATATGGCAGACTGTGATTTGTTGTCAATTTAGTTATCTAAAAACAACAAAATCACTAGTCTTCCACACAGAACTAGGCCAACATCCACTGAAATCTTCTATATTTTCTACAGGCTCTATGTAATTTATTACAAGTAGTTTTTTGCAGCAGTTTTCACCAGAGAAAGGAGAGGACTGCTTGGTTAAGATGTCTTCCAGCAAGATTAGTTTTGAGGGTGTCTTCATTTTAATTAGAATGGAGAACAGAAGAGAATCAAGGCAGAACTACCACTAGAGAAGTTAGGCTCAAATAGTTACTTAAAACCTGCCTTCTTAAAAAACTGATTCACACAGGAGAGCAGTTTTATAATATACTTGTTAATTTGACAGTAGGGACAATAATGAACTTTAACTTGCCTGTTCTGCAGCAAATACTGTGCATTTTGTATCTGGTCCTGTGTTCCTGTAATAGTTATTATCCGATCTTCTGAGCCTTCTAGTGGTTCATCAATTTTGATCGAAGCTCCTGACTCATGACGTATTTGTTTGATTCTCTGGCCTCCCTTTCCAATAATAGATCCTGCCAACTAGGGAAGAAAGCAAAAACATTCATTTCCTGATACTACAACGGTCTTTCCAAAAAGTTAGAAAATTATAACGGCATTTGAGTAGTTTCCACAAGTTCAGTTTTAAGGGTTGCAATGGGAGCATATTTCTCTATAGCCTGAAGGTATCTCTTGCAGTATTAACTGCATGAATACATGTGAGATAAAACTGGGAGAACCAGCTCTCATTTGCAAAACACAAGTTACAAGGACCATTTATATTATTGAGTATTAACCACAAGTGAAATTGTTTAATGTGTCTGAAGACAGAAACCAAACAAACAATAAACTGTGATTTAGAAACACACGTTTCGTATTTATCAAGCACTTTCAGTACTTCTGATTTACTTTAACAGTCTGAGAAATGGTTGTGACTTTTTTTTTTACGAGAAACCATGAGCTGAAAGCAAATCAACTTTACTTACATCTTTGGGAATCGTTACTTGTGTTGTGATGATGGGTCCACCAAGATCTCCGTATGAACCACGTCCCCCTGCGTAGGAATAATCTGATTTAAGTGTATGCATCAAGTCCTTCAGTAACTACATCATGAACTACATGCAAAGGTTCTGTATGAACACTTACCATAGCCAGAGCCACCCTCAAACTGTAAGAGAAAGAGAAAAAAACATTAAAGTGAACAGCCATGCTTCATGAACACATTTCTACCTTAAGCATTATATTGTTAACTTTAATCAAAACATCACAACCCTCAACCTGATATAAATACAACGGTGTTGTGTCATCAAGAGGCAAAGAGGGAAGACCATAAACAAAAGGGGTGGGTGAGCGAGATCTCCTTAATCTTTGTTCACTTGCATCAGAGACCACCTTGTGCAGGACCAAAAGTTGGATGAGACGATTCTTGCAGGGCCCATCCAACTCCAGATACTCTCTGACTCTTATCTGGCCCTATCAAAACCTCTGAGAATAATGCATAAAATGACAAAGGATTCAGCCATGCCAGTTTGCCAAGGCAGTCTCTTATCTCAGCTTCTAGTAGACAGTTGTTGATGCTGATCTACTTGTGACCTCTGTACTAAACATTAGAATTACAAAATCAGAGTAGAGCTTTATTAACAGTACCAATACAGCTCAAGACAGACTTTGGTCTCCAGCTCTGGGACAAGAACTCTGCCCAGTAATTCGTCCTAGTACATCTACACCTTTGATTCTGACTATGCTACAACCCTTTATATCTTTGAATAAACAATCATGATGTGAGTTACTTTGGTTACATTTAAACCACCATGTACCAAATGCAAATCACTGCACCGAGCACTCCTGGCCCTTTTACTTTTACAAATTGTAAACTTGCATTTGATATCAAGTTCTCATTTCATCTAATATGTTCCAAGTGTGCAAGACTCCATATTTATACTTTAATACAGAAGCAGAGGATAAATACATCATTCTCTCAAATTCAACTTCTGAACAGACTCCCAGAGTCTGTCAGAGGAAGCTGGAGACTGCTTAAGGCTGAAACTGCCAGCCAAGCTAGTGCCATCTCAGTGATAATATTTAAGAGAAGAGTGAAAATTCCCAATGTGCACTGACTGCGAGAGGGAGCAGAGATGAAAAAGTGCTCCAGCCACTGGAACAGAGACTGCTCTGCAGCCCATGGAGAGAACCACACTGGAGCAGATTGCTGCACTGTAGCCCATTGAGGGCTGCTATGCTGAGAAGAGATAGATATGCCCTGAAGAAGCTGCACAGACAGACACACACCTGTGGCCTGTGAGGGGATCAACACCAAATTAGTCTGTTCTTGAAGGACCGTATCCCATGAAGGGGCTGCACACTGGAACAGGTAATTTGAGCAGCTCACAAACAGCTGTATCATCCCATGGAAGGTATCCTACACTGGAGCAGGGGAACAGTGCAGGGAGAAAGCAGCAGTGACAAGCGTGACTTGGAACATGCCATTCCCTAACCCTGCACCATTAATGGCAGTGGAAGTAGAAGATTAAGGAATGAAGGAGCGGATGTTGTGAAGTACTGGAAGATGAGTAAAGGTGTTTTTATGTTTCTCACCATGCTACTCAAAGTGGCAGTAAACCTACCCCAAGCCAATTATGTTTTGCCCATGATGTTAATTAGAAAGTGATCTGCCTGTCTTAATCCTGAGCCACAGACTTTTCTGTCTTATTTTTGTCCATCACTCTACTAAGGAAAGGGCATGAGAGCAGCTGTGTGTGCCCCTGGCAGCCACACAAGTTCAACCACTCAAAATTACTGGCCCACAGAAGTTACAATGTAACAACTTCCCAAAAATATTCCTTACCATCTTTGTTTTTACATCAAAATAGAAGCTATTCAGATCAAACTGTTGAGCTGATCCTGTCTCTAAGCAACCTGTATTGTCTAATCATGTTACTAAGCAATACATATTATAAGACAACATAATAGAGCTCACAGTGGAGTCCAAAATACAAGACAAGGAAGGACTCCGCTTAAGGTTTAAGTGAGCAGCTGATCACACAGCATACAGCATACACAGATATATTGCTGTTGGAATTTGTCACAGGATTCCCTTTTGGACTAATTTATTTTAAAGAAAAAACCATTCCTTCATCACATCTGCCTCTCCAGACTAAGAAATGACAGAATTTGACAGCAGTTGCTGTGTATATAAACTAAGAACGGACTTTTCACATATTGATTTGGTAGCATTTCACCGTTGTCAAGACATTGCCAACAACTGATGTACTCCATAATTTCTACAATGGAATGACTAGATCAGTGAACAAGACAAGGGCGACAGGTATTATGTACTTGGACTTCTGTAATGGCTTTGACATAGTCCCCACATCCTTCCCTCCAAATTGGGGAGAGATGGATTCCATGGGTAGACCGTTTATTGAACAGGGATAGCTGCATCCAGAGGGCAGCGTCCATGGCTCAGAGTTTCAATGGACATGAGAAGTGTTCCTCAGGGGTTGGCCTTCACTGGGAACAGTGCTATTCAATGTCTTCATCAATGACACAAACAGATTAGGTGCACCTGCAGCAAGTTTGCAAGCTGAGTGGCGCTGCTGACAGATCTGAAGGACTGGATACCATCCAGAGGAACTTGGATAAGCTCAAAAAGTGAGCCCATGGGGTATTTCATTCAATTTAACAAGACAAAGAGCAAGGTGCTGCACCTGAGCTGGTGCAACTCCCAGTATCAACACAGGCTGGGGGAGGAACAGATAGAGAGCAGCCCTGCCAAAAAGAACTTGGGAGGTGCTGGTGGGTGGAGCAGGACATGACCAAGCAACCAGCACTGGCAGTCCAGAGCAGCAACCGTGTCCCATGCTGCATCAAAAGGTCATGGGAGGTGATTCTGCCCTGCTAGTCTACTCCTTTGAGAGCCCAACATGAGCACTGCATGCAGCTCTGCGGCCCCTGACATTAAGAGCACGGACCTACTGGATTATGTCTGGTGGAGAACTATGAAGATTATTAGAGGGATGCAACACGTCTCTTGTAAGAAAGCCTGAGAGCTGGGATTGTTTAGCTTGGTGAACAGAAAGCTCCAGGGGGACCTCATTGTGGCCTTACAGCTCCAGAAGGCAGCCTACAAGAAAGCTGGACAAGAGTTTTCGCACTGAAATGTAGAGCAAGGACAAGGGGCAGGAGCTTTTAATTGAAAGAGAGTAGGCTGAGTTTAGGTACTAGAAAGAAATTCTTCACTGTGAGGGTGGTGAGGCACTAGAAGAGGTTGCCCAGAAAAGTTGCAGATGCAGTTACTGGAAGTGTTCAAAGCCAGGTTCAACAGAATCCTGAGCATCCCGGTCTAGTTCAAGGTTCTCTACCCATGGCAGGTTGGAACTAGATGATCTTTAAGTTTGCTTCCCACCAAAACTATGATTCTGTAATAACATCCCAAACCTATCTGACCAAATGATATATTTTCAAATAGACTGATAGGTAAACATAGTTTATTCACAAAGAAAAGGGAGAAGCTACTTTAAACATTTGCTGTTTGAAATAAAATCCACAACACTAAGAAAGTAACACAAAATATAAATTGTAAGTGAATCAGTATGAAGAAAGTTACCATTTAACAAAATGAAAATAGTGTGTAGAAGAGGCAAAAGAGGTAGAGAAAAGCTCCTCTCTTTTTACCAGGCTGCTGCATAATTCCACATTTTTACTAACATTACTTGCCTTCAGAGGACACCGTTAAGTCTGCCACTAAATTTGGAGTCAGAAGAATGGCTTTATAAATTTTAATAGGTGCAACTTGCCATGGACTACACTCAAGATCCCTTAAAATTTTGTTTTATCATTTAACCTAATCAATAAATCAGTTTTCAAAAAACAGGCAGAAAACACTCACCAACTCTGGTGGCTGCATGTCATCACAGGCATCCACATGACACTGCATCATCTTCCAGACACAACATAAGAGGAAGAAAGGAAGTCCAGGTCATACAGACTTTTAGAGACTGTCACAACCAAATAGAATGCATAATGGTATAAAGAAACCTTTATACTATTAACAAAGACTTAAAATTATGTGATTTAGACTACTTTCAAGGCTCACTGGGTTTTTAATTTTACTTTGGGACGACTCTAAATGGGCAACTTATGTTCTCCTTCTCCTTCTGTGGTATTAACAGATTTTTCCTCTAAGAAGCTCAGAAACTAATGGCAAGGCAAAACTTAAACAAGCCTTTATTTTTCTTTTAAAAAACCTTTTTACATGTAAAAATATTTTATCAATCTTTTATTTCTGCCATCTGCTAGAAAAAGAAGGTTTAGTAAGATTGAAATAACTAACTGCAAGTAATTATACCAACTGCAGGTTAAGCAGGAAGAACACTGCTTCTGATGTTCTACTATCCAAATATCTCATCTAGCCAGTAAGGAGACTAACAATCTACCACTGTTTAATTATATTATAAACTTAATTGCATTTCTAAAACATACGACATACGGCATTTTTTCTTTCAGAATTCCAGCAATTGATGTTGATTTGTGCAAAATGTGTTTCTGTAACAGGGTGTCTTAGCATACATAACATTTCATACTGCAGACTAATTTGTGCTAGTCATTACTCAGAACTGGAACAGAAACCAGACGACAAGACAGGCTGGATAAGGCAAAGAGCTAAACTTTTACATCTAATAAAAACCCCTGCATGCAGTCCTCACTGATATCAATTTCTTTTGTAGTAAGTTTTTCTGGTTTTTAAGAGTGACTGAAGCAAGTGGAATTTTGTTACTTCCTTCTAGCATCTGCATGAATAAATAGCACAGTTGTCATACATTCTCCCTTTACTAATTTTTTACATGCCCCTAAGAATGAAGGTGTTAAAAAATTCAGGAAACTCAGGATTTTTCAGATTACAATAGCCATTATGGTCCCCAGGATTTGATCTGGAGTAGTTACACACTGAAATATAAACTTCTATATGCAGATAAACAAATCTGTACTTTGGAGAAAAAGCTTCAGAACACATTTTAAGTCAAATGAGCATTTAAACAGCAGTACATACTTACCATAAAACTTTAAGCCTGACTATCAGACAAGTATCATCTTGTGATGATACTTAAGTGATTAATTTTGTACAGCCAAGAGAAATTTACCCATCTTTTAAAATCAAAATGAGTTTTTCCTCATCTCAGCATTTATAAGGCTGTCAATATTGTCGTATCTCTGGAATTCATGAAAAACCACAGTTTAGCATCCAATCTTAAAGGCTGTCAACTGTTCAATCTTTCTGCCTTAAATGAAAAAGAGAACTGGCAAAAGAATTGGTTTTGTACATTCAATTTTTTTAGTATCTTTGAGATGTTACTCAATTGTTGCCTTTGTAGGATAGAATCCATGTGAAAAGAGCACTTCTACCCTCTAAGAGCAATTTTTTCCATCATTAGATCACAAAGCACAGTAATACCAGTTTAGTTCAATCTTTCAGCTATACAAGAGTTTCTATTTGAAACAAAGGGTAGCAAAAGAAAACTTTACCTTCTGGTATGATACTTGAAGGTGTGATGTCACACTAAGTGTGAAGATTACACAATTTAGGATACTAGGATCATGATTAACTAAAACTAGAAATGAAATACTATCTTTGTTGAGAAGTAGTCCTCACTTTAACCAGGCTACAATATTTGGTGAAAAAGGAGCCAAAGTCATGAGCAGTTTCATTATGAAAATGAAATTGCTTCCTATTTCATGAAAGAAACCAAACTAGCAGAAATTACTCCACTTGCGTGTAGAAACTCATGTCACTAAAGTGAAGGTCAACCTGACAGGCTAAACCTAAGTCAAAATGGATTTTCTATTCTAGCTGGACTGGAATAAAAATAGAACAAAAATTAGAACACACTACTGCTCAAGAGTCAAGCTAAGTAAGACTGTGCTCAACCAAATACCCAAAGAAGGGCAGGCTGCTCAGTTTGTACTCTAGCACAGGCTTTATAAGCTGCAAACAGAAAAACACAAAACCTAAGCTCTGATAACACAGATAAGGACCCTTGGAGGTGTACTTCTCCGTTCTTCCTACCTCTTAGCAGGTACAGTAGCATGGGAAACAAGTTTCTTTGTAACTGTAAACATTTGTAACTGCAAACATTTCCTTTTATTATTTCTAATAAGCACATGACATTCTTGCAATTTGTAGTTCCAGTAACTCTTATTGCCGAGGAAGAATGTGAAGCCCATCTAGGCAGCCCATTTCATGACTCTTTTTCATTTCATTAATTTAGAAGAAAAAAATAATGCATCACCTGTCATTTTAAAGAAGATGCCAAAGCAAGCCAGAGTAGAAAAGAAGATTGTTACTACAGAGATCCACCTCTGTTGTGGTTTAAGACCAGCTGGCAATTAAGAACTACACGGTTGCTGGTTCACAACCCTCCACCTGACCTCCACTGGAACTGGGACGAGAATCAAAAGTAAAACTTATAGCTTGAGATAAGAACAGTTTAATAACTGAGAAAAAAATTAAAAAAGAAAACAAAGAAAAGCAACAAAAAATGAAGCAACCAACACCATCATGCCCCAAAACAATAAAAAAACAGTAAAAAAATCAAGGGGACATGATACAGCTGCTGACTACTTTGCTGACCACTGTCAGGCCCCCACTCTTAAACCCTTATGGACCCCCCTTTAGGGTAACTGCCCCAGCTTACATACTGGGTATGATGCCCTATGGTGTGGAATATCTCTTTGGCCAGTTCGGGTCACTTGTACTGATTAGGATCCCTTCCAGATTCTTTTGTGTACCTGCTGACTGCCAGGGCATGAAACATTAAGTGTTTGATTTAGAATAAACACTACATAGGAAAAACAAAAACATTACCATGTTATCAACACTATTCTCATACAGAACTCAAAACACAGCACTGGACCAGCTCCTGAGAAGAAAGTCACTACTCCAGGTGAAACCAGGACAACCTCCTGGATTTTCTACTGAGGAAACAGTAATCTTGTCTCAGAACAGCAGATGGCTGCTGGGGCCTCGCTCTTCAGAATGCAACACAGAAGACTATCCGTTATCCTTCGTTTTAAGCTCTCACACGCTATGAGATTTTTTTCTCCCTCCCAGAAAGAACCGATGCAGAATTCAATTAAGCAGTGGTTCTACCTCCAAAACACTTGGAATTAAGAATGTATTTTCTGCAGAGAAACTAAATATAGAAGAACTGATTAAAACGAGCAATCACCTTCCGTCAACTAGAGCTCTTCTAAGATACAGCTCCATAATCTGTATTACCGTATCAATGCTCGTGTTTTCCAACCTTTAGTGTTAAGAATGCTTGTGTAACTCATCAGAGAACATTTTTCTGACATGCTTTTGCCACCTGAAAATTCTACCAATTGCTATTTCTGTCACGCTGATTAAAAAAATCTGAAAGATGGCCAGTGCAAGAAAACCTACAGGGCTGAGCACAGTCGAATTCTCTGAATCTTTCTGATCGCAGAGAGAAAGAAAGAAAACATAAGAGTACCACACACACCTCAAATATTCATCCACAGGAGGACCGCTTGTATGAACAGAACATTTTGGTTTTGCTATCAGAACTGTGTATGTCCCAAATTAATGTCCATGTGGTTCAGCAACAGGAGGTCAGCATGGTAACTGTGCTTAGGGACACAACAAGCAAATTTTAAACTCATACCATGCCATCGTAACGGTCTCCCGGTCTGCCCCTTCGGTCATAGGACATCAGATCTCTAAAACAAAAAAGGCAGCAGCAAGTTAATTGTGTTTTGTGTATTATGAGCTAGCTTGTTTATTCTAACCTGGATTTTCCCACTCATGGTTCACATATAACTTAGTATCGAAGTACCCTACTCAAGTAATGAAAAACAGAAGTTCCCAAACTAGTGACCATAGTCACTGGCAATTCACTACAGCACAGCAGGTAATTAAATTACAGTAAACTTCAAAATACTCGTCTAATACAGGCTCAATTTTGCATAATCATTACCAACATGGAAGCATGGAAAAAAGCATGGAAAAATCACTGAAAATATGAAAGTGACTCAGATATACGTGAGTTTTTGTATAATGCATTTATACAACAACTCACCCGCCACGAGGAGGTGGTGGAGGAGGAAGAGGAAGATTACGAGCTCTGCTGCCCCCTCTACCCCCACGGCCCGGCGGAGGTGGTGGAGGTCCTCTGCGAGGGCTCATGTCATCATAATCTCTTCTCGAGGGAGGCATGGGTCGTCCGCCACGCGGCATTCGATCAAAACCTCCTCTTCCACGCATGGGAAAGCCCACCGGCCGTCCCCTTCTATCATCAAACATCATCGTGAAGCCACCATAGTCATATGTTTCATCATAGAAATTGGGATCGTAAGGCTGGGCCCGTCCTTTAATTGGAGACTAATACAAACAAACGAAACAATTCCACAGATCAGACAGTTCTATTACAACTGGCATATTCAATTAACACATTTATGCATTTCAAACGTGCTCTTGATTTCACAATGCTGCAAAGAAAGGAAATGTTGATGTGCTTCCCGTGAACTTAACTATGACAGTAAAACTACTTAGATGTGGCAGATACATTTTGTTTTCCTTCCTCTTTGAATTTTCCATTCTGATGACAAGTTAAGTATAAATGGCCCACTAGTACCAAAAATTGCTTTCCTCCCTCATAAGGTGTATGCCAATTCTGAACAATAGAAACAGTTCCTAAGGTTCCGGACTGTCCATCACTTTGCTGTTGGGAAAGTAGAAGGTACTGAATTTAAACCAGACACTGAAAGACACCATTTTTCATCCAACTAATGTCTAAAACATTCCAATGAAATACATGCTGAAGAAAGAATAAAACAAATGTAATAAGCATTACCTCAGAGATAAGATCCAAGATAATCTTGATGCACTCAACAACTCTATCAGGTTTTCCACCAATAAGCACCACTCTGTCAGTCGAATGAGGACAACACTCTTGAAAGAGCTTAATGGTGGTCTGAGTGTTCTGTAGAAGAAAAAAAATTTTATCAACTATATTTTAACCAAGTTAATAAAACCATTAAAATATTTTAAAAATAGATTCAAAAGACAATTAAGTTCCCATCCATTTAAATCTGCATGCTTGCTTTTGAGTTATCGCACAAAATTAGAAGATCAGATTTTTAAAGATCCTCCTACTCTAAGTTTTGTATGAAAATGAAAAAACCCTCAATTTTCTCCTATTTCAATTATGACTTATCTACGACACATCATCTAATTAGTATTAGAAAAAGGACCACAAAATCATTGTGAGCTTACAGGCTGTATTAGCTTTCAAATTAAACATGCTTTGGATGCTTAGACAGCAATGTTACTAGGATTATGTCTCCTTACCTTGCCTTTCTTAATCCATACAAACACGCATTGGCTAATACCTGAACTGACCTGCCTTTGACACAACACCAAGAAACTCAATCGTGTTTTCAGTTCATAGAGACCATTAAGTTTTTAAAATCTTACTCTTTCACTTAAAAAAATGGTCTTCCAGGAGTTAAAATTAAAAAATACAAAACGAAACGTGAAGTCCTTTCATCACACGTCTACTGGGAAGATGATTTCATTCTAGACTGTTTCGTGTGTCCAACCACACAAATAATTCTACACTATGCAACAGTCTGTTCTAAAAAGAGAAATGAATACAATTTTAATTAAAAAATTGTATTCAATTAAAAATAAAATACTTTATGGTAGAACATTGTTTTTAAGGAATGTTTAACCAAGTCCTGGCTCTGCCACCAACATTAGTTCTGAGGGTCTGCAAGAAGTTTCAACTCCCAGCTCCATCTCACAACATCAAAAGCATGTACACAACATGTCCAGAAGGAATTACTGCACAGCACGTACCTACACATGCCCCTTATGAACAGAAAACATTGCTTATTGAACAAAATCAAATCTCAGAAGAACAGAAAGCAAGTACCTCTCTGAGTTCTTTAATTTTAGCACCCTTGACACCAATAATGCCTCCTGCCAAACTCTGGTGAATAAGAAGCCGAAGTTCGCAGTCGAAGTCACTGCCCTTGTAGTGTTGATACTGCAAATAAGATGCATATAGGGAGAAGCAATAAAGATTAATTACAAATATTCCAAATACATCGGATTTTAAGCTTTTTCTTCAAACACAGTGGGGTGATTTAATTTGTTGCTGAATTGTAGTACCTTATTTCTTTTGATACAACTGCAACAATTTAAACACCTCACCTGAACACGATGTATCAGCCTTCCCTATTTACATTACTTATTAAATTACACTACACCACTTGCTGTAAAGATTTAAGGTATCAAACAGTGCAACATTTATTACTTGAAAAACAGGAAGGCTGCTCAAAATGTTAATTTAATAAACAATGACAGACTCTGCTCTCCACCCAAAAAATGCCCAACATATAGCGTGACAGCCATAATGCTTCTTTAAAAGAATTTCAGGATTTTTCACTTTTCTGATTTCCTGTATTTGAAAAGTGGCAAACACTCTAGAACCATCTTATTCAAAAGCTAATCTTTTCATTCTAAACAGAATAAAAATTTAAAGATAAATACCTCTTCTAAGGTAGGGATAATCTTCTTCAAGATTTCTCCAATTGTCTCTATATCTGCACTTATACTCAAGATGCTGTTGGAAGCCAGGATGACAGACAATATGGAGAAGGTAGGAAAGAAAAAGCAGAAGTAAATTTTTTTTAATCACACAAGATTTTAACAAGATTTACTAAAAAGAAGAGTTTACAAATATTCCCCATTTAAAGTAAACCTGTTTGCTGAATTTACAACACATGCATCTTTGTTTATGCCCAGTATATATGCATGAGAAATTTAAGATTAGGTAGGTCTTGCAGAGAGAGAAAGACAGAATGGGCTTTTGGAAGGGCTCAAATTAAGTGGGCAAGAAATTGACGCAGAACTGAAAAGTAGAAGTGAATATTCATGTTCCCCGCCACCACTGATTAGGGTACCCTCACTATTACATTTGTAGAACTGGCACACCTTCTCATATTAAAAGTGAGGATATGCAAGTGGTGAACGTTGTATCTGGAATAAGGTTATGGAACTCAGATTACTAATGGGCTCTCCAGGAAAACAAATACAAATGCAAGACAAAAAAAGACGAAACAAATGAGAAGTGAAGGAAAGCGAACCGGAATTAGCATTTCATCAGAAATAATTATGAACAGGCAATGTTGAGGGGAGCAAGGTGGGCCACAAAGACAGAGCGAGAGACTATTTTGAACCAATTTGATTTACAATGCAGCAAATATGCAACACTTGAAGCTGTGCTCCTTCCATTGAAATAAAATTAGTGGATTGTTTGGGTGGGCAACTCACGTGAAAGTTCAGTGACAAAAAGACTTAATGGGGAAAATAAGACAGAAAACTTGAAAAAAAACAATACACCGTCTATAAGGGGATACTATTTAATTATATCAAAGGCAGGTAATAAAATACATTTCTCTCTTTCTATTCAGGCAGTGAGGCATAAACTGTTGGGACATACCGCTCGGGGCCACTGCTGTCTGGGACTGAAACACTGGCATTGTACTGCATTGGTCATTGGCGTTCGTGGATGTTGGCATTGGGCATGGGTATTCAATCGGAAGTTGTCAAGTATGGTACCCGTTTGGCAACGAGCACATTTTTGGGCATAGCCAACCAGGGTTTTCACATGGGCGTTCAGGGGCGGATGGGCCAACGTCATGGTGGGCAACGCAGGGGCAAGTCGATCCAGTACATGGGCAACGGAGATATATGGCCAAAAAAACAAGGAGAGGGAAGAGGGGGAAAAGCAATAAATTTTAATTTAATACAAACTATACTCATTACTCTCAATTAATGAAACAAGCTTAAGTTGTTCTGAAGACTAACACAATACCTGATTGCTACACCGACTGTGGCCTAACAGAACGGACTTTAAAAATGAAGTCACTTGATCTGACTAAACTACTTTTTACTTTTAACAAATGATGTTTCAGTAGCAGGCTGGCTCATGAGGGTAGATGCAAAACCTGTCGAGACTGACAGTACTAGCACCTTGGGCAAATTGGGAAAGTTCATGTTCCAGACGAATCTAAATTATCTGGACTTAGGTGACATACTGATTTAATCAAAAAGCAAATTAAAAAAAAAACCAAACCAAAAAAAAAACCAAAAAAAAAAAACCACCTGATAAAAAACCCTAAAAAGAGAGGAACAACTAACTGCCAAAGTTAGTGAGCACACGTATGATTCCTGACCGTTTCAACTAAAATCTCAACTGTAGGTGCGGTAGTTTATGAACTTAGTTGGAACTGATTTGTAATGGTATATTGCAAAATCTTGTGCTGAACAGAGTCTTGATTGGAAAAACCATTGAAATTGTAGCTGATGTTAAGTACAGGAGTGTAAACAAATGGAATTTAAGAAGCGTTGCCAAGTTTTATAAATACACAACACTAATGCTGAGCATGTGTCTAATCACCGGAGCCAACCCCCTGTAAAATGTGAACAGGCTTTAAGTCATGACCATTTAAAAATGCTTCCAAGTAACAGAATAGAGTGTTCCTTCAGTGTTTTATACTCATATTTAAAGCAAGAAACCCTAATATCAACGCCTTTGTGCTTCATGTGCAAGCTGTTAAGTAACAGACGGATGATTTCATTTTGCTTTTCTAAAGAAGTTAAAGAATTCCTCTATCACTGGGTTAAGCCAGCCACCTGCAAGGGTTTCAGCAGTACTACAATCGATGCACACATATGGAGAATGGTATTATTTAGGGGCTTAAGCTTTGTCAATATTTTTAATTAGGATGGTAACTCACTTCAAGTGTGTAATTTAGCAGAATCCTATTAAAAAGTGAAGAGATTTAATATAAACCTCTCCTCTCATGCATCAAGCTGGGTTTTAATTGAAACAGAAATGGAAGAACTGTTATCTACTCTGACAATCGATACGAATGGGTTGTAACTCGGATGTCTACAGAGGTGAATTGCTCCCATCTCTAGAAATGCACACAATCAAGATTCCGATGTAGTGCTCTGAAAGAAGCAGTGTTAAATTAGTTCAAACTCATATATACTCACGTCTGTACGAAGTGCTTTAATATTTTTGCCACCTTTTCCAATCACTGCTCCAGCATTCTGGAAAATAGTTTTCGGAAGTTACATTATGACAACACAGCACAAATTAAGTTTTTGAACTCAAAACTAAGAACAGTAGACCTATTTTTGCTGGCCCAAGTGGTGGGGGCAGGCACTACTTTGGAAAGGTTCAAACCAAACTGAAATCAAGTGAAAGTCTGTTCACATAAAGCTCTTATAAACACGGAACACAGCAGAGAGAGAAAGGTATCTCAGCTTTGCCACTAATATTTCCATTCCAAAGAGAAGTTTCTAGGCAATTTTGCCCATACTGAACTTCTCAAGGACTAGATCTATTAAAAAATCCACACTAAAATAATGTAATGTAGGTCAATTATTTCCTCAATTCTCTGACCAGTTTTTTTTTTTTTATTTCCTTATGGAATATGTTTACATATGCCACTTTTGTTCTCCAAACATTTGATAACTTCAAGTGATAATATTGTTTTGCACATCTGTAAAGTAAATAATTTTTCACAGCAATATAAACTGAAAAAGACTGATATGAATGTTAACAGCCACCACCTTCATTCAAGCCAATGTCATCAACAGGAATAAACTGACAAAGAGTAAAAAATAGTTACTGCAAAACCACACTTCTACCAGGTTCATTCAAGAATTCTATGGAAAGTATTGCTTTTATTACACACATACATTAAGCTAACAGCATGCAAAGCATTTCATGGTACTCCATGTAACTTGGCTATCGGTCAGAAGTGCCACATGGAGTTACGACAACATTCTTTCACACCAACACAAAAGACTGAGATACTTCAGAAAGTATAAATCATCTGCAGCAATGCAATACACCACAGGAAATTCATATACAGCAAATTTAACTATTTACACTTGTGAACAAAATCACTGTAATCCCTGAAGCACTACTCACACAGATCTTTCCACTGATCCATTGGGTGAGTTACTAAAATCCTAAATTCTTGTCTCATGTACTTTATTTAAAATCACTAATTTATAATCCCCTAAACACCTTCTTTTCCAGAGACTCATATACAGTCATACTCCTCTACCTTCCACTCGAATGTAAAAATATCTTAGAATCTTTATTGCTCTACTTCTCTGCAAGTATACCTTTTTAATAAACCCTGTACTGATCCTTAGGGAGTTACCCTTTTAAGAGAACAGCATGGACAATTCCCTTGCAATACACATACAACTACTATTCCTACATACTGAAAATTACTCCAGTAAGTTATCTCATTTCAAAAAAAGCACATAATCTCTCTACACTTACATCCAAACCTACACCTCGTCACCATCTCGAACAGTGCTACATACAAAACCAGTGAAAAGGGAAAAAAGCGTACTTTGCTCTGAAGCAAGATGCGCAATTCCACCATCTCATCAGTGTTCCGGGATCTTTTGAAGGCCTGCTCTTCCTCCATATCTTCTGCAGGACGTTTGCCTGTAGAGAGGTCCATAGGGAGGAAACATAAACATTTATTTAACTTTCTAAGTCATAAGAAAGTGAAATTTGTGCCACATTAATGCTCTGTACCATTAATACCTTCTTTCCTATTAGCACAAAACTGATTACAGACATCTATTCTGAGCATCCACAGCAGAGAATTTCACAGCTTTCTTACTGATTAACAACTGAAAATGCATTTCAAAATCTATGAACTATGGCTTAAATGAGAATATTGCACACAGGCAGTAAGAAATTCATGACACTTTGTCTAAAGGAGTGCAGCATCACCCATTTAGTAATTATTTATGATTTACAATTGGGAAAACCCTTCAAGCATAAAGCTCAAATGTAGTTCATCCAAAACTGAAATGCTGGTGAAATAATAGTAAAGTAGCACTTCAGATGCTGTTTGGGGAAAACTCGCACAAATCAACAAGGGTAATGCCCAAAGTTCCCCGGTAATTATTCCAAGAAATTTTCCATTAAGCTCTTCAGCAATATTTCACACATTCATACTCTGGCACATAACAACCGAAACAAAATGCAACTAACAGATATGCCCCACAGCATTCACACACATATTCACATTCCCCGTATAGCTACAAAATATTTTTCAGCATTTGGTCATAACTTTCAGTTCTCATGTCTAAAACATGTCAACAGAAAGATTATGCATGTATGCTTTAAAGTACGTGTAATGACGCATTAATTAAAACTGAAGAGACTTAATGCAGAAAACAAAATTACTGCTGATGCAAACATATAGTAAAGTTAAATCCTCAGAAAATGCTTTGAAATAATCAAAATTTTAAAGATGCTCTTTCTAAAAAGGAACAGTCCTTTAAAAAATTTACCATTTGTCTCCGTGTTGGTAAAGGTCTCCTCCTGTTGTTCAGTCTCCATTGCCTTTTTTTCTTATGTGGACAGGCAAAACCTGTTGAAAAATAAAGATGGTACATTTTTTTGTCAAAAGACAAACTGCACCTCATGCTAAAGTGAAAAAAATAACAAAAAATGAATGCCTGCTGCTAGAACTTACCGCAGTTATATATCCCTGCTGACAAAAACGCAAGTATTCTGGGCGGGATCAAAATCCAACAGCCTATTGCTTCAAGGGCCTATGAAAACAGCACATATCAGTTGTGAGTCTCCCCACGTTGTGAGTCTGTTGCTACAGCCAGAAACCAAAGGTTTGACCTAAGCCATCGCTGCAATTTTTTCTTCAAAAAGAAACAGCATAGCCAAGCCAAACACACCACTAAGAGAAGGTAAAGGCCAAATCCATGGACTTACATAAACTCTAAATGTCTGAATTACAGTTTTTGGGCACACACTAGTTTTAAGTAACCACAGAATCTCAACACAATAGGGTATGTGCCTTGGTTTCACTTTCTAAAGGTCACTACACCAGAATCTGGTCCTGCTATTAACAGTTAATAGCCCTGTTAGGGTAATTGTCAGCATTTGTTCTACAATTTCTCCATCCATGTACTAGCACACATTTGAGCATGCGCTCCTCTCAACTGTAATTGATGAATAAAATAAAAGTAAACTTCCAACTACACCAGAATAACCACTTTTTAAAAATATCATCCTCTGTAGTTATATACAATCCACAGTATGCACACACCCCCAAAACCTCCAAAAGCAGCTGTACTTCAGTGCAATTTTCAGAAACATATCATGACCTGCTTTTAGCTACTAAGTCACATTAGCGAGAAGTGTAGATAAAAGAAACAATTGTGCAACCTACTATGATTAAAAATGTGATTTACAAACACAGGCAATCACAGTATTTCCCCTCGCACTGCTTTAACTTCCATTGCCTCAACAAAAAGCAGGCACTCATTCTAGTATCTGTTATCGGGGGAGGAGGAATGGGGATTGCAATGAAGCTGATTCTAACTTACTAAAAGTACTCTCAGACAGCCATGTAATTATTGCATCGCTTGTAGGGTCTAAGAGCAGGCGCTGCTCTCCCAACACATGCCGGTTCTTCCAGGCACTTGAAGTGGGCTAACGGACATGCAAGTTCAGTAACAGCGGGATCTCAGCAGACACTGCCGAAGTTGCGCCGTTACGCGGACGGGCAGTAACGAAGACACCGACAAAGATCAGTTAATCTATTTCCAACTATCCCAAATATCTGAAGGCAGCGGGGAGCGAACTGTTATCGGCTACAGTTACAATTCACAGCTAAGTCTCCCCTAGTCGAACCTCCCCCACGTGTCATGTGTTCTCCGTAACCTCGCTCAGCTAAGTAAATCGATAACATTCACATTACTAATAAACTCAGGTTCTTTATGAACACCGAAGGACTAAAGCGGGCACGAGGTGGGACCAGCGACCACAGACCTAAAGGCTGAGGAACGCCAGAGCGCCTCCAGGGCGCAGCGACACTTCTCGCCTGCCTCTCCGCCCGCCCTTCCCTCCGGCTCCAGCCGCCCGCCCACCGCAGCGGGGACAGGGGCGAGCGCGGTGGCGCTGCGGCACCCCCGCGGAGCAGAAGAAATGGCGCCCTCCGAAATGGCGCCCGCCCGCCCGCCCGCTGCGAGGCGGAGCCGGGAGCAGAAAGGCCGCCGCCACCACCACGCGGCCGCGGGGAGCGTTACCCGCTCTGCCCGGGCGGACACAAAGGAGGTGCCCAGCGGCTCGAAGCCCGGCGCAGCGGGCGGAGCAGGTCAGCCCTTGGGCCACGGGCACTTCGCCTGTCCCCGAGAGCGGCGCGGCCGCGATGCGCAGCGTCCGCCCCGCGATCGGCCTCTGCGGCTGCTTCCGCGCAGGCCGCGGCCCGGAGCGCCCTCTCCGCGCCCGCCATAATCCTCAGCAGAAGCCCGCCCTGGGCACAGTTCCCGCAGCCAGGCGCGGGAAAGCGGCGGGAGCCGCCGCGCCTCCGCCCTTGGAGCGCACCCGCTGGCGCTGCGGAAGCCGCGCTGTCCTCGCGGGGAAACGGGGACAGCGGCCATTTAAGGGCCCTCAGCAATAGACACACCGACGTCCTCCACGCAGCGCTTTCCCCGTTCTACCGCCAACCCCTCGGGACCTCCACAGAAACCCTGGGGCCCACGACAGCCCTCGGCGGTTGAGGCCCCACGACAGGAGACACAGGCCCTCTCGCACCGCTGTGTCACGCAGCGTCGCCGAGCGGGGTACGGCGGCGGCTCTACCAGCCCAGGCGAGGCCTGGACCGGCCTGTGCCCTTCTCCCGCCCCCCTCCCCTCCTCGCTGTCCCCGGCCGCACGGCGCCGCGGGCGGCGTGTACCTGCGCCCGCCGCCGGCCCCACCGCGTACGGGAGAGAAAGGGGAGCAGCCTCAGCCTCCGACGCGCACATCCACCAGCGCCAACCGCGATTGGCCCCGCCACCGCCCCCCGCGCGGCGCCGCCGCCGCCTCGTTGGGTGAGGCCGCTGCCCGTCAGCACAGGAGGCGGCGCCGCGACCTGCACCGCCCTCCGTGAGGGAAGGGACGAGACGGGCCCAGGGAAAGGGCAGCGCCGTTAGGCCCGTGCCGCGGCCGGCCGGCCTTCCTTACCTGGTCTTCGGGAACCGCGCTGGGAGCGGCGCGGGCAGTGAGGGGGCGGCCCAGGAAAGCGGGAGCGGCTGCGACCAGGAGGCCAGAAAATGGCGGTCGCTGAAGCCCCGCCTTGTGCGTGCAGCCTGGCGCGGCTGTGGCGAGACTCTCGCGATGATTCAGCGCGCGCCTCCCATTGGCTGGTGGGTGTGCGCGCGGCGGCTTTGGGTAGCGCGGGCTCGGGCCGTGCCCCACCCCTCAGGCCGGCGGGAGCCGGGGCCGCCCCGCCGGGACCGCTCGGTGAGTTGGAGCTCTCGGCCCCGCCGAGAGACTGCGAGGTGCTGCCTGCCCTCATTCAGATCTTCTTCCTCCCTCTGCCTCTCCCTCGCCCCTTTAACCTCCCCTGTTGAAAGCTGGCGCATTACTTGGGCTAAGTAACTACGCGGTATCTTCCGAGCGGTGCATCTTTGGGGAGAGCTTGGAGGCAGGATGTTGTTTGGTCTGAAGGATATAATAGCAAAAAAATCCCCAAGAAACCCAGCAAAATCCACACCTGGTGTTTCTTAAATATTCTTACTGTAGGTTTTGTTTTCGTGGTGTTCTGTAGAGAAAGTGAGCTCCTCGGTCTTCCTTTCTAAGGGATTGAACGTGATCCATGTACAGTTGGGCAACCTAATATCTTTTCAATGTTTGCAGAGTGACATCAATCCAGGAGTTGAATGCACCATCAGCAGGTGTGCTAGCGATACCAGATTGGGAGGTGCTGCTGACTCTCTCGACAGACAAGAGCCTTGAAGGGGGATCTGAAATAGATTGGAGGACTGGGTAACTATCGGTGGCATGAAATTTAACAAGAGCGAATACAGATTCTGCCCCTGGGATGCAGTGAAGCTGGGCACAAGTATGAGCTGGGAGAGGAGTGTGTGTGGAGCAGCCCTGCAGAAAGGGGTCTGGGGGTGCTGGTGGGCAGCAGCTCAGGGTGAGTCAGCAGTGTGTGCCCGGGCAGCCAGGAGGGCAAACCCCATCCCGGGCTGCATCACACACAGCAGCACCAGCTGTGGTTGGGATCATCCTGCTGGATTCAGCCGTGCTGCGGCCTCACCCTGAGTCCTGTGTGCAGTGCTGGGCCCCGCAGGCTGAGATGGGTGGGAAGGTCCTTGAATGGTCCAGAGGAGGAGAACAGAGCTGGTGGAAGGGCTGGAAGGCACATCCTGTGAGGAGCGGCTGAGGGCTCTGGGTTTGTCTGGTTTGGAGAGAAGGAGGCTCAGGGGTGAGATCTCATTGCTCTCTACAGCTTCCTTAGGGGAGACCTGGAGAGGGAGTGCTGGTCTCTTCCTGGCATCCAGGGACATGGAATGGGAATGGTTCAGAGCTGTATCAGGAGAGGTTCAGACTTAACAATAGGAATAATTTCTTTACCAAGTACATCAAACCTGGTGAAAGGCCTAGAGACTAAGGGGTGTTAGGTGTGGTTGAGGGCTGCAGAAAAGGAGGCTCAGGGGAAGCATTCTTGCTCTCCACTTCTACTCAAAAGGAAATTGTTGCAAGGTGGGGGTCAGTCTCTGAGACTGATGTCAAGGTGTAGCAAGGGAGGTTCAGGTTGGACGTCAAGGATTTTTCACAGAAAGGATGTGCAAGCAATGAATAGTGGAGTCACCATCCCTTGAATAGTTCAAGAAGTGATTGGACATCATTCTTGGTGCCATGATCTAGTTGGCCTGGTGGTGTTCAGTCAAAGTTTGGACTTAATGATGCTGGAAGTCCTTTCCAACCTGAATTCTAAGAGCATGATTAAATACTGAAACAGGCTTCCTGTGGCTGATGCTCTAAACCTGTTAGTGTTTAAGATGTATTTGAACAATATCCTCAGTAACATATGTGATTTTACTTTTGGTCAGCCCTGAGTTGGTCAGGTGGTTGGACTAGGTCATCATTCAAAGTCCTTTCCAACTGAAATACTTCTGTTCTGTGCTCTGTTTGTGCAGAGCTACTTCCTAAACTAACAAGAAGTTAAAGTTTATTACCCACTGATGCCCTTGAAATGATAGCTGCCAAGACTTGGTGGTATCATGGCCTGCACTGGGCCTGTAGATAATAATGTTACAAGCCAGCTTTCTGTTGTGGGGTGCAAAGCTTTCAGTCTCAGACTGAAAGTCACCCCTCCGATATAGGTGTTGATAGACCACAGCTTGGTTCTATAGATCCTGTTACTTCTGTTTGTATCAGTGCTGCTGAAGCGGGAGAGCAACATCTCAGGTCAATTTCAAAAGTAACCTGTGTTAACAGAAAAAATACTGTAAAAAAAAAAAGGAAATATATTTTAAAACCTACTGCTGTTTTGGTTTGGGTTTTTTGTTCATTCACTTTTAACCTCTAAGAAAAGGGTTTCAGTTATATGTTTCTAATTAAAGCAAAAGAAAAAAGCATGGTTGCTTGTGTAAGTCTCCATACTTTTGTTTTGCACATACCTTTTATGCTGATTGAAGTGTTAACTGTTGGAAATGCCCGTGAATTTTATTGTCTGCTGAAGTGTTTTAAATTTTTATATATAATATAAGCGTGAAACTTGTAATAATTTCAGGTTTTGTCAGAAGATTAAATATGTCTTTTTGAAATCCATTTTAGGGAATTCAGTCTCTTACCGTAAAAGAACATGTCTACACCTAGCATTGTAGCAAGAGTGGAAACCTGGCTATCATCCACATGGCACGTTAAAGTTCCTTTAACATGGCTGGAAGCATGTATTAATTGGATCCAGGAAGAAAATAGTGGTAGTAATTTAAGTCAAGCTCAGATTAACAAGCAGGTATTTGAGCAATGGCTTCTTACCGATCTGAGAGACTTGGAATATCCCATTTTGCCTAACTGCATCTTAGATACTCCCAAGGGAGAGTTATCAGGCTGCTACTCCATACAGATTGATTCACTGGTGGATGTTAGCCAGCCAGCATATTCTCAGTTGCAGAAGCTAAGAGGGAAAAGCACTGTAAATGAAGAAGTTACAGCCAGCACTCAGGCATTTCAGAAGTCCTGGGAAGCGAAGCCTACTCGAATGCTGATGCTACAACTAACGGATGGCATACATCAAATTCAGGGCATGGAGTATCAACCGGTGCCTGTTCTCTGCAGTACTCTTCCTCCTGGAACGAAAATCACTGTGCGGGGCAACATTGCATATCGTCTTGGAGTTCTTCTGCTTAAACCAGAAAATGTGAAATTGCTGGGGGGTGAAGTTGATGTTCTTCTTGAGGATTATTGTCAGGAAAGAGTCCTTGCTAGGTTAATTGGAGAAACTGAAAACCCTAATTCTGTTGGACAAGCTGGACATGAACAGATTTTTTCTGCAGATGAATTAGAACAAACTCCTGGCCCTTCAGATGAAGAGCTTTTAGCCAGCCTTGATGAAAATAGTGAATTTACTTTAAACAACAGGACCTCTTTGGAAAGTGGATACTGTAGTAGAAGCAACAATTTTAATACAGCCTCCAGTTCACTGACTGCACACAATGGAAATGTTTTGCCACAAAAATCTGGAAGTCCTTTCGCTCACTCAGAGGAACAAGTTTCTCCTCCCGTAGAATATGCTGATGGCTTTTTAAATGACTTTCCTTTAGAAGATGACTTTCTTCTGGAAGAAGAGATGCAAAGAGAGATGGAAGATGTGCCACCAGTGGACATGAATAGAAACAGTTTAATTACTGGCAGACTTCCACATTCATCTAGAAGCTCCTGCAATTCATCTTTAAATGGCAGTGGTGAAGAAGACAATGTGAATGAAAGACATAAGTTGAGGGAAGCTGTCAGCAAGGAAAAGAACATGAGAAGGGCGATATTTGATGAAGATGGAAATAGCATGAGTAACTTATTGCAGCACAAGGGCTTACATCAGACCTGCAGTTCATCAGATATTTCTTTGGCAAATCCTCCTGAGGAAGAGCAGAATTATACAGACCTAGATGAGAGCAGATATAAACATCAGCATGCTTCTGACAGCAGGGTATTAAATGATGATCCTGTATTTTTCTTAAAAATGGGTCCAGAAGGAGATCAGCAGAAACGTGATTCACAGGTCTTTCCTTGCAAGGCAGTAGAGGCACCTTTGGATTTAGATTCTCCGCCTTTTACATATATTTCCCTTCTCCTTGCAAAAAAAACAGAAACTGTTACAATTCTGAAAGTTAAATGTTTTATTGTCACTCTCACTGGAAACCTCACAAAAAACAATGGGTCCTGGGGTATAAAGGCTAAAATTTCCGATGGCTCTGCTTATCTTGAAGTAGATTTTGCTGATGATATTCTAACAAGTTTGATTGGCTTTTCAGTGCCTGAAATGAATAAGCTGAAAAAGGATCCAGCCTTACGTCTTAAACTTAAGGATGGTTTAGAGAAATGTCAAAAACAGCTGATAGATCTCTGTTGCTTGATGACTATTGAGTTTGATCCACTTCAGTCTAAAACTACTGTATTAATTCTCCAGGATGTTGATGGTAGGCATCTAGAACAATTGAAGAAACGTTTGAATAAATAAGGTGTGCGAACTTGCAGAGTATATATTGAGAAATGTTTAAGTCAGATTTCCCATGAAGAACTCTTCAAAGCGAAAGTCAAGCGGTGTGTCTTTTATCAGGAATTATAATGTAAAAGTGAGACAAGGAGATTACTTGTTGGACCAAAACTGAGCAGTTTGTTTCTTATGGTGACAGTATTGGAATAAGATTTCAAATATTTCTGTTTTGTTTTTTTTTCATTCTGCATAATCCTGTGTGTTCTAGACTGGTAATCCAGAGTAGCACAATTTGTCAGGAAATGTATAAAAATGGATAAACCATCTTGTTATTTTACCTTTTCAGGTAGTTACCTCATTTTTAAAAGAAAGATACATGAGTTTATCAGTTTTTTCTTGGAGAAAATCAGTTGGATAAATGTAAATAACAGATTATTGTTCAAATACAACCCTTCTGACTAATGCCAAACTGAAGACTCAAATCTATATTCACCGTGCAAGAACCTAAAGTATAGAAAAATGACAGATTGTCTTCTAAGTATTCAGGTGTGGAGAAAAAAATTCAATCCTATACGAAAAGGAGATTAAAAAACCTCTATATTTTTATAAATAATTTTAAAGAAAGCCAAGTGTTTTAAAGTGTTTATTAGCAGAAAATTATTATAACATATGGGGATTCTATTTTTTTGTCACATTAATGTTAATCTTTGCTAGTAGTTTTGAAACTAGAGGTAAACTCATTCATTAACTCTTATGATTACTTGACTAACCTTTTTACAGAGTAATCAAATACTTGTGCTGCACACATGTTGTATAGTATATTTAATGTTAGTCTTAATTTTGATTGATTTTTTTTAAAAAATCTACTTCTAAAATAATAAAGTTCATTTAAATTTGGTGGATGCTGCTTAGTCACTTTGAAAGAAAAATATATATTTTGATGAGTGTATAGAGTATGAGAAATTAGTTGATTAAGTTTTTTGTTCTTCTCTTCTTCCCATGCTTTGTCCTTGCTCTTTTTTTTTTGTTTGTGAGGTTTTTTGTTTGTTTGTGTTTGGTTTGGTTTTGGTTTTTGCTTTGTTTTAGGTTTTTTTGTTGGTTTGTTTTTTCCATTTGGTTGATTGGTTTGAGTTGGTTTGTTTCCCTGTGAATTTAGAAGAATTAATATTCTGGCAGGAGTAGGGAAGCCAGTCTGCCCAGAAGCAGTCTGCCCTGTGTTGGTAGTGTTTGTAAAGAATGTAAAATTGCTGGCTACAAGAGGGATTTTTTCTTAATTGAGCTGCCAGTATCTTCATTCATTCAAAGCCTTTTCTTTCTCTGAACAATGTCTGTTAGGCCATTGAGATCTGCTGTGACAGATTGTCAGTATAAGTACTCTATGTCAGTATATATACTCAACCCCAAATTGTGAACCATGCTTGAAGACTCCAAGGAAAACTAAAGGTAATTTCCCAAGTCAAGTAAAAATGGAGGAAGGTGGAGCGTGGAACATCTTGAGAGTTTGTTATGCTTGAGGTGTGAGGGGTTTTAGGCTTTATTTTGTACAGTTTACAAACACAAACATCCCTGCGTCCCTTTCTTTCCTTGCCCTTCATACTGCAAAGAGAACCTGTGGAAATTATAAGCCTGTGAGCCACCTCTGGGTTTATTTTCTGAGGCTTTTGGAAACAGTACATTGTTTAGAACTGTGACAGCAAAAGCTTTTGTCTGTCTGCAACCTACATTACTGGACCTTGAGTTACACTTTCAGAAAAAATTGCTTGTTAATAGGAAACTGACCAAGCCTCATTTCCTGTAATCCTTGGAGAAGTTAATAGAGCTGGCTGTAAACCTTCAGTGCCGTTTTATAGAAATATTTCCCCTGTAATGAGTTAGGACACATCCTTTGAAGTTTTTGCCTTAACATGTAAAAGAATAGGAGTCCTTAAACTTCAAACATCATGAATAATCCACAGATTTTATTCTGCTTGTGCAGAGCAAGAGTCATGTTATTCAAACTGCAAAATCAAATCAAGTGTTATGTTTGGTTTAGATGACGAAGTCACACCTGCCCCTCCTTTTTTGCATTTGTGTTAATGTTTAGCCATCTCTGCTACAATAATTGCATGTGTCTCATGTTCTCTTCCTCCCTCCCACCTCCAAGGCAATGTTATTTGTCTGACACTTTCTTCTGTCCCACCCCCCATTGTCCTTGTCTTCATTTTCAACATGTGCTCTCTGGAAAGCCACTCGCATGCCTGTGGTCCGGTGCAAGCAGGAAGATCTCAAAAAAGCTGTTTACAGCATGACTGCCCTGCAGATATTTTAGTGCAATTTTCTGATGTATAAGGTTTCCAGGTCTGTGTTCAAGCTTTTAGAATTAATGAGAAATATTGCATAGTTTTTTCAATAAGGAAAATTAATTAAATTAGTGATACTGAGAAAGCATGCTTAGTTAAAAGCTGATGTAAAACAGAAAATGGTTTGCATGCCTATGTGTACCAGTCATTGGTTCTTGCCTTACCCACTTCTTTTGCTCTTAGAATCAACTTTTAACAGTCTTAAAATGTTTTGATGCTCTGTGTATGCATGGTGTGCACGTATTGCCTCACTGTCCCTGGCAGTGGTGTGTGTCAGAGCCCTTCAGATAACCGCTGTTCTTACAGGCTGAATTCACAACACAGGTTGTAACCCCAGCAGAGGTATGGCCGTATTTCTGGAGGGTGCAACAGCACTCCTGTAGCAGCTGCTGAAGGCATTTGTCATGGCAGCTGCTCTCGCACCTCACATGTAGCCTTCTGGCAGAAGGCGGATTTTGCACTTTCTGTCATCTCTTGTCCACAGTACATCACAAACTGACTTCTCATTGTTATCTTTGTTTCAGGGGCTAAGTAGACTTTTGCACTTGTGGTGTATCTGACTGCAGTTTCAGAATCCGTGTTCTTCAAAAATGTTTTCCTTTTAATGGGGAAAATAAGCAGCTTCTTTTTTGTTGTTGGTCACAGTGAAAACTTCCAACTAATTTGGTGTCAGTATATGAAACCTACAATATTCTCACACAGGGACGTGGATGTTACTCTGTTAACAATGAAAGTCGGTTCTTGCCTTATGGTTATTCAAGAAAATGAAGCCAATGAATGTGCTATGGCAGTGCCAGGTACCTGCATCAGAAATATCCTTTAAAAGCTCTGTCACTAAGGCAAGCTAGCAGAAAACAGAACACTCTCAGAAACTTTGCTGTGCCCTAGTTCTTTTCAAGGTATTCACTCAAACTGTAGAACAAGGCCATGGCTAGTCCAAGAAATATGGCAGGCTTCCAAATATACCAGGCTGGCAAGAACAGCTTGAGGAGTAGTCTAATCCTACTGGATATTAGTTTGGCCACAAATGTGCATGTCATAACCCAACAACCTCCTTCTCGTTGAATGCAGGCAGTGTTGTCAGGAAGTAACAGCTAATTGAGATAATGTAATTTCAAAGTATGGGTGAAGAATGTTAAGAGATTTACCTTAAAAGGTAATTCTGGATTGCTCAGTAATGCAAGTTCACAGTAGAAGAATTATTTCTTTCAGGTCATATTAAAAACATAAATTTTCACAGTAATGGAACGTGATTAGATGGAACAGTACACAACATTTGATTCTAGATGTAAAGACCTATTTCTTGATGTCTCACTGTAATAATGTCAGACATTTCTGTTTAGAATAAAAAGGTGATAACTTTAAGCTTTTTATTATAGGGAGGAAAGAATGATTTATAGTACAATGTTTCTGAATTATCTGGTTGCAAGGAAAATTAAATGTATTTATCTGAGAGGAAAAAGCAGAAAGGACTTTAAAATGTAACACCTCTCATTTCAGATCCAATTCTCTGGTGTTATTGTCCTAGAAGGAACAGAATACCAATAGTAATAACAGCAAATGAGAGGATAAAGGTAAACTGACATTGCAACTCTGAATTCAACAGAAGAGGCCTATTTTTTTTACAAATCAGCTGCTCATCTAAATGTGTATGGATGACAGACTTTTGTATCAGTCTGTCACTCTTTTCCTTAAGGACTTCTTTCCTTGCTGTACTGGGTTTTCTAACAGGATGAAATTGCAGTGTGTGGCTGTTAGAATTTGTCCAGTTTCTGATTCTTTTCTTAAGGCTAAAAAACTTGGTTCTCTCATCTTTTCCAGCAAATGGCATGTGCTCCATCTCCCTGACCACCTTGGCAGTTTCTGCTGGCCACGTGCATCCCTATCAGTGGCTTTCTTGTGCCAGGGAATGCTAAATAGGACACAACACTCCACATGCAGTCTCACACACAAGTGCTTAAAGCAGAAAGCAGCTTGCTCTCTGGGACTTGCTGGCAGCAGCTTGCTGGCTCTGAGGGTCATTGCCACCTCAAGGTCACATGGCTTCTGTTAAGCTGCACACAAGTGCACATGGCTCTTACTCTAAAGTTTCCTAACCAGCTGGTTCCCGGCCCGTACTGCTGCATGGAGTTATTTCTGCAAGGATGAAGGAGTTTGTATTTGCCTTTGTCGAACTTATATTTCTACAAGTCCAACCTGTGCCTTACTGGTTCTCTATCTCTAATTGCTCTCCTTTAATTTCTTGCCGCTCCCTGCCCTATGTGTAAGCTTCTCTACCACTTGCCCTTTATCTACACAATCAGGCAGCGCTTTCTAGAGGGAATTAGATTGGGCAGACATGACTTGACATTGTAGGCCTGTGCTGACTGTTTCAAACTACCATCACCATGTGCCTGGGTATGGATTCAGAGAGGATTTACTCTAACCTCTGGGCCTGAGGTCAGACTGTCAAGTCAGTAATTCCCTGGATCCTCCTCCCAGAACATGGGTGTGGCACTTGCCTTTTACCACTAATCAAGTACTGCTGTGACCTTTCCAGTGTGGTCGAGAATGTCCTTGGGACAGGGGCCAGCATCCTTTCTGGTCCCATCTGGAGCTGTATGTGTTTGCAGGGTAGTCTTGCTACAAGGAGGTGCTGGTATATACGATCTCAGTAAGAAAGACACTCCGACTCTTAAAATACCATTTAAAACACTAGTTATTAGAACTAGCACTTTCAGATAAAGTCAAGGCCATGCAGGTGGCATAAGCTCTGGTACAACTGTCAGCTGCCTGCGGGCTCCTCCAACACTGTGCTACCTGACCTTGTCCCACCACCAAGAAATTTGCACAGCCCAAAACAACCTAAAGGCCACATTGGCTGTGCACAGCACAGATCTGTGCCTGCTCAGGTTAGCCATGACATGATGTGGGTCACTGAGCCCTCACTGTCTTCTGGTCAGTATGACTGCATTCCCTGTCCCATTACTTGCAGTAGGCTGTGCTCCCTTTCGACAGATATTAGTAGGCTTGGAAGGTTAGTAGGCTTTTTGTCATCTTCTCATGGATCACCTGCTTCTTCAGGTATCTGTGTTGCTTGTGTAAGCTGTAAGTTATTTAGGCTGTGTCACAGGTAATACTAGCTCACAGGTAATGCTAGCTTTAAAATAGTTTTACTGTAGGAGCAATACAGAAGATGGAAGAACATTTTTGGCTAGATGATAATCCTTAAAAAAGCCATGGTAATATATAACCTACTGTTTTGTGGCAGGTGAATAGCAAAACATCTTTTACCTTGTTTTTATGGACACAACTAACATTGATTTCAGCAAAGTGCTGTTAATATAAAAAAGGGCAAAATGCAGGCTTCACGAATACCATCTGAATTAGTAATACAGGATTCAGCAGAGAGGTGAGCTGAGTTGGGTGAAGTGAGATTTCCATAGAAGGAGTTACAGATTAGAGGCCTTTCGGCATAAGGGTATTTCCCTATTTACCAGGGGAGCTCTCACCCTCAGAGAAAATTTGCCTCAATTCTGTGGCTATTCAAAGAGCAGTAGGAATTCCAATCCAATTGGCTGAGAGAGAGCATCTACAGCCCTGTGGAGCACCTTTATGGGTAAGTGGAGATTGGACCTGGGAGGCATTCTGTACTTACTGCTTCTTAGTAGCTAAATGAGCATCTCCCTGCACACTGACTTAGATTTTTTAGTTGAATTCCCTGTATAAACTTCAGAGATACCCAGTACAGTTAATTTAGCTGGTATAGACCACTCTGCCATGTTAAACAGCTTTTTGTTTGCATACTTGGTAGGCTGGAATTTTCTTCTAGGATGAGAATAGTCTTTTTCTATAGGGGGGAAATAAAAGGTCTACAGAGGGACCTGGAGAGGCTTAATCAATGGGCTAAGGACAGTTTCTTGAGACTCAGTAAGGCAAAGTTCTGGGTCCTGCACTCTGGTCACAACCACCCCATGCAGTGCTACAGGCTGGGGGAGGAGTGGCAGGAGAGGTCTTTGACAGAAGTAGATTTGGGGGTGCTGGCTGAACATAAATCAATATATCCAGGTGGCCAAGGAGCCAATGACATCCTGGACTGTATCAAGAATAATGCATCCAGCGGGACCACGGCAGTGATTGTCCCTCTTTATTTGGCACTGGGGAGGCCACAACTCAAATCCTGTGTTCAGTTCTAGGCCCCTCACTTTGAAAAGGACTTTGAGGTGCTGGAGAGTGTCCAGAGAAGGGCAAGAAGGCTCGTGAAAGGACTAGAAAGCAGGTCATATGGGGAATGGCTGAGGGGTCTGGGTTTATTTAGTCTGGAGAAGAGGAGGCCCAGGGCCGACCTCAGTGCTCTCCACAACTCCCTGAAAGGAGGGTACAGTGAGATGGGGGCTGGTCTCCTTTACTGTGCCTGCAGTGAGAGGACCAGAGGAAATGGCCTTAAGATGAGACAATTGAGAGATTCAGATTAGATATTATAAAAATTCTTTTTCACTGTTAGAGTGGTCAGGAAATAGATTTACCTGGGAGGTGGCAGACTCACCATCACTGGAGCTGCTCAAGAGGAGTCTGGATCTGTTGCTGGGTGGTGTGGTTTAGTGATTCAGGGTTACAGTGGTAATGCTGGACAGTGGGACTGGATGATCTTAAAGGTTTCTTGCAACTTTAACAATTCTGTGATTATTCTATGAAAAACAGATTATTATTTCTGCTTAAAGGGTTGAGGAGTTCTTTTATTGATGTTGATAATCACAGTCTGTTATAAATGCATATTATATAGTTGGCTTCTCGCAAATATTAACATGACTACTATATGTATAATAGTGTGGTATTATGTTTTATTAGTAGATTTTAGAAAGGTAATTTGTTTATTTGTTTTGATTGTACCAAAGAGTTAAGAGTAAAAGACTGGGTTATTTTCTTCTAAGCCAGAAGGTATTGGGGGGGGAGGTTGTCACCTTGTAACCCTGCATAAAAGACTGCTAACTTTCTGGTTTTTTATCCAAATGAAAATAAGCAATAAAACCTCAAGAGAAGGATTTATACCCATGTTACCAGACAGAGTGGAGCCACCCACGAATAAATCTGCCAGGTAAGATGATTGGGAATACTTGAAACAGATACAAACTCAAAGGAATGGTTGAATTAAAATCTATTGAATATGCAACACAACGCTCCTTAAAAGATAGAAGTCCTAAAGGGTGGGTGTGCTACTGGCAGGCCTTGTGCCAAGCACCCTCAGCTGAGAGAATTTCACTTTTCTGTCTCTTAATTGTCTATTTCTAATTCTTATTAAACTTACAAATTTCTCAGAGAGAGTGGAACTCGTTTTTCACACAGTCCAAGAATGAGGCAATGGTAGCTCTAACTGCAGAAGATGAAAGTCTGATCTCACTTTTTAAGTATTTTACGTATTTTAAGTATTTTTA
>VZDJ01000189.1:956497-1100508 GCA_008694505.1 Cyanoderma ruficeps | reverse complement strand
CCTTCACAATTTACAATTTACAACCTTCACAAAGCATTCTTTCAAATTAAAAAAAAAACATTAAAATGCTGAGGTTCAACATAGGTATATTAAAATATACCTGTGTTGAACACAAAGAATCTGTGATGGAAAAGATTGTAATTTGTGGTAATTATGAGGAAGTGTTGTGCTCCACTGCCAGTATTAAAGAAATAAAGGTAATTTCAACCTAAATGTTCACAACTGACTTTCCTGCTCCTAGGACAATCTCTTTATATTTACAGTTACAGAAGAGGCATCATTTAACAGATGTGTACTATCTATAAAATTTGGGCGAGTATTATTGCTATTAAACAAATCTATCATTTACCTTAAAGAAAAACAGCAGCCCCTAATGCTGCTGGCTGCCTAAGCACATGCTCAACTAATTTATTCCCTTGTACCCTTAGTGTATTTCCTTCATACAGTTTCTCCAAACTAGAAAGTGCCATTAAGTAGAAAGTATAAATAAGGATCTACTTGCAACTTAAAACATTCAAATTATCTTTCATTAGATACTTTTTAATGAAAACATATAATTTTTCTTAAACCTTTCATTTACAAAAGGTTAGCTCAAATGCAAACATTGAAAAATTCGTTTGAGCTGCCTAGAATATTCTCCCAAGCATATGTGCAGTAAGGGCCTGTATAAATATTATATATACTTTAAAATAAATGTTAGTGTATGGAAGAGCCCTGAAATAGATTTTCAGGGGTTTTTAGAGGTGGTCAGATAGAAAGGCAGGCATCAGCTGTTAAGTGCTATGGAATCACATTGGATAGTGTAGGCAAAGACAAAACAGGAGATAAGTAGGTGTCTTCCTTACAGGGCCCATTGCTATTCATGAAAGAACATAAGGCTAATTCTCATGAATGTTTTAAAATCAACATTATCTTTTATCTATGACCTTCTTATTTTCTAATACCAGTATTGTAATATATGAGTAGTAATGTTTTAATGTTAAATAAGAAAGGACTGTGAAATAATCCTCTATCTCTAGCCAAGTACTTTATCTACTGTCTAATTTGGTGATGGTTGATGACTAATTAAGAGACGAAAAAAACCTAAAAGTCTGGTTTTCTTCTATCAGGTAACACTGGTTAGGTGACTATTTTCCCAATTGCATTTAAAAGTCCTGATTCAGTGACCATTCTTCCATTTCTATTATTTGAAAATAAAATTGGGAGTTAGTTTGATCTAATGATATCTTCATAATGGCATTTATAATAATCAGTAAATTAGGCCCTGGTTACAAAAATAAAGAGGTAGCATAATCATGAATATTGACAGCTCTATACTGTTTCTCCATACATGAGTGATTTTTAATCACTCTGCAAAGACAGAAGCAAGTATACAAAATTCAGCATGTCTACTCTTCCATATTTTTAGTAGTAATTTATCCATGTGACACAGAATCTGATATGTTTTGACTGTATGCTATGTATTGATGGAGCTTTTACCGAACCATTATCTTGTAGATAGAAATTAAATATTAAGGCCTCTGTTGCTGCTTCTTTGTAGAGGGAAGGTTTCTTTATAGAAGTTTTTTTTCTCATCTGAAGATAAATGAAAATCTATGCTAAGGAAAAATATTAATGTTCTGATTATCTTAACAAATGGATTTAAATCCACAGCTTATGTTATTTATGAAGACTCATTATTGCATGAAATGAATAGTTTTGAATCTAAGAATCCAGTAGTATGTCTTCAGTATAATTTACAGCTTTACATCTTCGTGAGAAATACTTCCAATGCTTTCATATTGTATTATACCAAGGATTTAAATGTTTGAGAAAGATGTTTTGTGATGGAAAAAGGCAAAAAAAAAAATGATCATGACAGAAGTATATTCTCATATTGGGAAATGGTGTGTCTGTTTCTGCCTTCATTTTGAGAATATAAGGGATTGTTAGAGGAGGAGAATTTTTTAGTGGAAAAGAAAAGGGTGGTTGGAGAGAAAGTCAGGTATCTTAAAGGCAGTATATTTTAGGAAGATCTTTCCTTACTTGATTGGAGGGGGAAAATGCAAAAGCTCAGATAAAACAACTTTTAAAAAACCCAAGCATCATATACTGGTTTTAATTTAATTTGGTTTCTGTAGAAAAAATCTATTTAAATAAACTAAGGTTGCTGTCCTAGGCAAGGAAGCAATGTTCTTTGCACATATGGTGTGCCTGATGTTGCTCTAGTGGTATGCACAGAGCAATCAGTAGCAAAACTTTCGTTGTACACTCTCACAGCAGAACTTGTCTGCCAAAAGCTTCATGCTGCTCTGTTGTTTTTTACCATGCTGTCTCATTTGGAGTGTTGTTGAAAGCAAAATCTTGTATATTAATTCTACAGAAGAAGCCTGCAAACCTCTCAGATGCTTTGGGTAACCTCATGCTTTTCAAGCAGGGGAAGTGAATTTGTTTGGGTTTTGTGGGGAGCAGGTTCGGTGCAATTAATTATTTGTGGTAAGATTGACACAGACTGACAATTGTTGGACATTGTGGTATTGGTATAAAGGTATGTAAACTGATATAATTTGTGGCATTTTGCTGGAAGTTGTGTAATAACCCCTGTTAATAAAATAACGCCCGTGTTGCACCTAAAATGTTAGGTAGGATTTGGCTGACTGAAAATACATTAAGGACCTGATCACTTCATATCTTAGATTAGCTTTAGATCTGTACAAACCATGCTACACTAAAGAAGGTATTAAACTTTTCCTGGCCCTGTTTTCATGCTTGCAGAGCAGCTGTGTTAAAAACAATCAAAACCATCACCATTAGCCACTGGGTTAAAAATTATCTGTAGTTGTTGGGCTGGATTTTAGCTTGAATCAGTTCCCTGAGGTACAAAGGAGGAAATGCTGCAGAGGTGGAAAGAAGCAGGGGGAGGGACATGGAGAGTGCATATGCCAGTTTATTGAGTGTGGAGCTACAGCCACTGTTCTGCTGAAGGATGGCAACAGGCATCCTTTAGAGTCAGCAGGAGGAAAATAGGATGAAAATATAACAACAGGGAAGTCAAGAACAGAAGGGAAGGAAGCTAAGAAGTAGAGATATGAGTATTAAAATGAGAGAAAGCTTACTGTATCCTTTGTTTTCTTTCATGAACCAAATAATGCCTTTATTAGGAACAGTAAAGAGTAATAAAAAAGAAGGATGGAAAAAGGGAAAATCAAAGCTTTCTGTCAAGTTGAAAACTATACGTGATTGTAGAAAGCCCAATTCAACTGCAGAAGCAGCTGAAAATTAAAATCATACATATTAATACTAATTAAAACTAACAATGAAGATGTAAAAAATAATTGGAATAAATTCCTTAATTTGAGGGGGCTTAGTATCTACCATATGTTTCTTGTTGAAATTTTCATATCAAAAGACAAAGGAAGGCAGAGTGTATCATTATTTTCTCATAAGTATTCAACTGAACTCTAATTTCTTACATCTGGAAGTGCTAAAGTATACAGTACTTTTGTGAATGAGTACAAAAATAATGTAACAATAGTAATAACATGTTTGTCTTTTTGAGAGGTGGTAACACAGAATCACTGAATTGTTCAGGTTGGAAGAAGTCTCTACGGTCATCAGTCCAACTGTTAATGTAATAGAACATTACCTTTGAACAGTCTTGAATCATGCTAACTTCATTTTTCCTGTCAGAATTCAGAGGGGTCTGCAATGCAGGTATCACACAAGCAACAGGAATTGTGTATGTTTAGGACTTTACTCCCAAAGAAAAACAAAATGTGGTGTGTCTTAGTATATTTTGAACCCGATTCTACACCATTCTGTTCACTCACTGGACTAAACTCAATGCAGTGAGTACATGGTCTGTTGCAACACTTCACCCGTCCTTCCATTGGTCAGGAACATAGTTTTCTTCTAGGTACCAATATCCCAATTCCTCTAGGAATTGGAATATTGCATAAATAAAGAACGAACTGTTTCTAATTAGAATATAAACAACCATGCTGAATTTTGTAGCACTATTTGCAACAGTGAAGGGGAGCGTGGGCAAAGGTTGAGGAAGGATTCTTGATGCTGACTTTTCCCCTGATGTTTTTTAAACAGTGCATTTATCTTTTCTTTATTTTTCAAAGTATCTTCTCCAGCTGTGCAGTTGTAATTCAGCAGTGTCATGTGTTGTCATTTGTGCATTAGTAAATAGATAGGACCTATTTACTGAGTAATTATGAAATAAACTCATAATAAAATGCAGGGAAGGGTTCTAATTAAATTTTAAAGTTGCTAAACATCTATTCAACTTTAAATGAGAATTTTCAATCCATGTATCCTAATGAGTTCTCAGAATACATTACTAAAGTATATAAATGATACAGTAAACACAAAATGTGATTTTCCACATTTCCAGTGTAAAAAAAAAATTGTAAACAAAATATACTCATACACAAGAATTCAAATATCGACTTATGGTGGAATAGTAGGGCAACCACATGAATTTTTAAATACTTTTTTAATATATAACCAACAATAAAAGAAGCCTGTAAAGATTGATATCAATAACCCATGTAGTCCAGTATTTTGTCTGAAAATGTCTAGTACTAGGTGTGAAGGGTAGCATGGCAAGGGTAAAGTGTTACCTCCTGGATTCTTTCAGCAATCTTAGGCTTGTGGACATCCTAAGCCAAGGGCTGTATCTTTGTACTTAATAGTCCCTTGTTGGAAATCAGGAAAATGAGATAATCAGACTATGCCAGATAATCAGAGGTTTTAGTGAATATAAAATATTGTGAAAATTTAGTTCTTGTCTGCCATCTCTGATTCAGGTACTGCAACACTTATGTTCAAAGAAAAACTATTTTTTGGTTATAAGATCTATCCCTAGTTTTCTTAAATTCTTACGTCTTTCTGTTACCACACAAACCTTAGTCAGGTTAATCTCTTTAAAAAATCTGGTATGTGCACGGTCTAATACACTAAGTACAGTTAATGCCATAGTCCACATATCATTAGTATTACTTAAATTGTAAAAACAACACCAAAAAACCCAGCCAACAAAAATCTCCGCACAAGTTAATCTAAGTATGAAAACTGATTTAAAATGCTAACTGAACATTTATAAGTAGCATTAATCATTACAATATTAATTAATAATCATTTGGAATTGGTAGCAAAGCTACACGAAGTGACAATTATAGTATTGTTTGAAAGATCTTTTGGATAACTGATAAATTCAGTGAGGATAGATAGACCTAGTCTGAGGAAAATCTTCATTAGGTTAGAGAAATAAATACACAGAACTAGTTATGTTGCTAAGGACAAGTATCTCAATCACACAGAAGCCTTACCAATAATGTAATCCTGTCTTCCAATTTCTGACTTTACTGTTGTGTGTGATGCTCATAATATTTTTTCTCATATTCTCATATTCTTTCTGGTTTTTGTTTTTGAATTGTAAGTTCATTATCATTTGTACTATTTTTGTAATTGCATTTTTTTACTGAAGTGTTTTATACTGTTTTCTTTACACTCATTTGGAACTTTTAAGTAAGTAATGGTAAAAACATAAAACATAATACAAGGAAACATAAACCAACCCTAGAAACCCCAAATACTAAACTGTAACACCCTAAACCAAACTCCATAATCCCTAACCCTTAATTGTGACCCTCAGATAAGAAATAATGCTTTACTTAGAATCATAGACTCATTCCAGTTGGAAAAGATCATCACGATCATTGGGTCCAACCATTCATTCTGCATTGCCAAGTCCACCACTAAACCATGTCCCTAAGTTCCACATCTACACATGTTTTAAATGCATCCAAGTATGATGACCCAACCATTTCTTTGGGTAACCTGTTCCAGTGCTTGGCAGCCCATTCAGTGAAGGAATTTTTGCTGACATCCAGCCTAAACTCCTGGAGCAATGTGAAGCCATTACCTCTTGTCCTGTCACTGGTTGCCTGGGAGAAGAGACCAACCCCCACTTGGCTGTGACCTCCTGTCAAGGATTTGTAGAGAGTGATAAGGTCACCCCTGAGTCTCCTTTTCTACAGGCTAAACACCCCCAGCTCGCTCAGCCGCACCTCAAGTTCTGGACTTGTGTTCCAGACCCTTTCCCAGCTCCGCTACTCTTCTCTGGACACACTCCAGCCCCTCAATGTCCGTGTTGTGAGGGGCCCAAAACAAGGTTCAGCTTTCATCAGGGCAAAATACAGGGGGATGATCCCTTTCCTAGTCCTGCTGGCCACACTGTTGCTGATACAAGCCAGTATCCCACTGACCTTTTTGGGCACCTGGGCACAGCTGGCTTGTGTTCGCTTACTGTCAATCAGCACCCACAGGTCCTCTGCACCAAGCAGCTTTCCAGCTACTCTGCCCCAAGTCTAGGGCTGCCTGAGGCTGTTGTGCTTCAACTGCAGGACCCCACACTTTCCTTGTTGAACCTCATACTGTTTTTTCTTAGCCTCAGTCCAGATCCCTCTGCAGGGCCTTCCTACAGTGCAGCAGATCAACACTCCCACCCAGCTTTGTGTCACCTGCAGACATACTGAATGCTCTCAATCCCCTCATCTAGATCCTTGATCGAATTAAAGAGCATGGTCCCAATACTGATCCCTGGGGAACCTGTAGTTACTGGCCACCAACTGGTAACTCCGTTCACCAGCACTCTCAGCCCAGTCATCCAGCCAATTTATAACCCAGTCAACAGTGGACCCATCCAAGACGTGAACACCCAGATTCTCCGGGAGAATGTTGTAAGAAATGTTGTCAAAGGCTTCATTAATGTCCCAGCAGACAGTGTTCAGAGCCTTTCCCCCATTTGTTGAGTGGATCACCCACTTGACAGGGGGATCACAGGATGAGATCAGGTTGTTCAAGCAGGACCTGCCTTCCACAAACCCTTCCTGGCTGGGCTGCCCTGCAAATGGCATGCAATGACACTCAGAATGATCTGCTCTATGACTTTCCCTGATACCAAGGTCAGACTGACTGCCCATAGTTGTCTGGATCCTCCTGACCCTTCTGTAGATGGACATCACATTGGCCAACCTTCAGTCATCTAAGATCCCTCATTTGACAAGGGCTGATGATAAATGATAGAATGTGGCTCATACAGCACTTTTAATCCCCAGGTGGATTCCATCCAGCCACAGAGACTTGTGTTGGTCTAAGCAATCTAGTAAGTCACTGACCATTTCTCCTTGGACTGTAGGAGGTTCATTCTGCCCCCTATCCCTGTCTTCCACCTCAAGGGGCTGGGGAGTAAGTTATTGCTGTCTCCAACTTACTGCTCTTTCAGATACAGGAAATCAAGTAGAATAAATTCTTTGTCCAAAAAAATCTGGTTTTCTATTTTTTGGTTTACAATCATGAACACAATTTTGGGTGATTATTTTACAAGATGAAGATTATCAGAATGCAGCAGTTTTCCATCATGTTTCCTTCTTGTTCTAGTATTTTAAGTGATGAATAAGAAGTCAATGGGGAAACAATAGCAGAAGTAGAGTAGGCATCTCTGCACCAAGAAGCAGGAGGCTTACATCTCAAAAATATTAAGTTTTTTGTTTACTTACTGGTATTCAAGCCTGAGGATGCATACTCTCAAAATTTTTCTCCATGCTCACTTTCCTACAGAGTCAAGGATTCTGGGTTTTATTTGATTTCAGGTAACCACATAACAGCTGGAAGAGAGGCAGCACTTCCATCTTACTCTGGTATATACTATGTTATAGATACTCTACTGTAAGTAGGGTCTGTGTTGGTAACCACTTTACATACACACTTTATGCTCCCTGTAAAGGCACCCTGATATAACTAGGCTGCATGATGTGTGCTGCCTCTTAAACTGAAATGACTGCTGAGGACTTTCCTTATAATTGCTGTCACTGCCACCAGTGGCACTCTGGCACTTAGCACAACAGCTAAGAGGAGAGGAGTTTCTCCTGCACTGCACACCTCAACTTCTGAAAGAGAGAAATGGGCAAATTAAGTGGAGACGACTGAGTTTTCAAAAGACAGAATGTAAGGAAAAGCCAGAGGCTAGAGGAAAAGAAAGCATGAAAGCTATAACAAATCTTTTCTTTTTTTGTAAAGGGTTTTCCAGGTGCAGAGGACAGTCCTGAATTTCTGAATACCTGGACAGAACACCAGGAAGTAAAAGCTGGAGATGTAAGAGACAGGCAAGGCCCAGATAGACAGAGAAAAGGAAATTTGGTTATGTGGAGGCCTGCAGAACAAAAAGACAAGAACAACTAAGGTGAGAAACTTGAACAGCTATGGGAAAGGGTCTGCACATGAACAGTAAGATGGTGGTAAATGGGCAGATGCTAAAAGTTGGAAAACTATAAACTGGCAGGGCTGGAAATAAATAGAAGTGTGGTGGTGTAAGCAGAAAAGGACAGACACCCAGGCTGGACATGCAGTGCCTATGAGCATAGAGGTAAGAGAGAAGAATGACAAAAAAAGTAGATCCCTTCAAGCGCATCTTGCCATGACTGAAAAATTGTAAGTGGCTGTAAAGTTTTTTTAGGGTCCAAATACAGAATGTTTTCCTTTTGAAGAATATCAACACTTGAGATATTCTGAAAGCTATCCCTGGGTGGATGCAGTTAGTCCTACAAAAAGTGGGTTTATTTGAAAGGCGTTTTTTTATCCTGACAAAAGTAGACTATGACCTACAAATGTGCCATTTTTGCTTATCCACAGCTGTGTAATTTCTGTATCTATTATGTACAATCACCAAGGCAGTTTTTGCCAGTGGAGTCCTATTTATGCTGGGAACTTCTTCTGGCCCATCTTCTGTCCCTTAGCAATCATATCTTAAGGCATCTCTGGTATAAAATGGGCTTCTTTGCATGTTTCTAATTTTATGTCTGCAAACTGTGCAATTCATTAGCAAGGAATGGAAAAGAAGGTACGGTCACAGTAGCAGAAAAGGAAACCTTTATGAAATCCAGAACTGAATCCACAGACACTAACTGCTGACAGCTACCTCCAGTACTAAAAAAATGAAGGTTTTCCGATCTTCAAAGTCACCATCTAATTTTGAAATACAGTATCTCTTAGTTTGCAAAAGTTGCTCCTCTAGTAAATTGGCTTTAAATGTCAGTATATATTGATCTAGATCTATCTCTATCTATGTATATATCTGCATTGCCAAAATCTGAAACCTTGCTTATCAGAATCTCTTTTGACATTAAAATTCATGTTTGTTCTTGCTTGACAAGAATTTTGCTAATCCAGCTCCTGCTGTTCAAATATGACATCATAGCCTATTTTTCACTTGTACCTTAATTTTCCTGGAGTAGGTACTGAGCTCTGTGTGGTTTAGAGAAGTCTTATTCCTTTCAAGAGTGATTTACTTAGCTCATTTCATCTAAATCATCAGTAAGTACTTTATATGTAGTGGTATTATCAGCACATGCAGCAGGCAGACCAAAACTACCGACCCTTTTTTGAGATACTAATTATTTTTTAAAAACTGTGCCCCGTGTTTATGTATGTGTAATATATTAATTAAAATGTGCATTTGTAAAATTTATATTTACTAACTCCTTTTTTTTTTTCCTGACACCCCAGCCAGGTGATCGTCAGGCATGTTTTAAAACCCTAGGTACTGCTGAAATATCGATAAATACTATAACACTGATGTATCTATGCTAACCTTGCTCTTAGGGTATCTAAATAATGCATTTAAATCAGTATTTAGACAAGTAGCTGATATTTCAAATTGGTTTTGAATTACTGCAGTTAATATTAATATATATTTCAGGAAGTTGCAGGTTTCTCTGATGTTTTAAAACAGAGCATTGTGCAATGAGACTGTTATTAGCTATATTCATGTTTTATAAGTAGAACTGCTGTAATTAAAAGAAATAAGCTAGCATTTTCAGTTCTTCTGTTTTCTCTGTACAGATCTTAATTATCCTACCATAAGAGCTATAACAGTTTTTCCACATTTTTAAGGGCCTTTGTATGCATAATGCAGGATTGAAGCAGTTATTCCTGAATAAATTCTTTAATTTGGTCTTGTGTAACATAGAAAATATTTTGAAGTGTCACAACACATTGCATTTATTGCATGCATTTATTGGAAGATCACAAAACAATGTATAAAAGTATTTCAGCTTCCTAGGGAACCTGACGCTGCGAGTCATGTTGTTTATTTTCAGTATGAAACAATGAAGAATATTTGCTTCAAATATGTTTGCATTTTCCTTCTGGTTTATTTTTGAAAATATCTTTTAAAACAAGTTCGTATTTCACTAAAACAAAATATAAAAGCATTGCACAGAATCAACTTCTGCTGCCAGGGTTTTTTTACTGATGTTATTCTTTTTAATGCAATTCCAGCAATTAATAGAAATGGTCCTGAGAGGAGGCATCTGGAACATAAAGATAATTATTCTGTGACTATGACTTGATGCAATGAATGAAGCTAAGGATATACTTTCTATCTCTCCAGGAACAAAAAGCTATCTATTATCACATGAACAGTACTAAAAGAAAAGAAATCCTATCGTGATTTAAATGGGACTCTATTTCCTGTTACAAAACCCCAAACCCTCAGTCAATACTAAAACCAAAATTTGCATATTCTGAGACAACCACAGAGTAGTAATCAGAAGAGAATATTTTCTAGGTTTTGTTCCAAAGGAAATACAGGAAATGTTCTTTCCTGCCCCTGAAGATGAGAATTTGTTAGACCTCTTAGCAAATAATTTAGTTTTACTGTAGATTACCAGGAATTAGTGAAATTGGCTATGTCCCTAATTATGTTTTTTTTTTTAAAAATGGCCTTAGTCTACTTTGAAAGATTTTGAAGTGGAACTTTATTATGCTTACAGAATTGTTTAAAGGAGCGTGGCACTCTCAAAATAAGGGTCACAGGTGGAATGTAGCAAAGCTAATATAAAAGGTAATGGAAAAATGCACTACTTCTCTTCATTGTTCAAATTATGTGATTGGGTAAATGGATTTCTCTACTTTCTAGGTGTGTGCTTCTACATTAGTCTGGCAGTCATTAGAGAGGAGAGGTTGCTCTGCAAATTGTCTCCATGAATCCTGTAGTTCATCTTTTTATTGTGTAAAACATAAAAAATTGTTCCTAATCAATCCACTTCAATTTTCCATCTCAAAATCATTTATCATCCCTTTTTGGCCTAGAGTACTTCTGAGATGTTTTCCTGAAATTAAGTAAAAGGAGGTGGTATTTATGTCAGTGAGCAGATTAAAGCTATGTGAGGTAAATCTTACTGTGGCAACAACAAAGACTCTATATTTTTACCTAAGAGTTCTTAACAAATTGATCAATTGATCAATTTTAGAATAATTACTCCACATTTCAAATGTAATAGTGGTCTCTTATTTAATAAATAAAAGATGCATCGCTTGGTTACAATAATAGACTCATAGAATAGAATCATAAAACATCCAGAGTTGAAAGGGACCCAGAAGGTTCATTGGATTCAGCTCCTGGCCCTGCACAGCACCATCCCCAAGAGTCTCACCATGGGCCTGAGAGCATTGTCTGAATGTTTCTTGAACTCTGTCCGGCTGGTGCTGTGACCACTTCCCTGGGGAGCTTGTTCCAGTGCCCAACCACTATTGGGGTAAAAAACCTTTCCTAATATCCTGCCTAAACCTCTCCTGTCACAGCTTCAGGCCTTTCCCTCAGGTCCTCTCACTGATCACTACAGAGGATAGATCAGTGCCTGCTCCTCCTCTTCCCCTCATGAGGAAGTTGTAACTGCAGTGAAGTCTGTCCTCAGTCTCCTCTGGAGTGAACAGATGAGGTGCCCTCAGCTGCTCCATACAGCTTCCCTCAAGGCCATTCACCATCCTTGTTGCCCTTTTGGACACAGTCTAATAGATTTAGATCCTTCTTATATTGTGGCACCCAAACCTGCCCCCAGCACTCGTGGTGAGGCTACTCCAGCTCAGAGCAGAGCAGGACAATCCCCTCCCTTGCCCAGCTGGCCATGCCGTGCCTGATGCACCCCAGGACAGGGTTGGCCCTCCTGGCTGCCAGGGAGCTGCTGGCTCATGTTGAACTTGCCAGGACTCCCAGGTGCCTTTCCATGGTGCTGCTTTCTAGTGTCTCATTCCCTGGTCTGTCCATACATTCAGGGTTGCCCCACCCCAGATGCAGAATCCAGCACATTCCCCTGTTGAAATTCATATGGTTGGTGATTGCCCAGACCCCTGATTTGTCAAGGTCTCTCTGCAGGGCCTCCCTTCCCTCAGGGGAGTCAACAGCTCCTCCCAGTTTTGTATCATCTATGAACTTGCTCAGTATCCCTTCCAGTTCTGTGTCCAGGTCACTTATGAAGATGTTGAAGAGCAGATGACCAAGGATGGGGCCCTGTGGAGCCACTCCAGTGACAGATTCCTGGTCTGATGTCACCCCATTCACTGTAACCCTTTGTGCCTGACCCATGGAGAGCTAGTTGCTTCCATCTCCTGATGTGTTTATCCAGCTGTGGGCTGGATATTTTGTTGAGAAGGATCCTGTGAGGTTTTCTGAAATCCAGAAACATCACAACAACTGGCTTCCCTTGGTCAACTCCTGCACTCTTCAGGGAGATTCTTAAAAGGTGACCCACACTGACAGACCCCAGCACCTTCAAAAACATTTTCCCCACAGGGCCTTTCTCACTATTACTCTCAGCAGCCTGACATCTGCTCTGCCCCTGTCCAGAATTGAAGTTTTGCACCTTTCCGATTGCAAACAGAGATTTTAAACTTGATCCTCTTATGGTCACAGTGACCAAGACAGCATCAATGAGTGCTTTTCTCATGAGACCTTCTCTGTTAACAAGCAACACACCAAGGATCATTGATCAGCTCCTTTAGTATATGTATCATTGTAGCAGGACTTCTGCCCCCATCACAGGAGAGTTTATCTGTTGTTTGTTAGCTGGTGCAATAACTCAGAGCATCTTTCATGTAAACATCAGATGGGCCTTGGTGAAGTTACTCAATCAGGACAGTTTGCCTTGTCATGAGTTATTTCAGTGCCACATGATTGATGATTTCAGCTGACCGTAAACATCTTGCTGTGGAAGCAGATGTAGAAAGATAAGCTGCAATTTCTGACTGACAGGCGCCTCATTTCATAAACTATAAAAGCTACACCATACTTTCACAAAGCAAAAATCTGTACATTCTGGAATGTGTGGAGTTTTCTCCCTGAAATCAGGATGCCTACTTCATGATTATTCTCCTGGGGGCTGAGAGAAAGGGCTATCATCACTCATACACTATTATCAGTGGTAAGTAACATTGACTTCCAATCTATACTATTTTGTTACTAGCTATAATATAGGTACCTTCACGTCATTCACTATTTTATGTAATCTACTAGTAGTTCTTTTTGTTTTATCCTGTCTAGTAAGTAACTCTGTTTAAGGCCTTTTGTCTGTTAATCTCCTTTCCATTCAGTAAATAACTCATTTTATAATAGAACTGATTTGCTATCCTTAAGACCTTGCAAACCAGAGTTTGCAAGATTTAGGTGCAGGGATTTAGAGCTGCTGCCAAAAATCTGATTGTAAGGCAGGGCTTGTCTAAAGCTCTCGCTCAACACATAACAATCATTCAGGTGTTTAGGAATCTTCTGGACCTGTTTGTGCCATCTGTGTGGTTTCCCCAGTTAACATCTGGCAAGCTGAAGTCCCCTGTCAGGACAAGGACAGTTGATTGACAGGTGTCTGTTAGTTCCTAGAAGAATAATTCATTGGCATTATCATCCTGGCTAGGAAGTCTATCGTAAATTCTCACACTGACATCCGCATTATTTGTTTGTCCCCCAATCCTTTCCCAAAGGCTCTGAGCTGTGCTACTGACAACTGTAAGCTCCATACATTCCACCCCTCCATTATATACCATGTCACCCACCTACATCACCTGCCTATTCCTCCTAAAGATCCTGTAACTATCCAACATGGCACAACACTCCTAGAGCTCATCCCACAAGGATTCACCTATGCCAAATGATGTCAAGTCTCTGGGACTGGACCAATACTTTGACCTTCTTTTGCTCACTCTTTGTGCTGCTTATGTTTGTGTAGAAACATTTCAAGTATGCTTCACTCTAGGCAACACCTCCTGGAGCAGATTGAAGGATACCTCTAGCACTCAGATCTTTAAGTTTTGGCATACCATCCCATTCCTTACCAGGGAAGGGTTTTGTCCCTTCCCCACTTCAAAACTTGTTTAAAGTTCTACCAATGAGCGCTCCTAGCTCCTGTGCTAGAACCCTTTTCCTTCTCTGAGAAAAGTACATCCAACATCAGATGTTGGTAGACAAGGTGTTAAATACACCATCACACAATCAACAAGCTCAAATTTTTTCCAGTTACATCAGACTTGTATCCATATGTTCGACTGATCAGTCTGCCTGTTCCTTTTGTTATTCTTTCTTGCTACTGGAATGACCAAGAAAAACACTACCTGTGCTCCTGATCCTTAAACAAGTGATGATTGGCAAGGTGATGATTCAATACTGAACTGTCTTATTTTTTTAAAAAGAAATTAAATTATTTTGAACTTTCCTACTTACAGATAGCAAGTCACTTACTAAATAAGGGTTCTTTTTGGCTTATATTCCTCTGAGACTTACAGACACTCCTTCTGTGAGCAATAGTGTGTTCTACTGGCTTACTGATAGACATTAGCTCCTAGAATATGATATTCATTATGTTCAGGTTAAAGAACAGTTAGGAGATATGATGATAGGCTACTAGTTTGTCAGGAAATTATTACATCTCTGTATTTTCTGTAGTATGCAGATCTGGTGTTCATGGCTAGAATATTGCAAGGCTTAATTAATTGCTCTTGAGATGTCCTGGCAGAAGATGTTCTAAAAAGTACTGTTGTCTGAATAAATATTTTGAGTCTAGTTTTGTAATCCTCTGGGAAACAATGATATTATTTCATCCAGTAAAAAGCTAGAATTCCATTTCACTGTAACAGTCAAACTTCTCGAGTTTGTTTCTTTTCTGTGCTGGAGTAGAACGAAGACTTTTAAAGAATTTTCACAAGGAAAATTTCATTGTAATAGCATTTTCTGAATAAATTTTACAGATTTTCAACCTTTCCAACAAAAAACTCCACGGGGATAACAACGTCTTATGTATACTTCAGCTTGTACAAGCAGGTTTTTTTCTCAAAGGTGTGGTTTTTGAAAATGCTGCAACCAGATTAACTGATTTAAATATTTTCTGATCAATTCGATCTTACTTGTGATGTACCTGTACACAGAAACTATCTAAGGTTATTAAAATTTGACTTCCATGTCCATTTTTAATTTTTCTGAAAGTAGTAATATCACAAATACATCATATTCAGAATGTGATAATGTTCTTATTGGTGTGTAATAATGATACTTGAAAGTTCATTAAGATAGCTAGAAGCTTTCTCTAATTGTTTAAGTTAATCAGTGCAATCATTCTGTACAGTGCATGTGAAGCTTTAATGCCCACAGCATATTATGGCACCTGGCACCACAGAACTGAGCAGTGAGCAGGTTCAATTCTGACTCATAGATGGATATATGCATCCAAAAATCACATTTCAGTGTATTCTGACTCATGGATGGCTATGTGCAAAAGTCACATGGTTTACTCGGCGAACAGCATGCAAATATACCAGGAAAAGAACGTTCAAATTCATATATTCCAGGTTGAAGTTTGAGACTAAAAGATAGACTGGAAGTCTCTTGGACCCAATCAAAGTTTGTGCTGGAAATTTTCTGGGTCAAATTTCTAATTGTAATGTTACCTTATGGTGAGTTAATCTTTTTAGGGGAAGCTGTCTGTCTTAGGGTGACTATGATGCTTGTATCACCAATTGTTTGTTCTGTCTGTGCTGTGTTCTGTACCTTTAAAACTGATTCTGAGAGGAGCAGAGAAGAAAACGCGCGGAGTTTGTTTTGGGAAAACATTTTTCACTCCTACTCCTTTGTCATCGTCCTTGGGTGTGTGTGTTCGTCAGATGCACGGACAACAGCAGGAAAGGTTTTTTTTTCCCTTTTTAGTTAGTCTAGCTAGCTGAGGCAAAAAAGCTTCCTGGACTGTTTTTTTTTTCCCTTTTCTTTTTTTTCTTAGGACTGTTTAAATCTGTTCAAGACTGAAAACCCAGGGGAGCACCAGGAACTGCACCTGTGGCCCACCCTGGGCCTGGGTCTGAGGATTTTCCAGCACCAAAGGAGACCCAGACTGATCAAAAACTGAAAGAGCTAAGCTAACACACGGCAAGGACTTCCCTCAGTTTTGCCATCTCTTTTCGAACCAGCGAGAAGTTTTATTGTTTTATATTATTCATTCCTATGCTTGTGGGCAGCTTGTTTGTTAAATAAATAGTTTTTTCCACTTTTCTCTGAAGAAGTTCTTTTCCCGGACCGACTAGGGGAGAGGCCATTTAGGTTTTTCTCTCCCGAGGAACCCCCGTTTGGAAGTTTCCTCCCAAATTTGCCCTAAACCAGGACACTGTCCCAGAACAACTACAGGAATTCCTATATGCTTCCAAAATTACCTTCACAGCCAGTGAAAGCTGTCTTGGAAAAACAGAAAATAAATTCTTATCTCTGGAGGCTTATTATCTAATACTGATAAAAGTGTAATTATTAGTGCTGAACAGGATTCTCAAGATTTGCTGTGGACAGCAAAAGTGTTTGTCTGGTTCTTCAGAACACTGGGAGGAGAGGTGCAGGCTGTTCTACAAAAAACTCCTCATGGGGCTTGCTCATTTTATCACACAGCCTCTGAATTTGGGGTTCAAAGAACAGACGAGAAATACCATTTATTGTCCTTCACTGAGTGTACACGCAGTTCCAGATAGGATACTATATTTCTTGTAAGTGTGGAAAGAGATTTTTCAGAAATACTTGTAAAAATGTGGTGCTTCTGAGTGCAGATAAAAGATTAGTTGGAACAGAAACAGAATTTAGAATGCACACAGTAAGATAATTCCATTACTGGCACTAAGGTCGAAAATTACAGGTTCATATTATCTTGGACCTTCACATTATAAGCTATGTCAAGAAAGGAAAACAGGTATGTATAAGAAATATACTTGGTTCCAGCATTAAAGGCATTTTGAAGGATATTACTAGATCTTTTGAAACTGCTTGTTAGAGATGTAGACTTAGCTTATCTGCCAGCATGCTTATCATCATGAAAGTATGCTTATCATCATGAAAGTTTCTGTACATGAAAACATGAAAGTATAGAGGTGTAGAGATTTTTATATGAATACGGATATGTATTTTTTTTCATTTTTTCCAGAAAACCAGGTGAGGTTTGGAACTGAGTTGTTTACCTGTTTGTTGATATGTGACTCTGAGAAGTGTGACGTATTTTGTTTCTTAAAGACTGTAGCCACAACCCCAAGTTAATATCACCTTGTAAACAAAATCAAGTTTTTTTCCATGCACTTCAATATAGTGTCCTGGAGGCCAAGCTACAGCCCATGTAGCTTTCACTCAGAAGTGACTGCAAATATGATTCTGTGTCTATTTATCCGCTTCCCAAACCCCAAAATTAACTAGGACTTGGCTGGAGATAAAAGCTTGCAGGTGCTGATTTTTGAACTGCTGCCATATACTTCTATACACTTGTGGTCTTCTTCACTGGTCTTGCAGGCAGAAGTATAGCAATCCTTGTTAGATTTACATCTTCCTAGGGATTCCTGAAAAAGTAGGAATCGAAAAGGACTGTATTTTCTCTCTTACTCAAAAGAACAGAGGAGGAACATATTGGTAAATTCTGCCTTCAGAAAATTATTACTCCAAATAACTAAGTTGACAGACTTTTCTGAAAAAAGGTCTGGAATTCCCTGTGAGCTATTCTTGTACCCTAAAGAGGATAAATAATTCAGCTTATGGATAGGCAGCAGATGTCTCTGGCAGATCTGTGACAAAGAACTCAGATTCTGATTATGGAAAATGGGAATGGAAATCTAAAGTGGCCAGAATGTGATAATGTGATTTTTCTGTGCAAAGAAAACTTAATATCGCATCAGGATCTTCCTCTATGGTGTGATCCTCACTATGAGGCTAGATACACAGGTATTGGGGTGCAGGACGATAAGACTGTTGTGGTTTAGGAATGGTATTCCCCAGTTTAGTAACTGTGCTAAAATCACACCGCCACTCCCCTTCCCCTCCAGCTGAATGCACAAAAAGGCAGAGATCATGGGTCGAGATAAGAACAATTTGCTGGAAAGAGCAATGAGACAAGAAAATCAGCAGTAACAGCAACAACGTTAATAGAAAAAGTGTATAAAGAGGCTGATTTACGTGTAAGATGCTCACAAAGTCCCAGACAATGAAACATCTGCTGATGAAACACCTGCTGATGAAACACCTGCTTTCCTCCATCTGCCATATTTGTTCACCTGGAAACCATGCCCTTCTTCCCAGAAGCCAGGGGGTCCTCTAGCCCCACTCCCAGCAATGATGTGAGGTGGTATGGAACAACCTTCCAGCCAGGCCTCCACTCCCTCATGGCTATGGCAAAAATTAACTTTGTTGTGGCTGGAACTAGGGCTATATCCACCCCTATATTCTGCACCATTTACATCATGCCTGGATCCTACACCTTCCAACTATATGTACACACATTTATGTATACACCAAGTCAGAAATAATTCACCCTCATGTTGCCAGTCTAGATCCTCCTGAGACATTTTAATCTTGGCAGCTCGATCCACTCATCCCTTGTTGCAATGTTCTTCAGCAGCCCAACCCTTGGACACACGTGCATCTCATCATATACTTTTACAGGCAACTTCTCTATCCAGTTATATTGAAATCCTGATCACATGATCTCTATCATGTGATAACAAGGATGATTTAATGATTTTATTTGTATTTAAAACATATTCTTTAGATGTCTTCATTTTTCTCCATCAGTAGTCTCTAATAAGAATTTACTTGTATTTCCTTCTCTGTCCATTCCTTTTTGAAAAGCATTCTGGGTTACTTGGACATATATATGGGTGTGGTGCCTTGGGAGGCTACCTGGAACAGAGGCTAGACAGTGTTAAAAGAATAAAGTAGGTATTTAATAAGAAGGCCTTCAAAGAATACACCTTCGGCAGTACAAGAGCCCTGCGAGGCTACACCCAAGATGGACACAAGTTCTCACACTTTTATAAGTTTTGGTCCATTTACATTGGGTTTAATTGTTTCATCATCCCAGATTGCTCTCCTCAAGTCACTGTTGTTTATAGTTTTGGGGTCTGAAGCTGCAATGATGTCCTTGGTCCTTGGGCTGGAAAAGGATTGTTATGTCTAACTAAACTGTGAAGAGAACTTGGTAATGCTTCATATGAAGTTCAGTGTTATATACCAATACAGTACAGAATCTGGAAAATATGAAAGGTAAAACTTAAGGCATCAGGTCAAAAGTTCAGTGTTCTTGATAGATATACTACTTGATATGTAAAGGTTGCATTGCTTTTAGTAAACCATCCAAAAGCTCATTCAATTCTGAGAAAAACACACCTCTGAACATATTAAAGAAAAATAATCCACAAATTTGTGCATAATCTTCCTTTATTCCATGAATAGTAGTCTAACTAATCCTTATTAATTAGTATTTTCATCTTTGCCGCTTGTTTTATTTGCAGTCTTAGATCTGAATTTATGAAGGTTCTTATGGTTGTTCTTAACAAATAATCTATTCCTCTTAATTTTGTTCAACATTTCATTTCTCTGTAAGTTAGTGGTGGTTTGCAAACATGACATGCCCATATGTTTCCTTCAAACCTCTAGTCTGCAAATTAAAATGGAAATGTGTTAAATTTGGGGGCCAGAGACATAGAACAAATCAACAGCCAACAGAGGTCAAACAAACATTATCAGGCTTTCATTACTGCAATTTACAGAAGAGGCTGTTTTGTTGAGTTTTTTCTAACTGTGTTTGAAAATCAGCATGATTCAGCTCTACTGGATAACATCAGCTAGACAAAACAAAATTATTTTTATCTGGCTATACTGTCCTGCAGTGTTATACCTCATTATTCTGTAAACTTGAAATAAACCAACCTTTCACAATCCTTGTCGGTCTTGTTTCAAGTCCATAAAGAAATCTCATATAAATGATATTTTAAAAATAGGTATGTTTAGTCTAAAGATAACATTTAAATCTGTAGCTCTTAATATTGGTTAAATTATTTTTGTTTCACTTTAAACAGGTGTAAGTGGCATGCTCAATGTTGCCTGCTGGAAATCAACATTAATACAGATGGTAAGTAAATAGCATCTCATCTTCCCCATGCCAGATGTTCACTAATTGTAGAACTGAATAATGGATAATAACACATCCTAATGTATTTATCAATCCACGTATCTTTTTTACAATGCAAAAGAGGTAATCTGAGACTTTTGTAGTTTTTTTCAGCTCTTACTATGCACGAACAAGGAGCTGCCTGAAAAGGCTGCCATGTGAAAGGGAGGCCACATTACCTGGAGACAATAACAGAGTGTGATACCACATTAAATAGAAATTCACTTTGACCATGACTGGGATACGGTTGCTATCAACAGTATCACTCAGAATTAAAGTTATACTTACAAAAGGATATGAGGTGGGTTTGATTTAACAATTACCAAGCTAGCTTGTTTCTCATTAACTCCAAACCTTTGAAAGAAGAGGTGGGAAAGAAAACAGTGAGATGATTATCATATGGTTAACACCATAGTTAACAGCCTTATTGGGTGAAAAAAAATGCATTGCCATTTTAGTTATCTTTAAAGGGAACAATAACAGGATAATTATCTTCAGAACACATAGACCACTGTATTGGTCACTAGGACCTCAAGGTTAAAACCAAAGTTAAAACACTAAAAACGTTTTTTAATCCCTTCAGTAACTTCACAGAGAAAACTAGAATAATTCCTGTGAAAAATGAAATCCTAATTCAGAAAGAACTGCAGTGTTACAGTAATCAAATTGGGGAGAGAGTTTAGTGTGAAAGCAGTTAAACAGAAAAGCAGTCAAGCTATCCAGCTTTGCCATGGCAAACTAGCTGTTCATCGCTGTTTGAAGACTGAGCTGCTTCTCGTCCCTGATTTTCCACTAAAGCAATAAAATTTTTCCTATTTTTCAATGGTAGAAAACCAGCTATTCAGCATATCCTAGAGTAAGCTTTGTGAATATTTTTAAAGATTTCTAATCAGAAACAGTAGAGTCCTAAAATTTCTAGTGGAAGGCTAAGAGAGACAAGAAAATGAAACATATTTCAGTGGAACTATTATATCAAGTGTTATTATATTACACCTGGCATCTGTTTGTCTCTTTTCTTTCTCTTTTCCAGTCTCCTTGCCAAGTGACTGCTAATAAATAGATTTAACTTGTGCCATCTGTTGTTGTACTGTAGACCTATGTGCTGCAGCCTCCTATTTACTATAGCATTACAGTTAATCAATTTTTTTGCCAACAACATTTAAAATATACACATATCCAGGTTAACCAGACAACTACTGGTAAGAAGCAAAGAGAACCTCCTCAAACATATGTTATACTACATTCTCTTTCATCAACAAGACCCACTTAGTCCTGGAGTGCACTTGGAATGCATCTTTGTTGTGTTTGTTTAAAGGTTGCTATTTATTAATGCACCATACTGGAAAGGGCAGGGGAATTCCTGTATGGTATATTGTATAGCTGATTAAGTAACTGAAGAATTGATCATTACATGTTGACTCTGGTTCTTTTCCATTATTAGATTTGTTTCTTGCTTTGCAGCATTTTTCTTTGCAAGGAGCAAATTACTGCTGTCACTTCAGTTCCTGATAAAATAATTCTGACTTTCACAAGAAGAGGAACTGGCAGCACTGCAGTTTCTTTGGCTAAGCAGAACAGTAGATTGTAACTCTATCACCTTTCTTTCCTCATCATAGGAGCAGGAACCTGGCCAACAGAGATCTATCAAACGTGGTGTGCAAGCACTGAAAATGGATCTATCTTCTCGTCATATACAAAGATATTAAGCACAAATCAGCAAATACTCAAAAATTTTATTTTTTTTTTCCAAAGATTTCTGGAGCTATACCTATCTGTGTCATGAAACACAGCTATGTTCCTGTCTGGTAAAAAGGTGAAACACTTCAAATAGACCATTTGGGCAAGGTATTGTCATTATAACATGAAAAACTTTTAAATCATTTTAGTGTGGTCAATGACTTAAAATCTGCGTGTCTGGGGAGTGCTCAAATAGGTTTTTCTTCCCTCTTCTGTAAAAGACTAAGTAAAGGTGGCCTGTGTTTTAAGTTCTAAATATGTGGAGGTATTGTATGAGTGAACTGAAAGGGAGCTGTAAGTACTAAGTGCTATCAAAAGTGAAAATCAAGAGATGAAGCTGGAAGCACTGTTTTCCCCATCTTTTTTATGAAAGTCCTTTGAAGAAGTGATGCTTCTTAATTCTTGCTCATTTCAGGGCTCAAAACTGATCATAAAGAGATTTGGCAAAGGATCTTTAAAGCAGGTGGCCAGAATGAGTAATGCCCTTATGCAACAGCAGATTTTTCTGGTATTTCTGAGCTCATGGAAGCGAAGAGCTTAGCAAACCCTAATGCTATTTAATTGTAAATAATTAGCTTCTTTATATAAAATGTAGGCTTCTCTTAAAGACATCGTTGTTCTCCAGATGTTCTTCAAAATTATACTTCCAAAGATAATATCAATTCAACATGTGAGTTGTACTAACAGCACAAAAAATAAAAGAGTAAATTGGTACTGAATGATATCTCAAAAATATAGCTACATCATTAAATAATGGTTTAAATCTACAATTCCACATAATATCTTTCCCTGTTTACAATTTTTTCAACATCATGGTGCCTGTACTAGTATTTAAATTCAACTAGGAGTGACATAAAAACTTTATCTATCTTGTTCTTGTTCTTTTATAGATACTACACCATGAATTATAGAGTTGTTAAAGTTGGAAAAGACCTCTAAGACCATTAAGTCCAACTTTCAACTTAGCAGCACCACCATGTTCACTGCTAAACTGTGTCCTCAAATGCAATATCCACAAATCTTTTAAACACTTCCAGGTATGGTAACTCAATGCTTCCTTGAGCAGCCTGTTCCAATGCTTGACAACGTTTCCCTAATATTCAATCTAAACCTCCACTGGTGCAACTTGAGATAATTTTCTCTTGTTCTGTCCTTGTTACCTGGGGGAAGAAAGCAACCCCCACCTGGCTATGCCTTCCTTTCAGGCAGTTGTAGAGAATTGAAACATTTAATTTAATTTCTTTGCAGATCATAAAATATTCTGAGTTGGAGTGATAAGGTCTCCCTTGAACCTCCTTTCTCCAGGCTAAAACACCCCCTGCTCCCTCAGCTGTTCTTCTTCACAGGACTTGTGCTCCAGACCCTTCACCCTTGTTGCCTTTCTCTGGACTCACTCCAGCTCTTCAAGGACCTTCCTGAAGTGATGGGCCCAGAACTGGATACAGCACTCGAGGTGCAGCCTCACCAGTGGGAGTACAGGGGAATAACTCCTTCTCTGGTCCTGCTGGCCACACTATTGCTGATACAAGCAATGATGCCATTGGCCTTCTTGGCTACCTGGGCACACACTGGATCATGTTCAGCCACTGCTGATCAGCAACCCCAGGTTCTTCTCCACTGTGCACTGTCCAGCCACTCTGCCCCAAGCGTGTAGTAGTAAATATGGTTGTTGTGACCCAAGGACAGGACCCCACACTTCACCTTGTTGAACCTCAATTTACCTCGGCCCATTGATCCAGCCTGTCCAAGTCCCTCTGCAAAGCTCTCCTGCCCTCCAGCAGATCAACACTCCCATACAGCTTGGTGTCACTTGTAAACTTATTGACAGTACACTCAATCCTTTCACCCATGTTGTTGATGAAGATACTAAACAGGGCTAGCCCAAGACTGAGCCTTGGGGAAAACCAGGACTCAGGAAGGAAACTTTTCATTTATTTATTACTTGATTAATGTATTTTACTAGTAAATGGTGAGTTTTCAAGGTCCAAAATACTTCACAAACTTAAAAAGTGAAATCTTCCAATCTTTAAATTTTAAAAAATGTGTAAAAACGTTAAGCTTGGTTAAGAACAACCAAGACTGCATCATGTAAAAAAAAAAACCCAAATCCTGAAATGCAGACCTTTTTTTGCTGTTTTAATAGTGATATGGATAATAATTTTGCTAGTGTTCAAATGCTATGACCATTTTCTCTTTTCCTTTATTTAAAATTAAAAAACCCTATTGTCTATAAAGAAGACTATGTGCAAGGTAACTACAACAACTAAACATGCAGAAATGGAATAAGGAAAGCCAAAACCCTGCTGTTCCTTTGCTTTGGTTTTACTAGTAGAGCTCATCTTCAGGAATGCCAGGTCCTGAGGCCTGTGCAAAAATCTGAAGTGAGGAAGACTTACCTTTGGTGCAGAGAATCATCTTAGAGAGTGTTTGAACAGAGTAGACACATGTCCATGGGGTTGTACCCACAAGTGTGGTGAGAGCTGGCAGTTGTCATTATGGAACCACTCTCAGTTCTCTTTTAAAGGGTGTGGCAAGGGGGAGAAGTTACTGGAGATTAGAAAAGAGAAAGTGTCATTCCTGTCTTCAGGACCCAGGGCACGGGAGGCCTCAATCTCACCTCAGTTCCAGGAAACCTGATGGAGGACATAACCCTGGAAATAATTTCTATGTGTATGAAGGACAAGAAAGTGACTTGAAGTAGTCAGCATGGACTTGTGAAGGGGAATCATGTGTGACTAGCCTTCTAAACCAAAATGACTAGCTCAATGGGCAAGGGAGGAGCAAAGATCAGGCTGCAGTCTTCTCAGTGGTGCCCAGCAAAAACTCAATATATTTATTGCAAGGGGCATATATTTAAATACAGAATGTTTCTTTTAAACAAAAGAAAAAGCTGCCCCCCCCCTTTGTTGTTTTTTGGGTTTTTTTATGTTAAGGGTTGTCAGCACTGGAAGAGATTTCGTGAAATGTAACATTTGCATCCCTGGCCTTATTCAAATCTCAACTGGACAAAAGTGTTGGGCAATCTGCTCTAGCAGTCCAGCTCCTCTCTTTCAGCAGGGGGTTAGACTGCACAGTCTGCTGAACTGCCTGACAGCCCCCCAACTATGCTGTGATACTGTGATTATTAAAGCTTGCAACATATTGTTAAATTCCTTGCAATATAACCTGCATTAAGACCAATACAAGAAGAAACAACAGCAAGGTATGGTATTGGTGATGCCTTGTGGTATGGAACAGAAATACCTGTTTGCAGACCAGATCCTCTATTGCTGGCAATTAGTTGCCTCCCTGAGACCTAAATTAGGGGATGTCACCACAACACTGGAGAACATAGCACAACTTTCAGAGAGGGATCTAGAATAGGTTGGAGCATGGGCTAATTATCAGTGACATGAAATTTAACAAGAACAAATACAGATTCTGCCCCTGGACTGCAGTAAAGCTGGGCAAAAGTATGAGCTGGGAGAGGAGTGTGGGTAGAGCAGCCCTGCAGAAAGGGATCTGGGGGTGCTGGTGGGCAGCTGCTCAGGGTGAGTCAGCAGTGTGTGCCCGGGCAGCCAGGAGAGCAAACCCCATCCTGGGCTGCATCACACACAGCAGCACCAGCCAGCCAAAAAAAAGGCTGGAAGGCATGTCCTGTCGGGGGCAGCTGAGGACTCTGCATTTGGAGAGAAGGAAGCTGAGAGGGTGTGGAGGTGCGTATAGCTTCCTAATGAGGGGATATGGAGAGTGCAACGCCAACTCTTCTGCTTGGGATCTGGTGACAAGATGCATGGAAAGGCATGTCAGGGTAGGTCTGGACATTAGAAAATGTTTATTTATCAAGAAGGTAGTCAAACATTGAAACGGGCTTGTAAAGAGGTAGTTGATGCCCCAAAACTCTCAGTGTTCAGGAGTGTCCTGGTTAGAAAGACAGGTATCTGCTAAGGAAGGCAGGAGCCTCCCTTGGAATGGAGGATGTCAAACCCCTTCCTCTCAATTATTATAATTTTGAAATTAAGGGGCTCTCAGGTAAAGATATGAGAATAGGAATAACAGTGCCTTACTAGTATGTATAAATAAAAAAGAAAGAAGAACTACAACTTAATAGGAAAATTAAAAATAAAATGCAGTAGTACGAAGCCACTGACAGAGTCAGAATACAACCTCACACACTGTTGGTCACAGTGCTAGTAGCAGTCCAGTTAAATGGTGGCTGCAGTCCTCCTGGAGTGACAGATGTGGTTCTGTTGAAGCAATGATCCTGTAGAAGGGTGTAGTTTTCCTCTGAAGGTCTAGTGGTAGTGTAGATGGGTCCAGTCTTCTTCTGGGAATCCAGTGGAAAGGGCTGCTTGGGGGGTTCCAAATCTCGATTATATCCAGCTATATCCCACTGGGTGGAGCATCTCACAATGGGATGGTGTAATTTTATCAGTCATGTAGTGAACCTTAATGGCCCATTAACAGAAGATATGCCCCTGGAGGGACTGTGAGTGGAAGCGCTAAAGAACCCTGCTCCTCCTGGTTTTAACAGATGGTAATAGAATACATTACTTTTGGTAACTACAATAGAATACATACTTTTGGTTACATCTTGCATTCCCACCTAAGACAAGGAGGCACTTGAACAATGTCCTTAACGACATATTTTAACTGTCAGTCAGCCCGGAAGTGGTCAGACAAGGGGACTAGGTAATAGCTGTACGTCACTTCCAACATTAATATTCTGTTTTATTTTATTTGATTTTGGTTCCTGTAAAATTAGCAAATCATGTACTCTAAGATAGCTACTGATCTGCCTTCAAATTTCTAAAATGGATTTCCCAGCTCAAGCACGAGTCTCAGAAGTTGGGTCTGCAAGACTGGTGTATTCTTAGTGTACTCATTTGCTCTGGCCCCAAGGGCCTGATAAAAATATGCTTACCTTACAGGAAACCTATTTTTCTGGGAAGACAGAGTGCAACACACCCATATTTAGCTTTGTTTTGATGGCTTTCTCCCATCCTATATGCCCAAATTGTGCCAGCTGAAGAACAATCTGAAAATAACAATAGCTATAAACTGCTTTCTGGCTTCTAGCTTCAAAATAGCACCTAATCAGATGCTATGCAAGGAAAGCTTTTTTCACCAGCTTTGGGGTTGGAATTTCATAATTTCTTGCGTATGTAAATGCTAAGCTTCTAAAGAAAAGCATTGATAATGTTGTTGCTCAAGTATTTCAGAGCAACAGAGCTCAGTTCAGAAAAGTCAGTACTTACCTATCTGAAGTGCCTGAACTAGAAATGGCTGCTGAGCTGGTTTCCACCATACCCTGGCACCATCCAAATAAATAACTTAAATTAAAGCCAGTAAAGCAAGAGAGCCCATGAAAATGTAGAAGATGAAATTAAATTTGAGTCTCCTTTTCTGAGGATGTGGTCTTTTCAATATTGACAGTATTCAGCATTTAAACGTGCTACTAAACATGAAGACCTATCTCTGCATGCATTTGAATGTGTACAGATTTACTGAGCCAAAGACTGCTCCCAAAATATCACTGCCCTCAGAAATATCAGACACTCCTATCTGGACAATTTCTATCCCCTTTTGCAAGCATTCAACACAGTGAGGATATAGCTCACCTGGGAACTTTGACAGCAAGGTGATTGGTTACACTCACAAATGTTTATGTGCAAAAGTGGATAGATTAAACATTTTGTGAGGGGATGTAGATCTGATACCCTCCATACGTGTGCTGAATCTGGTACAACCTGCCTGGAGTTGAGCTTGGGGGTGGCTATCTAACAGGAAAAACTGAGGCAGTCTTATTTGAAGTTCTAATGACAAATGCACCTTTTAGAAGTAGCAAGCCATCTTCTCTAGAGTAGGCTGGTTACGCTACCCTGCACAGGGATGGAAAGTGGAGTGGGGTGAGAGTGAGCCAGTGAAGGGATATTTCTGAATCTCAGTGAGAAAAGCCCAACAAGTGGCTTAATAAGGCATCTGCTTTAATAAGACAAAATAAGAGGATTATAGGTAGTGAGAAGCATCTTACATCCCCTCAGATGCTGGACACCCCACATTTGTGTAGCATCAGGCAGGGTTCTATGGGTTTTCCCATGGCTAGAGCAGATCCTGTCCATGAGGAGAAACTCTCCTTTTCTGTCATTCATGGTCATGTATAACTTCCTTACAAGTAAACAATTCTGGGAAAAATGATAAAATTATTTAGCTGCATTATGGATTCTATCTATCCTGCTGCTCTCAAGCTTTCCCTGGTGGGTGATTATTGATATGACAGAAAAATTCTTAATTTTTTTATTCCAAAGCTATACCACAACACTGTTAGATACCTGAAACATGATGTCATGTCCCAAGGCAGAAATAGGGGGTTGTTGTTGTTGTTGTAAATAACCAAGATGTAATTGCTAAACATTGTCAGCAATAAATATGTAGCTTTTCCACTTCAGGTAAACTCTGACTAATTTCTAATAATGATTCATGCTGAAAGACCACTGTGTTGACTTTAAATTTTAATCTCTCTTACAGGTAATAGATTTGCAATATATTTGGGGTAATATATTATAGCCAAAAGAAATTAAAATCAAGCTGGCTGGGAATCTTGTGCTTGAATTTGTAAGAGTAAAACAGAGTTCTTATTATATTCCAGGAAAAATTTACATACTAGGTAAAAGACAATAATAATTTTTAATTCTGACAGACACACTAATGGTAATGGCATGAGAATTTTGTAATTAAATTACAAACCTTGCAACTAAAGGCCTTACTTAAGGAGAAGAGTCGTATCGGTCATCTTCCAAATCAATCTTTTATATAAAAAATAGCTGGGAATAGTAAATGTCAAAATTATAGATAGTTATAGCTGAAATATAGCAACTTTGGATTTCTGAAGGTTCTGAGTTTTGTTCCTGTTTTTTTAGGCTACGAACTGTAATCCTGCCAGGCCCAAGAGTCCCTATACAAAGGGTGATTTGCAGGGACACCATTGGCATGTCCTGTGAGTGAAGGTAGGGATGGAGAAGGCTGGCTGCTCTTTATAGACAGAGAGGATTGAAGGTCCTTGTGAAGAGTGGGGAGGAGAGGAAGAATGTAAGTTACACAGATATGGCCTAGTGAGGTATTGCTTGGGCTCATTTTTCAGCTGCTTCAGAGGAGCCACTTTAAACTGGCATTAGACCACTCTCTGCTGGGCACGGCAAATTTACTAGGTTACTCATGTCACAGAGGAGTGGTTAGGATAGTTCACAAGAATATTACTAGATTCCCTGACAGATTTTTGGGCAAGAAATATGTGGTCTGTGCCAGAACTGACACATCAGAATTTTGCTTACACCTCTGCAGTGATTGAAGGACACAGGCAAGCAAAAGTCACTTTATTACATTAATCACCCATATTTATATTTCTCTAACTTCTGAACAAAATTTTCCACTTGGACCCCTTTGCCCCTGTTCCCTTAGCAACAGAATCTTTTCTGTTATCAAGTCCCTGTTACATTCTTTTGTGCCAGCAATGTCCCTGTTACATCTCCTCTCCTCAGAGTGGTCACAGTGACCAGACATGATAGCTTCACTTTTGTTCTTGCCTTGAGTTTATCTCTCCCACAGCTTCCACTGCACCAGGGCCAAGAGGTCTGCACTCAGATTTGCTGAATCTCAATTCTTAGAAGTCCCATTCTGTGAAAGAATCTGTTTCCTTCTTGTACAAATAAAACCACGGGATTTATAATAGTTAAAAGAAACTTGATGACAACCCCTTCTTTCTCGCTTCATATACTCCTTCTGTGAGCATGGCCCTCTTCCTGGGGCAAAGTGTGAGCTCTCACCCCTGAAAAGTCTCCCCGTCTCCACCTAGTTGCTGTGATTGCGCTGGTCTTCATCCTCCATCCTACCCTCAGTTTCCTTCTTCTTCCATGACATGTTGCAGCTCAGAGATGCTCTCTTGCTCTTTGGTATCCACCATTGCATCCTGCTCTCCTGCACCAAGAGGTCCTGGTAATGACCCTGCTTGCCACAGACTTGTGTGATCTCTGCCCTTCTTTGTCTCACCCCAAAAGAAATGGCCCAGCAGATTTAGAAGTCAGTCACCAAGGACAACTAATGCTTCAGCTTTCTCTCCATGTGATGCCTTCTGCCGTGGCTGTTAAGTCACTCCATATTGTTTTCGTAACAGAATCACGTGGCATCTCCTCATAGCTGTTATCTTAAAAGGCTCAGTCTCAGGCATCTTTAAAGACACTATCAGTTATTCCCATGCTTAACTGAAAGACCCACATGGAGAAATGTATACCTTAGAAACTCTTTCCAAAGCCAGCTGGCAACATTTGTTGAATTGTGCTTCAATGCACTTGGGTGTCATTATATTATTACCATTTCTTTTTGCACCAGTGAAATAAGGTAGGCTGCATACAAAACTGCTTTGCTAGAATTAATTTCCCTCATTTTTCCCATGCTGTAATCCTGCTACAGGTTGTACAGAGGAAGTATATGATTACTGTAACATAAGAGTAGTTAAAATATTGAGAGCTATATAGTCTTTCAAAATGCTCTTTACTAGAATTTTCAGAACTTTCCTAAATATTGTGACTTATACAACAAGAATCACACTTAAAAGATAGCCAACAGTGATACAACAAAAAACTTCAAGAAGATGCAGACTCCTTATTCCAAAATTATTAATTAATTAGCTGCTGGAGTACTAAAAGGCTCTTTCAAAAGCTGTTATAGTTCCGGTCCAAACCTAATATGATTTGAGAAATCATGAAGTTCTGTTTTACTTTTACCAGAAGAGTAATTTATTAAGCCTTAAATAATTTCAGTGAGCAATGAGGAACATCTTTCTGCTATAAATTTTAAACATTTCAAAAGAAAATAGTTTTCTTATCTTCCTTTTTTCACAGACTACATAAATTCCAGGATTGGACTTGAACGTATTAGAAGCTAAACAGCTATTAAGTAGTTTGTCAAGTTTGTCATTGCAATTTACTTATTTGACTTCTATGTCTACAAGAAGTATGAAAACAATCTAGACTTCATAATATGGAAACAGGAACATGTTGCCTCCTGGAAACAGTGCATGCAAATGATAAGAACAGGCTGCCAATGTACAATGATTACCTCTGCAGGTAATTTTTGTCTTCCTTTATAAACAAGAGCGATTAAGAGTTTATGAATGATTGCACCTTCAGACCACATGTACCTTCTGTGATTAGAACGTGCAATAAAAATTTTAGATTAATTCACACTTGGGTGAATATACTGTATATAGGTAACTACTAAGGTATTTATTTAAGAACTACTGATTGCCTTCAACACATTTCTACTTTTAATAGTAGCCTGACTCTCAGGCCAATTAATACTGATCAATAATCAATACCTTGAGAGTGTGAGAACTCTCTTGGCTTGTGCCTTTTTCTAGTGTGTGCCACACTCAGCCTGGCTTGAAACAACAAGTGTGTATATAAATACAAACAAACTGATGCTGATAAACCACGTCCCTGGAGACCACTCCTCCAGATCAGAAACAGTTTCCAAAGCACTGTTTTCTCTTCTTCAAGCTCTGACGTCATTACACTCTAATGCCAGACAAACACCTAACAGACCTTGTACCACACTCTAGCTCTTTTACATTTTAATCTTTTCAGGGGTCATGACAGAACCCACAGTCCAAATCAATTAATTTCCTTTATGAGCAGACCCAGCACCTTCAGCCTGGAAAGCATCATCATCAGGTTACAAATGTCGCCCCACCAGTAGCTTAGTTTAATTTCATTAAGCCTGGGTCTCATGTTTCTGGTCTTGATTTCCTCAGACTTGCTTTCAGTTGGATGGACACATAATAAGGTTAAACATTATGCAGCTACTAGCTTTGCATTAAGCTGAAGTTGCAAAACACAGTTTTTTAGTAAGTATAGTGCTCAGGAAAATAACATGAAAATTATGATTGTAGTCTAGATGCAAGCTAATCCATTACTGAGGATAAGGAGAATTGGCCAAAGCAAGGCAAGATGAGCAATTGTATAAGAGCATGTTATAGTCCCTGAGGTACATTTAAGTGCACTTCAGAAAATCATAGAGAACTTGTAATTACAGAGATATGAGGGTTTTTTCTTCTCTCTGCCTCATTTATCTAGAAAACAAATTGGTATACATTTTGTTTGAGAGGTTCACCTTATTTCATGCAGTCCAGCTTTCATTTCAGAACTTTAAAACAAAATGTAGAAACAGGTTAGTTCCCTCTGGTGGAGTTTAACAGGTTCTGAGATTTGGGTCAGCCTGGGAGCTGAAACAGCTAATGGCCGAAAAAAGGCACAAGCCTAAACAGCTACAGTGTGGCAACCTCACACTGCAGCACTTGAGGCTGAGCTTCAGTATGTTCTTTTGGAGAACAAGCATTTGACCATGTGCTACTGACACAATCCTTTCAAACAAAAGGGGTTTTTTAGCAAATTACACAACCTTTGCCTTCAGGAAACTTAGGAGCTGAAGACCTGAAGCAAACTGTCTTTAGTATCAATTTATTTCATGACAAGTATTTTTTAATAGAGGAGAATTTATAATATACCTTTGCCTTGCCCATTTGCATTCTATTTCCATCGATGCCTGCCACCTGTATAGATTGCACAATTAAGAGTTTAGAATCCCAGAGTAGTCAATATTAATTAGGCACTTAAATTATTGTTTTAAAACAACTTTTGTGATGCAGAGGACAAGTTTTTCTGATATCTGCTTAATATTTATTTTAAGCATTTTAAACCACCTCAGGAATATTCAGTGCACAAAAACCTTTTTATGTTTGAATGGATTCAATTTTCATGTCCAATTTAAAGATATAAATTGCATTTACATAGTTCATTCTCCACAAAGGGGAATGTGTTTTGCATTAGTAGCTTTTAATATATGCAAATGAAGATGAAAATACAACACATGTTGCTAATTTGGACAAAGCAGAGTTTTTAGACCTTTTCAACCCCAGATTGATGATCTTCCTTTCAGTAGCTGTGTTTCACAATTATGCAGCATGTATTTGTGTCCTCAGATAAAAAGGGTGTATTAAGTAAACTCGAACAGACCTCACTTTGGCTTTTAGGAATATAATAATGCTTCAAAAGCTATTATTATTATTATTTTGGTTTTTAGCATAAATAGGAAAAGGCAGCATAATTGAACAGAGGGTTAGGCACTAATGTCTTTTCTTGTCAGTTTGAAACATCTGCAAGAAAAACAAAGCCAAGATCAAATAGTAGCTAGTATTAGATTTGATTTAAAAGAAACAAAAAGTTTCCTAGTGTTAACCAAAGCACCTAACCATTTTGCCATGTTTGAAATTGGTAGAATCCATGTGGATAAATCCATCTGTCATTTTGAAGTCACAAATCCCACTATAATTTTGAAACTATGAAGCAACTTGTACATTTGGAATGGTTGATGTTAGCAATTTGTTTTGCAAAGTAGAGAAGCCTTAATAGACCCTACTGCTTCGTTTTAGAAAACCTGCCTTGTATCATACTAACAACAAATCATGTTCATAAGTATAAAGTATGGGCATTTGATAAGGTGTTTATGGCCCAATCTTAAGTGATTTATGTTCATTCAGATGTACTTAAGAAGTCAGACTCCCATTTTTTTCTCTTGGTAGCCAGTGCTAGCTTTTTAGGTCAATGGAATCACTGAAATTATCTTCTTTCTTCTGCCTTTAACATGTTTTCTCATTGATTAAGAAGGGAAACCAAATCCAAAATTGCCTACAAGCACCAACCTGGCAGTCACATAAAATAATTGATGCCTAGACATTATTTGAGTGAATTTGAAAGCAATATTTAATCCAGCGCATTTTTTTTAAGTTTGATGTCTTTGTCACTTTCAGTACAATGCATGTACACAAATTCAATAATTTGAAGAGAAAATTATGCCACTTTCTTACTGATTTATGTCCTATTAACTCACACAGACACAAAAATAAAACTTAAGATGTAAGTGGTCAAAATTTCTTGAACTGTAATTATTAGTAGTATTATTATTTCTTACCTGAGCACATATTTCTAGAGCCTGAATACTCCTGCATTGCCTTGCTTCAGTGATGGGCCAGCTTTCATTTATTAGTGCCATGTCATTATATTTAATTTCAGCTTTCATTCCAAAAACTCCCTAAATTATCATGTCCCACTAAAATTAATGCAAATTCATATCAAATTTATAAAAGAAAACAGAATTAGACTAACAGTACATTGAGGATACAGCCTAGTACTTTGGCACAAAATTTTGTATCCTTTAATGCCCTTACACAATACCTTAATGGTCCGTGTTACTGGGCCCCTTCTTGCAATGATGGTTACCCATTGGTCCTCATGGGAAACAGTTCTCATGTTTAAACATGTCCACCCATGTCTGTGTAGGACCAACAGTCAGCAACTATGTTCTTTTCTGGGTTTTGTTTTGTTTGGAAAGCAGCTGTGGGGATGATGAAGTGTGCAAACTTTGGCAGCTTGGGGTCATCTCAGAAAAGATGCTATGTTAAACAGAAAGTAGATGTGCTTACTGCCTGTTAGACTGTTCAGCAATGTCCGCCTTATGTCAGAGCTGCCTCCTCCAGGGAATGACATGGTGGTTTCTGAGTCTGGAGAAAATATTATCAGCAGAAACCACATGTAAATTTAAGTTTTTTTGAGCTGATCTGGGCCAGCTGACGGTTCATTCACTGTACTCTAATCCCTCGCCCTCCGTGGAGCTGTTAGTAGCTCTGACTAGGATGTGAGATTTACTGTTCATGGGTTTGGTCTTGTGGCTAGTGCAGGACTTGTGCCATACTTCTGGAGGGGCCAAAGCAGTTTTGTACTGCAATTCCCTCACAGAAAACATGATGGTGTCTCCCTTTTCAGCTATGAAAAATCGATGAAGGAAATTTTCAGTGGAGATAATTAAAAAAAAAAAAAAAGAGTACTGAGTCTGGTTGGGATATAGTTAATTCTCTTAATTGTAGCAGCTTGTACAGTTCTGTGTTCTAGATTTGTGGCCAATACAATAGTGATAACACAGCTGTCTTGCTTGTCTTACTGAACAGTGTTTTCCTCGCATTCAGGGCTTCTCTCTTTCTCCCGCTGCCACCCCAGTGAGGGGGCTGGGGGTGGGCAGGATGTTTAGAGGGGACAAAACAAGGCAGATGAGCTGAGTTACCAAGGAGATATTCCACATCGAGCCACAGGCAGCAATGAAACAAAACAAAGGGGAGGGGGTTTAGAGACGATAGGTTGGCTGTGTTTTGCTTCAGTCTGCTTGTGAGAGGTGGTGAGTGGTTTTGCACCAGTTGTTTTGTTTCAATGTATTTCTGTCTTCTTCCACTCCTTCTTCACTTAATGAACAATTTTTAGCTGGATCCGAAAGGTTTATTGCCAATACACTTCCTTTGCTCCTCCCCCATTCCAGTGGGGGAAGGGGCAAAGTGAGAAAACAGCTGTGTGATGCTTAACTGCCTGCCAGAGTTAATTCACGTGATGGCAATTAATGTTTGAAGGGCTGAAGTTTCTCTTATTACTGAGAAGAGTTCACTACTAACAGCATGAGCTATGAGAAATAAAAATGTTAATCCAATCCTACTCACATTGAGTAATTTCATTCAATTCTGCTTTTTCCCCATGTTAATTATATAGAGATTATCCCTTTTTTCTCATAAATACTTGCAATGTGAAGTATGAAAGTTGTTTGAAAGACTTTAATGATTTTGATTACAATAATTTTAAAATAATGATTGCAGAAAAGTCAAGGTACTCCCCCCACCCCACTTCTGGAAACATTTTCTCTGGTAATGGAAAAGACTAAGGTCTCACTAATGTTGCAGGGAACCGTGTAGAGAGTCCTAACTTGACAGACTGTGGTGTTAAGTGGAATGTCCTCACTGCAGAGTCAAGCAAGGGTTTTTTCCTAATTCAGTTGGCCACTGGTATTTGTAAATCATATGTTCTGATGCTTTAATAAACTCAGATGTTTTGTGATTCCTCCATGCTGACTCATAAAAGAACATGCTTCTTCTTTGGATGTGATGTGGGAGACACCAGAGGCCTACCCACATCTGACTGACATCACCTGCAACCTCACTGCAGCATGGAAGACTTACAAAGCTGAGCCCAAATCCTCATGCAGGGTTTAATATCTAGTCTAGAGAGCAAGCTACCACATGTAGAGGGTTGCAGAGAGGATGGGCAAGGTTTTAGCTGGTAAAGAGGAAGATTTATGTCAACCATGCAGTAAATGCTCAATTTAACTCTATAGTAAATGTATTTGCACTACAGTATCTGGTGAGAAGTTTTGCTGCTGTTCAGGCAGAGAGAAGTTCAGACTTGGAAAGTACATCTAGGTCAGAAAATGTGAAGTGTTGTGAGCTCGTTGGGCTGAAGTCTGTCTCAGAAAAGCACAGCATGGGGCTAACAAACAGAGCAGGATCTTCCAGCATGTCATAGGCCCTCATCAGAAAGATGTGTAAGGTCTCTCTACAGCTGCCTGAAAGGAGGGTGCAGCCAGGAGGTCAGTCTCTTCTTCCAGGGAACCACTGCCAGGACAAGAGGACACAGGCTTAAGCTGCATCAGGAGAACTTTAGGTTGCACATAACAAAAAAGTTCTTCACAGAGAGGGTGACTGGGCACTGGAATGGGCTGCCCAGGGAGGTAGTGGAGTCACCATCCTTGGAAGTGTTTAAGGAAAGACATGCCACTGGGTGGCATGGTCTAGGTGACAAGGGTGACAAGGGAATGCTGGGCCATAGGTTGATGCAGTGATCCCAGATGTCTTTTTCAGCCTAGTTAATTCTGGATTCTGTCTTCCTCCTTCACTCCTGAGTTGAACCATTTGACTGAGACTGGAGCTGTTCAAGGCCTTATTTAACAAGCTGTAACTAATAAGCGCATCTTTTACATTTTTAGAGTTTAAAAATAGCCCATTGGATAAAAGATGATTACCAAAAAAATTATGCTTTAGTTCAACCTGTGCTGTCTCTCAAACTGCACTGAAACACTGGCTGTGCTCGGAATGGCATTTGGTTCTCTGATCCCCTATGTCCTGCTGATGCACTGCTCCCTTTCTCTGTGCTGTAATATCAGATGGTTTCCACCCTCAGCAAAACTGCTGGAATGGAAGTCAGCCATTTGGAATAGACAGCCACAGCATGGAAAGTCTTGCTCAGCTTAGTAAATGGATTTTATTGGACAAAGAGTCATCAAAAGCTGGATTTTTCCTGGGAAGTGGAGTATGTTAATGGTTTTTTTTCTTTTATTTTTGCAAGATACTATTTGTTTAGTAATCTATTTTTCAGCCCTTCCTCAGTTTGCAAGTTCACTAAATAGAGCCTCACCTGCACCATGGTTGCTGCAAAATACTTACATTCCAAAGAGAATCGCCCCCTTGTTTGACAAATAAAGAGATACACAAAGGATAAGCTTTCAGTCTTACAGTTCTCATAACAGGGAACAAACTATGTCAATATTAGTACTGGATGCAGCTCAGAGTAGTATTTGAAAGGGAAGAAAATCAGTGAGTGTAGAAACACTGGACTCTCAGGATACAGTTGGAGATTTGCTCTTTGTTCTGTGTGATTTACATTCTGCAGTAAAGTTTCAGGAGCACAGGTACCAAAAGCAAGTAAATTCAACAGGGAAAAGTCAGTTCAGGATAAGGGCTGCAGGAACTATTGTCCTAGAAACAGCCCTCAGCAACAGATATTAAAGGATAGTTTGCATTAGGGTGAAGCAAATATATTTGAGTGGAAAAGTGTGAATTTCCTGAATGTAATCACTAAGTACAGTTTACCAAACATCCTCATTTCTTTCATTTGCTGTATCTAGGGCTGACATTGCTCACCAGCTGCTTTCTATTCCAGAACATGTTAAATCATTCAAAGTAAAGAAATATGACCATGAAATAAATTATTTAAGCTGGATCTTCCAAGTCTCTCAGACTTCAAAAAAGGACTTTCGTTTTTGGGGTCTCTGGACCCAGTTTTCAGCAGCTGTTTTCAAATCAAGGATTTAAACTAAAAAAAGAAAACTTTTTTTCCATCCCTCTACCTTTCATTTTTGGTTTTGTTTTGGTTATTTTTTCAGCCATATAATTTTTTTGGTCAGTGTATCAGCTTTCATTTGAAAGCTTCTAACTGAACATTTGGAGCTTGAATAAGTAAATAGAAATGCCAAGTAACTTAAAGCTGCATCTAAAAAAATAGTGAAAGGAGCTGAATATCAGAAAATAGCATACATATTGCATTGGTATACTATAGACATAATGAGAAAGGTCAAATTAAAGGTTTTTTGCTGAAATAATGTGGTTCAAACAAATAACAAGCTTTTTTCCCTACAACTGCTTTTCCTTACTCTGCTACTGTTGTATAATAACCCTGATCAAAAACCTCAGCTCCCCATCTAACCCCGGTAACCCCCTTCTCCCCTTTAATCCCACAAATGAACCTCTTCAGTCCTCTTCTTAGGTGCTGTGCATGGACTGTAGACAACCACATCTGCATTTTCTGTTCCAGTCCTAGTACTGCAGCCAAAGTACAATGAGTTGGTTGTGCTGCTTTCAGTTTAAAAGTATGTTCATGTAGCCCCACATGTGGAAGAACATAACCCACCTCAGTATTACTAACATTTTCAGGGCATTCTCAGGCCTCTGGTCACAGGGATTTTTTAAGTGCTTTAAGTTCCTGAAATACAGATTGTTACAGAAATGCTGACAATTATTGATCCATCTGAAATTGTGATTTGAGAAAAGTAAAACACAAGGACATTATTGTGGTGGAGGGACAAATCTTCCATTTTATAGCTTTTACAGAAAAAAATTGTCTCCACCAGTCCCAGCGTAGAATATACCGTACATTAGCATTTAAGAGAGCAGCACTGAAAAATAGAAAACAGACAATGATAAATATCTGGAATGTATGCTTAGAAAATAAAGCAACAATAACAAAGCAAGGTCCATTTAAATTCAAGATAAAAGGAAATAACTTGAAGTAAACAAAAAATTGAAGCCTTTAGGCAGGTCTCTGATGATATATACTTGAAAAATGACTACTCTGATGCACATAAAAACAAAATTAATGCATTCCTTAACAGCCTCCAAGTGCTCCACATGCCTACATACACAAAGGGCTGACGTAGAAAAAGCATTAGTTGAGGAGACCATTATTTCACTGAATTATGGGAAAACAGCTGGATTGGATGTTTCCCCATATAAATTCTATAAAATCTTTAATGAAACTCTGAATTACATTTACTGTGCAATATTCACCATGGTCTTGAACATGGTGACAAGCTAAGACATTTGGCACAATCCTGGTTGAGACGGTACATATCCAACATTCCATCATCTGTCTGCAAAGGCATTTCCAGAGGACTTAAATCTCAGTAAAAAAAACCACCTCAGTATTTCCCCATTACTGAAAGCCACAAGTAGATAAACTTTTTAAACAGACATTATTTGTTGAATAATAAACGTATTTATGGCTTTCCTGTATTAATCAGAGTAACAAGACTTATTGCTCATGAGGTCTATGAAGTATTTGGTTACAAAGTCTTAACTTTGAAACAGTGGCAGTTATTGTGGCAGTTTTAATGGATTGTTGGAAGTATGCCAAAGAAATGCTTTAATGGACCTTCATCAGTATGTTCCCAAGTTGAAGAAGGGCAGGGCATCCAGACTGAACCCTTTCACTGTATTTGCCAGTTAACAGTTTAGAAAGATATCTCTGTTACTCTGAGACAAGCAGCTCCTTCTGGCTTTCTTACTGAGTAGATCTATGGATTGATCATAGCAAGGGACCGAAGATTTTCATCCACTTTGTGTAGGCTAGAACAGGTCCAAGATTTTCTTAATCTGAATCATCTGCTATCCTTTTGTCATTTTTTTTCCTCACCAGGAAATATACCATAGAAAGAGGTTTAATACATAGGGAAAAAAATTGGTAATTGTAATTGTGGCTTGCTTTTGTTTTCCTGGGGTTTTGAATTGTATTTTTATTAATGTCCTAGTAGTTTCTTCTCTGATTTTTATTTCCACTTTGTCATCCTGGTCCTACAAATGTAATGCTCCTACTTGATTCTGCTACCTTTCTTTCACTCCCTCTACTTTGTTTCTTCCACTCATCCCTTTCTTTCTAATCCCTGGCCAAATGACAGCAGATTGTTCAGTTTTTTTGGCAAGCAGAATTAAAAACAAAAGCAAAAGCAAATTACTGTAACACAAAAGAATCAATCTATGGAAATTATATCTACAGCTCACATTCTCATATTAGAGGGAAGAGGGGCAATGTGGTTTTAGGCCCAGCTGAAAATTAAGCACCACACAGACACTCCTTCAACTTCCACTCTCTCCTCCTCACCCTGTAAAATGGAGAGGAGAATCAAGGTAAGATTTGTAGGGTGAGATAAAAACAGTTTAATGATTGAAAAAAAATTTGAAAATAAAATACAGTAATAATGGCAAATAATAATAACATTAGTAAAAAGGAAAAACCAAGTGATGCACAATGCAATTGTTCACTGCCCACTGAAGGATGCCAGACCCTGTTCCCACACCTAGATCAGCTGCCTTTCCAGGTAACTCCCACCAGTTTATACCCTGGACATGATGTTCCATGGTGTGGAATATCCCTTTGGCCAGTTGGGCTTGATACTGGTATGTAGTATCACCAAAGTGGTTGGCCCATGGATACATACCAGTTTCAAGCCTTTCTTTCTAGAGTGTTTAAGTCATCTCTCCCTCCCAGCTGTGCTCCCTCCCAGTTTCTTTTGTGTTCCTACTCACTGTGAGAGCATGACACTGAATAAATCCTTGACTCAGGATAAGCACAACTTAGTAGAAAACCAAAACATCAGTGTGTTATCTATACCATTCTCATTCTGAATCCAAAACACAGCACTGTAACAGCTGCTGAGAAAAATCCCAGCTGAAACCAAAACAGAAGAGTATTTCTTCTTGTGGGATGACAAAACTCACCAGTCTGTGAACTGCACTGCCACTGAGGGTAGTAACAAGCATTCAGCCCCTCAGGGTTCCAGTAACTTGTGATTGCCACATCATCAACTCCTCAATATAATTTTACATTACTACATCTTTCAGTAATGATTTTTCTCTTTCAATAAAATATAACTAACCTTCTGAAAAAATTCCATTTCGAAATCCTGAGATAGAGACCTCTTTACTTAAGCTCCAAAAGCTTCATTGCTCAGATATTGATGTCATTCTTCGAGTGTCTTCAGGGAAAAAGAAGCAAAACCCAAAGGTTTTATTCATTAATTTGGATGCAAATCAAATAAGAGAATATCTTAGTTGTTTAGTCCTGTATAAGCATGTATTTACTGTGGATATTTTCAATCTCAATCTCAATTCAGAGTGACCTTGGAAAGACTGTGTCAAACATCTAAGCCCACACAGTATCTGTTACATGCAGTCTCCTTCCCATAATTTTTCACTGACCGTGGCATCTCAAGAACCCACGTACATTATGTTTTTTCCATTCATGTGCTTGCAGTTATAAAATGACAGGTAACCGAATCAATGTTTTTCACATACAGATCTATTATTTCACCATTTTATAATAACACATCACACCTCAGCTACAGTCAGAAGTCCTCAGAAATTATTGTGACTTCTCTGACTCTGCTTGCATTTAGAACACTGCTATGACTCTCTCACGGAGTAGTAGACAGGAAAACTTCCTTCCAAATGCTTGGCATGGCCTTCTCCCCCTTTTATGGTCAGATATTAGTTACATGGACATTTAATTACATATATTTAGAGCTGCTCCCTATTCAAAAATAGACTAGAAAAACAGGAGAAAGATGAAATTTAGCAGTGAGTTAGGGAAGACAAAAACCTAGGAATGACTGTGACTGGATGATCCCAATGTGCTTAATTGTCAGAAAGGCTGAACTGTTCAACAGGTTTGTAAGAAGGAACTAGAAAACAGAATGCAAGGTAGCTGATGGGTTCAGAAAAGCATTTTTTTTAATGGGCAACTACAGAGACAGCACACAGCTGAGTCAGTAGGACATGAGTGGAACAAAGTCAGCTCAAATCCAGGGAAGAGGAACAAGGAAGCAATAGTTTTTAAAAAGAGGAAATTTTAGACGGTGGCAGAAGTTTCAAAAGTAGATGAATTTCCCAATATTGTCAGAGAATGAAGAGGTTAGAGAGGAGTTTTCAATCAGCCAGAAATGATGAGGTGACAAAAGAGCAAAGTGCCTCGGTGAAATTCTACACAAAATTTTGAGTGTTGGAATACTCCATTTTCATGTTGAAGCTTAGAGTTTTCCAGAGATGGGTGTTTTAGGTAATAGGCCTCTTTGGGCTCAAGAATGATAACTGCAGAAAACTCACTTGATGAAAAGTGAGTGCACTTACTGTTCTATCATCTTCTCTCAAATGTTGTGCTTGTCACTTCTCTGATGCTTTGCAAACCTGAGCTCGGAAAACTTAAAATTAAATAACAGGAAGCTCAAAATGAGATGAGTCATTCCCACAAAGCGGTTGGCCCATGGATACATGACAGTTTCAAGCCTTTCTTTCTAGAGTGTTTCTCATCACTGTAAGTATACTCTAGCTGTGTGAAGAGATATTGTGGTAGACAAAATAAACAAACACCCACCAAGAAAGTAAAGAAGTTGACAAAGTAAAAATTAATTCCAACTCTGAAAAACATTTCCAGTCATCCCTCTGTTTTTAATTATTTAAAATTTAAAATTATTTTTTGGAAACCAGGTGACACAAGAACTGCAGAAAATATCAGACAGCAAAATTAAATATATACATCTATAAGAGATTCACAGTGAGACACAGAGGAGTCAAAGTTTCAATGTTGATGGGAGTTATTACACATTTTTCGGGACATGCATATTGTTAAAATCTTGTCTGAAAGCTAGTTTTAAATTTAAGCCTTTGCCACCTTCTGTGTCAGGAAAAAGTGTAGGTTTAAATAAATCGGTTGATTAACAGCAACAAACCTGTCATGTATCAGTTGTGACTGGTTGGAAAGTCCAAACACAGAGCACTACCAAAAATGAGTGATGGTCTCAGCCATCCTATAGAAAACCAAAGTGTGTTCTGAAAATTCTGTCTGAGAAAATAATAGTTGCATGGAACCATAGTACAGAAGTTTTAATTTTCCACTGTTTTGAATTTTGTTTTTCAGGTCCACTTTCCAGGATTTCTTAGCTGCTGTCATCTTTTACCTTTGGGGTGGTGAGAAATTTTAGATATTTCTGTGTATTCCCAGGGGACATAGCACTGAAAATCCTATTGGGGTATGACAGACCTGAGCTCATGAACAGTGTTTAGGTTCTTATTTTGCAAAGACAGCTCTGAAATTGGGTGCTCCACACCTGGTCAAAGCCCTCACTCCAATCTCACCCCACACTGTTTTCCCCATGGCTCCTTTCCCTACACCCCCTTCCTCCTTGTGGCACCCCTTTGCCCACCTTCTTGTCCCCCAGAGGGAAAGCAATCAGCTGGGAGGCAGCAACACACTATGGCCTCTGAAAAGAGAGACAAGGAAACACAGGGAAGTGCAGAGGAGAGAACAGAAAAGAGACAGAAAAGCATCAGAGGGAGATTGAGAGTGAAACAGGGAAGTCCCCATTCCATGGATGCTGCGGAGAGGTGTGAGCCCACTGACCTTCAGCAAGTTCCTTCACAAAAGAGTCAGAGCAGACATGAAGGTCAGAAAAGAGGTTTGAAAATCTTAAAAAGGCGCCACAGTCTAAAGAAGTATCTGCCAAAACCACAGACACTCAAGTAGGAGAAGGCATCCACTGTGCTTGGAGATGCACATTCTTCCCTGCCTCTCCACCTTTACTCCTCAGGGGAAGACTGAGGCTCAGAAGCTTTCACAACATATGCTAAAGCATATGTCAGTATGTCACCAATGCCATATGGATCATTACAATCTCACAGTGTAAACAGCATGAAGGGGATTTTTCAGATGTTGCTAGTAAATGATGACTAGAAACAGCCTAAAAGCATACATATGATGGATTAGTGGTTAGGATCCTTCAGTCTGGAGATTTCAAACTCCTTTTTAATTGTAGCATTCATCTCTTGAGAGCATATCATTACAATAAATTCCATGGCATAAAGATTTACATTTCTCCCAGAAGTCCTGAGAATTGCCACTTTGCCCTTGACTACAGCTGAAATCCAGAGGAATAGGCAGTACTCTCTGCCCAGAGCTGTAGGCATACCTCAGGATACTTTTGGATACTTTATTACTAATTGATGAGAGGTACAAAGCTGTCACATGGACCTCCCAACCCGGGGAATGTTTCTCATTCAATCCACCATGCCCCATGCATAATTGCTGGTTGTTTGCTCTTCCCTGAAATTATTTTCTTTCCTGACATATGTTTATGGAAGAATCACAAGGTTCCAATGCTCTGGCAGACTGAAGCAACCTTAAAGCCATTTTTAAGTAAAAAAATGCCGATGAGGAAAGTACATTTGAAAAAAGCCTTGGCTGATGGCAGAGACCACCACAGCTCATAAACCTAAACTCAGAAAATCTTCTTCTGACAAGCTTACCCAGAGAACACCGTTGATACATAGTCAGTTTGGAAGGAGTGAAAATCCCATTCAAGTATCAGATGTACACAAGAGTCTGGATTCTGACCTCTCTGGCCATTCTGGCCATGCGTGCCAGGATGCAAAGTGCTTGATGATAAGCATGTAAATGCCGCCTGTAAGTGAGACATGCTTGAAAAGCTGTCCCCAAACCCAGCTCTTCTAACACATTCACAGCAGCATGACAACCCTGAGGTTGGTCATTTCTACTTCTTGAGAGTGGAGCCCAAGTGAAGCCACAGGGCAGCCCTGGTGCCAGCATGGTTGAAATGCCTAGGCAGGAGGGTTGGAGTGGGTGATCTTCAGAGGTCCCTTCCAATCCTAACAATTCTGTGATTCTGTGAGCTCTGTAGAAATGCATACAGGAATAGAAAAAAAGCCTGCCTCTGCAGATATCCTTTTCCTTCGTTAGACTTTACCAGACAGGTTTTAGCTATTCAAGAACACACTGCAATGCAGGTAGCTGAAATGAAAAAAAAATGAACTTTATCATTAAAAACTTTTAGAGTTTACATGAAAAAAAATAGAATAGATTATGATCACACTAACTAGAAGGGTCAGACTGGTTTATTTAGCCCCTTTTTTGTTAGATAATATTGTTCAACTGGCTTGTTCTCTGTTTCTAATGAGACAGAGGGCTAGTATAAAGTGCAATATTTACATTAGTATTGTTTAGGTTATTTGTGATGCTTTATTAACAGAGCACTTGGAATTTGTTTACTGTTTTCTTTTTCATGTCCAGTCTGGTGGGACATTCAGACCAATTTTATAACCTGAATATTTTCCATAGCTGTACATAGCTCCACAAGTCTGTGGAGGTACTTTCATGCACAAAATATGCGGACTTCAATGGTGGGTCCATTTTGGAGCTTGCTGTGTCTGACATGGGGACAGTCCTTGTCTCTTTTCACTGAGGTCAAACATGCAGGTCCCCATTACCAAAACCTTGCCACATAAAAGCAATATACCACTTCCTGTGTGCTTGTGTGCTGAAGGGCTCCAGCAAGAGCAGCTCCATAACTTCTGACCTTGATTTCAGAAGAGCTCTAATGACAGCACCTATATTGGCTTACAGTGGAGATCTAGCACAGAGCCATCTACACCCTAGCAGCCAGTCCTAGACCCAATGCAGTGCAGAGCTTAACAAGATAGTGCAAAATCAATATTTTCTTTCACTTTTGATCATTATCAATCTGACTAGTTATAAACTAAGCAAACAAAGTCTCCAAATGAAATTGCCTCCGATCCTCTCCCTACACAAACACTGATGAAACATTTGTCTTTTTTGACAGTTTTTCAGCCCCACAGGTGTTGCCAGCAGCATCATGAGAGACATAGATGTTCAGTCTTGGTCTATCTAGACTTGAGGTGAAGAAACCAGGACTAAGACTGGTTAAAACAAAATAATAACCCTGAATGTTCTCATTGATTCTAGAGGAATATACGAGTCTCTTCAGAAAACATACATATATAAAACTCAAGTATCAACCCACCAAGAAGCAGTGTATTCCTGTCGTGTAAACAAAGCCCATGGGCCCATCTCTGATAATAAAAGAGACCTTTGTCTCTTATCCATTGCCAGCAATGAAACTGACGGATGCAGACCTAGCAGTGGGCCACTAAATGTTGTACAAAGCAGGAGATTATCTGATTGCAGCATATGGTTTTACCAGCAGTTGAGGACTACACTGCACAAATAATGTACAAATGTAACACATTCAGACTCTCGCTTAGGAAAAGAGGCCTGGTCATATCTGTATTGTGCTCTATATCATATCATTAGTGGCTGCTTAATTTGTACTGCCTTTATGGTAGCACTACTATGATTACCATTGCATGTACCAGTGTCTGTTGTGACTTTGATCTCTACACATGTTCTTCTGTTTGCTCCATAAAAATTGAATCAAAATCTCTCTGTAATTTGGTCCATTTGTCTCCATAAAGTAGACTAGAAAGGAGGTTAGTGCCTGTTCATTGTCCGTGATAAAGTAATGTACTCAGAATTAAACCTATTGGTTTTTTAGAACATGTCTTGCCAGAGACAGTGCCATCAGACAGAACAGGTACCATCAACATAGTCTTATTTGGTCACAATCAGGAAAAAGACATCCACTAGCAGGTGTTCTGGTGTTTTGATTTTTTTTCCCCTTTTTTTCTGTGGCATTGTTGTAGTTTAAGCCCAGATGGAAATTAAACACCACAGCTTGCTTGCTCAAGCCCTAATCTCTCCTTCTGCCATCCTGGTGGAAGGGGGAGGACAATCAAAGTAAAGCTATAGGTTGAGATAAGAACACCTTGATAACTGGAAATAAAGTAAAATGCAGTCAAAATACTAAACAATGATAATAATAAAAAAGAGGAAAAACGAGTGATACACAGTACAATCACTCACCACTCATTGATGGATGCCAGACCCTATTTCCACACCCAGATCAGCTGCTCTTCCTGGTAGCTTCCCCAGTTTATATACTGGGCATGATGTTCTGTGGTGTTGAATATCCCTTTCATGAGTTCAGGCCACTTGTCCCAGCTGTGCACGCTCCCAGTTTCTTTTGTGCATGTCCTAACCGGCAGAGCATGAGACAAGAAACAAAAGTCCTCAACTCAAGGTAAGCATGGCTTAGCAGAAACCCAAAACATCAGTGTGTTATCTTCACCATTCTTATTCTGAATCCAAAACACAGCACTGTAACAGCTGTTGAGAAGAAATTAGTTGTACCCTAGCTGAAACCATGTCTGACACGTAAGCGTAAGAAGGTCTTCCAAGAATTCTAAATGAGATCACTTTTACAAAGACAACAGTAAAGGTTCCCAATGTCACCATAATAGTTCCTCAGTCACTTGCATCAGCACCTTAGGATTCAACCTTCTCTGTCTGAAATGTCTGTATTTGCAAAGATAATCCTCAAGTGGAAGATTTCTTGTATTTTGAAAACAGGTTTCTTCCATCTCCCCTACCAAAATAAACCAGGAGAAGAATTACCATTCTCCTCTGGTTTGGAAAAAAGTATCAAGTTTGGTTCAACAGATGCTTTCTTCAATAGATTCATGCTCGTCAGATAATGTGCTTGTTGGGGTTTTTTTCCCTGACTACAAGTGCAGCTAAGTCAAATAGTTCTCAGGTATAAGGTGATGTAAATAGGCCTTGTATATTAATTTGTGCTTGAAAAATTAAAGAATTACAGGCAGGAAGGAATGCATTGGCAGAGTCACCGGAGGAGAAGCCAGAGCTGAGGAAGGAATATCTAAAGCAATCAGCAATTGAAAAGAGGGATTTCAGCCGAGCCACCACATTCAATGACTGAGCCATCAGCTCTGAGACAGCTTCAGCTCTCAAATAGACATTTCCCTGTCTGCCGAAGGAACCCCACTCCAAACTTCAATATGATTTAAAGTTAATCCTCAGACACCATTATGATTCCCCTCAGGAGGAAGTCAGAATCCCAAAGGAAAGCCCATGAATATCATAATCCGACCACAGACAAAGAAAAATCCTGCCCCGGGGAAAATAAAAAGTATAAGAACTGGACCCTGAAAACAGGACTTCGGAGTGAATGATGGAGGACTCGGTACAGGCCGGTCCCGTGTTCGTTTCCCAGATTCGGACAAATCTATTCTTTATTGTGGCTTTGGTTTATGGTAGTTTTATCTTAGTGTGGCTATGTTTTTGTTGCGTTTTTATTTCTTTTCTGTATTTTTACTTGCAATAGCAAGAAAATAAATTTTATTTTTCTTAATTTCGATTTGGCTCACCATATTTATAACATTAGGCTAGCTCTCTCTTTGATGGCTAATGAGTAAACTACCTGACTGGATTTGTGTAGAACTATAACAAGCATATCTGGGAAAGAATAAAGCGTGAAAAGAATGCAGTTCACCAGCTGCAGCCACCTCATGCACTTTTAGTTGGGAGTCAAAGAGACTGAAAAAACTTTTTGCCTAAGCACATGCAAGGAAATGAAGCCTGGCCTGAAACCTCAGTCTGGCCTCTGCTGTTGTTTTATTATGGCACTTAAATAGCATAAGGGACAAAGTGATAGTTATGAGGAGATTTCTTACTTTTCCTATGCTGGTTTCAGGCGAAGCCAGGTCCCATAATCACTTATGAATGGAAAATAGGCATAGTACAGAGGGTACCTTAGCTGACTTCAGCTGAGCTGTCTGCAAGAATAGCATATAGCTGCAAGGATCAGTTCCTTTTTTGAAACGCCTGAGCATGACTATTCAAAAAACTGTGGAGGATGGATGTCTTCTGTGTGGTATTCCTGAACCGAAAATAGAGAAAGGTCTTTTTTTTCACTGGCTCCTTTGGGAAGTAAGTGAACCTAGTGCAGAAGCCATTTTTGCCTGATGTTTGCATTGTAGGATTTTGGGAGATGTTTGTACAGAACAAAGACCTTGTTTCAGAGAAGAAATAAATCCAGATGCAGCTGGAAGTACTTCTTGTTATTTTAGGGATTATTTAGAGAATAAGGATGGAGTGAAGGTACCTTTTAATGCAGAAACAAATTTGGTACATTTTTAGCATCCTATTGGATCCTTAAAGATCTGCAAAGGACAAGGTCTTATAGATCAGAATAGCAATGGTTAGATAAAAAAAAATGTTTTTATAGTTATTGCAATGTACTCAGAAGTGGAAAAGAAAGCTTCTCCCCTTGGCATGAATATTTTTAAGGAAATTTAGGGAGCAAGCTTTATGGAAAGTAAAGCTATTTCTATTTAAAGTCTAGCATTTCCCTGTTAAAAAAAGAACAGAGAAAATACTATGGTAGATAAGACCAACATTTTAGGTTTTTCCTTTTGATCATTATTTGACAAAATCTTCTTTGGAAACAGTCAGATTGAGGTCTTCAGGGCAGAAATACACTTTTTGAAACTAGCTGAAATTATCTTTGGAGAATATGCTCTCTTTCATGTCCAAGTGTAAATGTTTTTATGAAAATTTTTCCAGAAGGGGAGCGTTTTCAAAGCTGGGTATTGCCAGCAACAGCAAACCCACCAGCCATGCTATACTGCTCCTGAGGGCTTCAGTTCATTCTGTTGACACACACCAGGCTTTATAGAATGATATAAGAAAATATGAAGAAAAGCTAATGCAAGGAATCTATCTAAGCTCTCAACAGTACATTGTTGTTGAAGGGCATTGAGCCCTCAAAGTTTTTTGAGAGTATTTTGTGGATCGTTCCTGAAGGATATGTGCTCATACCTTGTATATGCCTTTCCTGAATTTCCCATTAACAGTCATAGATCTGACAGATGAAGAACAGCCCAAAGTCAGTAGCTGCTGTCTCATGTTGTTAGATGAAACATTTCAGTTGGAGTAAAACTAATGGTGAGGCCTTCTTATTTAGGTATTGAGAACACTATACCTATCCAATCTCTTTTAAGGAACCTGTTAAATTCTGTTCAAGCTATTACAACTCACTGTGAGCAGGTAACTGCTCTGCAAAGTGGATTACTTTGCTGTATTTAGAAGTAAGCATAAGAAGTAAGCTCTTGAATAGTGGCTCTAGTACATCTGGAAGGCAAGGAAGGCTCATTGCTCTTCCCTCTTCCTTGTAAATAGTTTGCCAGACAATGCAACAATCAATACTCCAGAAATAAACCATTTACTTGAGTGCTTATCATAGGGATGTCTTGTCATTGTTTTCTCCACAGTGTGCTTCTCTCTCCTTTTTCCAAGAGTACTGTTTTCTAGGACTTCTTCTCAAGTTTGTATCATTATTAGTATGTTTGTCTTAACCCTCTCTCTTACAGTGAGATGATTCCTCCTGCTCCCCCTTACCTCTGCAAGGCAACTAAGGAAAAGTATATTGTTACCTGGAATAAAACGCATATCTTTCTCAAACAGCATTAAAATGATAACATATAAGCAAATCCTTAATTGAAAGGCTTTCAAGGTGCACAATATGGCAATATGCACACAAGACAGAGTGTTTCTGCAGTTTTTATAAGGTTAGTTGATTAGTATACCTATCAAATATTGTCCAGTTAGAAGAACAGTTGCTTAGGTAATTTCCCCCCATGTTCTGACCCACTGTAGTTATTCCAGGGGCTTTCTTGTTATGCCCTTGAAGTTCTAGTGGAAAACAAAGTGTTCTTGCTGGTCTAAAAAGCAAGAAAAAGCAGAATTCCAAGAAGTTAACATAATATCTAGGAAAGTACAGCTACTGTGCTAAAGTGACAAAGAGTTAGAAACTATACAGCTGTGTATTGAAATTTATAAAGCTAAACATATACACCAAACACAAAAATCTTTAGCCATCAATATCAGCCTGCAAAAAGCCTTATTATGTCCAGCAATCCTGAAGGCAGAGGAAAAGCTGAGAGGTGGACTGGTGGTGGAGATTACAATAAAATAGACTTTGGTGCTACTGCTGTTGCTATTCTAGGCCATGCATAATTTTTAAAAATCTTTAGCCCCATATTACCTGCAGGTAAATAGAATGAGCAGGAGACACAACTACCCTCTTCATAACTATCTATTGTGAGTTTTTTCAGCATCTAAATTTTATGTATTCCATAATTCGTTCCACTACTTTCTCTAAGGTTACGACAGACAGTAATGCTTCACCAAAACATAAATTCGTGATTAGAAAAGTAGGGGAACCAGCAGACATCATTTTAGGAAAAGATGATCCTCAGGAATGCCTATTCCTGGCAGAGGCAATCTGGGAAGTGGAGGTATAAGGTGCCCCCCAGAGTGGTCCCTTAAAAGCAAACCACCTTTGCCAAAGCAAATTGCAAAAAATCCTGAAAACAAGGTGAAAAAAGTATTTAACAAGAAATTTTGATCAACAAAAACCACAAGCGGACCACATGATAAATAAAAAGGCCAGATTCTTGTAGTCCTACCGATTGTCTGAGTAAGAGCTTTTACTGAGTCTGTTCTGCCATCTAGTGACCCAACAAAGGAAAAATTCCAGCACCCCGTGATGGTGCGTGAAATCAAAATAAAGGCGATCAAAATCAGCAAGTACAGAAAGCAAGATGGGAAAAGTGCTTCTATAAAGTAATCGAATGATCATAGGAAAAAGGGATGAAGAAAGAGAAGCAAGATGTTTGGGAATTCAACAGTTACCTGCAAGGAAATGAAGCCTGGCCTGAAACCTCAGTCTGGCCTCTGCTGTGGTTTTATTATGGCACTTAAATAGCATAAGGGACAAAGTGATAGCTATGAGGAGATTTCTTACTTTTCCTATGCTGGTTTCAGGCGAAGCCAGGTCCCATAATCACTTATGAATGGAAAATAGGCATAGTACAGAGGGTACCTTAGCTGACTTCAGCTGAGCTGTCTGCAAGAATAGCACATAGCTGCAAGGATCAGTTCCTTTTTTGAAACGCCTGAGCATGACTATTCAAAAAACTGTGGGGGATGGATGTCTTCTATGTGGTATTCCTGAACCGAAAATAGAGAAAGGTCTTTTTTTTTTTTTTTTACTGGCTTCTTTGAGAAATACCTGTAACAAAGAAAGTATTCCAAATAAAGAGATAAGATACTTCAGAGACTTTACCTATGTAATAATTATTGTAATGTGGCCACATAGCCAGCTAGAGTCAAATGAGAGTTTTGTAAGACAATTTCCGTGAGCAGTTAATGAAACTTGAATTATTTAGGGCTATAAAAAACCCTGGAAGATAGGTGGGATTGTGTTATAGAACAGTAGTGGTTTGGTATGGACAGTAAACTTGTGTCCCTGCTGTTCCTTGAGCTAAGATGCTGCAGCAGTGTGAGTTTTCCTTCAGAGAGAGGAAGTAACACTCGTACAAACATATCCATAGTCTTGAACAAGAAACCAGATCTGTTAGCTCAGGAAAAGTAACATGCTGGTGAAGTTATATCTGTTTCAATCCATGTATAAGAGACAGAAATGTAATGTAATAATGTAAAGCACATAGTGTAGAGTTTCTCCTTGCTTTCCAGCACAGAATCAGACAGATGGATTTCCTGAGTGTATAATTCCACACCTGCAGAAGTTCCACTCTCTCATTTCTGCTAAGAACTTCCGTTGCAACACAACTCCAACAACACACCGAGGTTATTGCTTCATTTTACAGATCAGGAACAGAAATCAGAAATTTTCTCAAGTGAACACGGGGTACAAAACTCACAACTGGACACAAATCCAGGTTTATTATACTAGGTATGGGGCTATTTTCCCTAACATGGAGACTCCAAACGTTATAATGCAATTGGTGCTGAGGTAGGAACACTTCCCTAGCAGGTGGAGAAAAAGTAAATAAGGAACCCCAAATTTGATATTTCTTACCTATGTTTAATTCTGGTAACAAGCAGGATTTTGCATGTAAAAATTCAAAATTTTTCATTTCATCTAGACAAATGTGATCCTTAGCTGCCATCTATATTCCCACTCAGGGAAAAAGCAGACTGTCATGTAGGGTGCTCCCATCTCCCTCATATTTCTAGCCACCTGACATCAAAGGCATCAATCAATATAGCAAAAATAAAATATTCACTGTGGCAACCATGGAAACATACGCATTCTGATCAATGCCTTATGATGTAATGCACTGGTTGCTATAGTGAGTCCCTATACTGCAGAACACCATAGCAACAGGAAAATGCTCTGATTTTTTTCCCTCCTCTATAAAACCATTAAGAGCTAAAGAGTGAACTGGTTTTCACCAGTCAGTTTTCTAGTTTAGTATTCTCAAGTTTCAGGTACATAGCTTCACAAAGCAAAGCAGAAGCATATGTACAGTTGTACACATACAGTACACAATATTTTATTCAATTTAGTACTTTCATTGGCTTTTGTGCACTGACAGACTTTAAAATCAACTTAAAGTCAAACCCAAGGAAAGAACTCCTACCTGGCTTACACTGTCATAAGTGTATGATAACTCCAGCTTCGGTGAAGACACACGAAGTTCAGACTTATGCAAACAGGAAGAGAATTTGATTCAGCCTCCCAAATATGAAAGTTTTGTGACCTGATGCTTGTTTTTATGTTGATACACAAAACAGCCTAGAATTGCAGCAGACCTATTTATTTTGTGGGTCTGCTCACAGAATTGTGATGGTCCCACAGGGGTGAACTGTCCATGATTGTCAAACTTATGGCTTCACACCAGCTGCTCCCGGGGCAAATCCAGCTGTGCTGGTGACTGCCAAGAAGGGTTGTTCTTCCCATGCAATGTACTTCACAGGGACAGAGAGCTTCCCTTGCCCTGCACCAATGCCCTTGACACACATTTGTCCTCTACAGCTGCTGGGGTTGAAGCTCAGATACACCTTCACACCTATATGGCACTGCTAAGCATTTAATGCAAGCTGTTCCTAGCTGAAATTTGGAAATCTGTCAGTGATCCACAGACTCACAACTTTTGGGAAAAAATGAACTTATGGCACTGCATAGACTGACCATAGCATAAACCACTTTCAGTCCATAGGAGAATTGGGATTAATATTCTGTGTCCTTGGCATCTTGCCTCTCTCTGTTCATGCATTTAGTAAGAAACAGGTGGTACCTGGTTTGGAGAACACTGATTTGGCTCCATAACTTGCATGTATGACATGCCTCTTTGACCATGTCCTTGTTTTGGCTGGGATAGAATTATTTTTCCTCCTAGCAGGTCATTAAGTGCTGTGTTTTGGATTTAGGATGAAAATAATTGTTGTTAAACTGTGCTTACCCTAAGTCAAGGACTTTAGTTTCTCACACCACCCCAGGAGTGAATAAGCTGGGGGGGAGCCTAAGAGTTTGGGAGAAAACAGTCCTGGTTCCAGACAGGAGAGGGTTCAATTTTGCTGTAGCCACAAGAGGGTGTGGCCAGGACCTGGAAGTTACTCTATACCAACTTATTATTCTATACCACCTTGTTATTCGATGCCACCTCACATGACTGCTGAGGGACAGGGGAAGGGTTTCCTTTGGGCTGAGTAAGCACGCGAGTAAGTGAGGAGCGTTAGGGTAATGCTGATTTCTACACCAAGGAAAAAGTTGGGTGATTCTGGAGCAGTTGGGGTGGTGCCATTGCAGTCAGGTTGAGCTCTCTGGTCACAGCATTTTTGCATGTGAACCACTCTCCCTCTCTTTTGTACATTTTTGCTCTTCATATAGCTGCTTTTACTGTTTGTTTTCTTATCTCATTGCTGTTTCCAGTAGGTTGTTCTCAACCTATGGGTTGTTATCTCAACCCATGATCTTCACCTTTTGTGCCTCCAATTCTCATCTCCAGCCACTCACAGGGGGAAGGGGGAGCCAGAGGGAAGTGAGTGATTTGCAGTGTGGTTTGGAGGGTCTCAGTGTGAGCACTACATTGGGGAGTGCCATTCCTAAACCGTGACACACTCAGAGTCAGAACAGCTGACACAAACTTTTTGAAAGGATAACCATGCCCTCTGGTGTCATGCTTAGTTTATAAACTGGGAGGAAGGATGGCTGGGTGCTGCAGCCTAAGGACTGAGTTTTCAGTAGTCAGTGGATAGAAAACAATTGACTCATGTATCACTTCTTCTGTATATATTATTATTATTACTACTATTGCCTCAAACTGTCTTTACCACTTTTTTTTTTTCCTTTCTCCCACTTAAGAATTCCCTTCCCTGTCCCAGGTAGCAGCAGCAAGTGAGTAAGTGACTGGGTGGTGTTTAGCTGCCTGCCAGATAAATCACAACATATAGTCAACTACTCACTTGTTCACAAAGGTATATGGGTCGCAATGGCTGCTGTGATATGTAGAATTGGAAAAAGTTTGTTTCTAAAATGTCCTTGTTTTTTCTGTCTGCCTCTCATCTCAGTCAATTAAAATAGAAAGATTCCTATTACCTGCCAGACCTTCTTAATTTACATATTTCAGTATTTTTCTAAATTGGGTAGAGAGAACTTTGTCTTACCTTAAGGGTAATTTTCATTGGTGGTACATGTTCTGAGTGTGATAAAGGCTATACCATAGATTTCCTGGAACTCTTGCACACAAAACTACGTAAAAGTTTTCCTGGAATTATTACCATTGACTTTTAGTGACTAACACGCTGCAGAAAGCTACAGCACAAAGCTATTAGATATGTACTGACATCCAGTGGGTAGCTTGTGAGGGTGAGAAATTGAGTCATGCCACTAATGCTTCATTCACTTGTTACCTTCATTAGTTCTAACTATCGTGCACTGTCATTCCAATCACTCTAAAGTCAAAAAAAAATTTTTGCAAGACCTTTGAAACGGAGCTACCTCCACACAGACTTCATCTGTTATTTATGAATTGAAAAAAAGTTCACTTTCATCTTTGAGTCTATAGGTGTAGAGTGTGTACTGGGTTTACGTGGCCAGTTTTGGTTATGGAGGAGGGGAGTGGAGTGTGCTACAAGATGGCTTCTCTGAGAAGTTACTGGAAATTTCCTCCATGACCAATGGAGCTGGCTCAGAGATGGACTTGCCGCTGACCAAAACTGAGCCCACCAAAGACAGTGGTACTGCCTCTGTGACTAACAAATTCACTACCAAAGAAATGGGAAAAAACCTGCTGCAGAAGAAGCAGCCAAAAGAAGAGTGAGAAAATGCGACAGAAGTCTCCCAGGTCAGTGGAGAAGGAGGGGCAGGAGCTGGTCCTGGAACAGAGCTGAGATTCCCCTGCAGCCTGTGGTGTAGCCCACGGTTCAGCTGTGGTGCAGCTGTGCCTCTGCAGCCCATGGAGGTCCATGGGGATGCAGAGATCCACCTGCAGCATGTGGAAAAGACCCACCCAAGACCAGGTGGATGGTCAAAGGAAGATGTGACCCTGTAGGAAGCCCCCATTGGAACAGGCTTCTGGCAAGACCCATGCGCCCATGGAAAGAGGAGCTGGTGCTGGAGCAAGGTCCTGGTAGGCCTGTGGAGAGAGAAGCCCACGCTGGAGCATGTTTGCTGGCAGGACTTGTGACCTAGTTGGAGACTAACACTGAAGCACCCTGTCCCTGAAGGACTGCATCCCAAAAAGGACACATGCTGGAGCAGTTCATGAAAAACTGCAGCTCATGTAAGGACTCAAAGGACTCACAGTGAAGAACTGTCTGCTACAGCAAGGATCCCACAATGGAACAGGGGGGACTGTGAGGATTCCTCTTCCTGAGAAGGAAGAAGAGGTCAAGACAATGTGTGATCAACTGACCACAACCCCAGTTCCTCATCACTCTGGGCTCCTGGGTGGTGGGGATGGAGGTTGAGAAAATCATGGGTAAAACTGATTACAAGGCAGAGAGAGGTCAGGGAGAGTATTTTTAAGATTTGGTTTTGTTTCTGTGTCCTACTCTGAATTGGTCAGCAATAAATTAAATTAATCTTCCCCAAGCTGAGTCACTTTTGCCTATAACGGTACTTGGTGAGTGATCTCTCCCTGTCAAGCCATAAATCTTTATATATTTATGTCTCAAGTCATAAATCTTTCTTTTCCTCTTGCTCATACAGCAGAGAAGGAGGACAGAGAAACTTTGGTGGCACCTGGCATCCATCCCACCACAAGGTCAATCCCTCACACGTGCTAGCAAGCATTTGATTAAATTACATATTTCTTTTGAGGTCTGTAATGCAGATTTGTTGCTGCTGGTATTGTCAGAAATGTGTTCTTGGGCACTGATAGTTCAGGGTCCAAGCTGCCAGGGTAGGTCCGAGCTGGTGAAATGCACTGTTCCACTTTTGTATTGAGAGAAACACAAAGAGCTCTACACTGGACTCCTAGCACCAACACAAGGACAGTGGGAAAATAGTCACCAAAACACATGATGGTACTTGGTAGCAATCCCCTCCTGCTGTCACTGCTCTTTTTGCCACACTTAAGATGTAATATCCCACATATACTGTCTTTTGATTAAGCCATCATCAAACCAGGTGGGCAATCTCTTCGAGCAGATGTAGAGAAATACCATATATACTTTGCAAAAACTGCCTTCCATCTAATCCAGCTATAGAGGAGTCTTAAAAAGGAAAACACGCTTCATCTCTTCTGCAGGCTGCTACCTTCAGCTATATGAAAGGCTTTTCTAGCAGTTTATGCATGATTTTATTTATTAACCCAAGTAGCCCTTTTACCCAGCATAAAATTGTGAAATGGAAAAAGCAGCCATTTCAAAAGACTGATATATATAGAGCATGGTAGGGAGTAGTAAAGAGGGAGAGTGCCAGGGATGATTTGTAAACAGAGCATGTGGGGTGTGCTCTTCTTGACAGTGAGAACTAATGTTTCTGATTAATTTTCCTTGAAATAATATTACTCTATTTCAGACTCTAAACCTATTTGATATCTAAACCCTTCTATAACCAGCATGCTGGATAAAAATCATTGATCCAATGCACGCATTTTCTTTGGGATGGGTTCACATTAAATATATGACATATTTCTGTCCTAATCAAGATTATCAACATTCTTTAAAACCACTGAGAATTGAGGATGATATGCAGTCTCCTACACTAGGTGGATAAGGCCAAAGAAAAACACCTAACAATATAAAACCAGAGATAAAAAATCACGAACAGTAGCAATACTGACACTCATAACTTTTCTGGGGATTAAGTTAATAAACTGAACTTTACAGGAAACTAGCACTTTCACAGTAAGTTCAAATAAATACCCCCTGGAAATAGCTGTACTGGCAGCTGTCTACGTTAATGAACTTGGATTTCCTGGAAAAGATTCTGCAGTAATTAATGGAAGACTGAAAAGTTAGTAATTGCTTTACCTGAATAGACCATCTGCACAATTTTTATTCGCAGAATGTGTCAGAATTTTCTGATGTTCCTGTACTTCAGTTCTGACCTTTTTTTGCCAAGCCTTTAGTATTAACGATGTCATAGGAATCGCTCTCTCTCCCTCTCTCTGCACAAAACTTGTCAGTTTTCGAGTCCATAAAAGTTCTGAAGCTTAAAACCATAACATACTTTCTTCTTCAAGGGGATCCTGTAGTCTCCTACATTAAGCTTACTTGACAGGGAATAGTCATGGTATGGACCTGATTTTTCCTGCATTTGATAAGGCCAAATGTATGTAAAAGTTCCTGGTTGGTGACTCCAGGATCAATTTGCACAATGGTTAAGAAACATATACTTAAAAGAATTAATATTCTTTATTTGGAGTCTGGTTATTTTTGTTCATATGAGTTCACTCTAAACAGGGATCAACTTCCTGCACTCGCCTCTCAGCAGAAGGAGGAGAACTGTGGCATAGAGTAGCTAGCCCCCAGTTTGAGTGCTTCAGTGGCCAAGCTGATGAGGTAGAACAGATTTGCAGCTCAGTTCACATGCAGCTATAGCTACCTAGGTATAGGTAGGTATGTATATATGTATATGTATCTATATATGTGTATATATATAGTTATCTCTGCAGAAAATGCAGATTTCTGAGAAGAGTAATTTCTCTTAATTCAGTAAAGACTTCTTTGCCATCAAAAAGGGCAGAAATACTATTGGAAATTGATGGCAACTCAGAGTATTATTTCTAGTTCATAGCTTTCTGTAAGTGGCAGCCAAATCTTCTGAATCTGATTTTCTTCATGCCCACAGCAGTTTAATCTGGCAATTAGTCAGTTTTGGGGTAGAAATAAAAGCGGGAGAATCAGGCTTAGAAATGTTTTTCTATTCTGATTTGTCGTGGGAGAAGAATTCTGCTGCAAGAGGTGTCTTCCACTTATCCCTGTTTAATTTATAAATAATTTCAAGCAAGTCAGAGGAATTGGGCTGGTAAGAGATGAAAAATAACGACTGCATGGGGGAAATTCACACTCATAGCAAAGGAATTTATTTTTCTTTCTTCCAAGGAACACAGTTCTTTTTTATGATCTATCCTGTCAAAAAAAATTAAAACTTAACCTAAGTGCAATGAAAAGCGGGTTGACCCAGTATTCGGCAACACACTTTCCAGGAATTCAGACTGTAGTTTCCTCCAGGAAAGATCTCCTCCGAATGATTTGCACTGGGGAAAGAAATAAAGGAGAAATCAGATAAAACTCGTTTTCACAGAATCACAGAATTCTGTCACGGGAATCTCTCTCTGCAGTATATGTATACATACACAGACATGCACATGGGAACACACACTTTCTCCGAAGCAACTTTAGATGTGTTAAAATTTTCATAAGAATACATAGAAAGCCTTTCCAAACACCAGTCAAGTGCCATATCCAGATGTTCTTCCTTTTCATCAGGATAATTTCTGGTTTTCTGGTATATCTCCCTAGATAACTGAAATGATTGAGGGTTTCACTTCTCTATTCAATATTTTTACATATTCAAAGCATCTGCTTAACATTGATTCTGCTGAAAGTAGAGCAGGTTCTTGTCTTTGTAGCAACCTGGTAGAGTTGAAATTAGTGTGATGAGCAAAAGTTGGAGTAATGAAGAAGTAAGAATGATTGAACATACCCAGCAATGATTTTTCTTGTGTAAGTTCTTCTATTTTCAATAGCAAGGGAAAAGGATGAATTAAGAGTATTTATTTCTAAAGTAGTTAGTTGTGAAAATAGAAAAAAGCAGCAGCACATTAGGACAAATTTGAAAAGTTCTTGCCATAACCTAAATACATAGACATTGGGTTCTTTGTGAGATAGTGTTAAGTACATCTGAAGATATTCCCTATTTAATATCAGTATTTCTTTCTTTCCTGTCTTGGATAGAGAGCTGTGAAATACAATTTAGCTTGAAATATTTTTCTACTTTAAATGCATGTAAAGTTTTCAGTGTAAACAGGCCTGATTACTGTTATCTTCAGGCACATTACAGACAGAAGAGGGAAGGAGGGAAAGGCTCCTGACTTTTTTCAGCTATTGCTACCCTCAAATACCATGTTAACATTATATTAGTTCAAATATTTGATTTAATTTTTTCTTAGTATTTGAGAAAAACCAAGAATCATCAAGTCCAATCCCTGGCCCTAGACAGCACCATCCCCAAGAGTCACACCATGTGCCTGAGAACATTGTCCTAATGCTTCTTGAACTATGTGGGGCTGGTGCTGTGACCATTTCACTGGGCAGCTGTTCCAGTGCTCAACCACCCTCTGGGGAAAAAACCTCTTTCTAATATTCAACCCAAACCTCTCTTGGCAGAACTTCAGGCCTTTTCCTCAAGTCTTCCCACTGGTCACCACTGAGGAGAGATCAGTGCTTGACCCTCCTCTCATGAGGAGGTTTCAGAAAAGATATATTGAATTGTCTGTTGGTTCTGTAGGTGTTTGTCATGCAACAGAAAAATGCCCCAAGAGGAAAACAATTCAACAGTGCTAAAACAGTCATTCCCCTAAAAGACACCAGTTCACTGAAAGCAGATGCTTAAATAAGAAAGCAAAATGCAAAAAATAAAAATAAAATTAAGTTTTCAGAGAAGATATGAGCTCCCTAAATGTTACCCTCAGAGGATAAAGGGTTCTCAATACCTGGCGAAGAGATGCTGGCAGCATTTAAGTAGCTCTGTGCTGTTGGCGGGGAAATCTGTGGAGTTGGAAGCATTTCCTAATAAGATGTGGCAAGGAACTTCCGTACCAGGGACAGTCAGCATTCCTGTGAAGTAAGTTACAGTTTTCTTAATGAGTAATGAAGAGGAAGATAAGACTTGAGAATGTGAGTCATGGGGTCATGATCAAATGCCAGGAACCATCCTGGCTGACGCAAAATCACCACTTGAGGTGGTTATATAAAGGTACCAGGTCAAAACCTTTGAACTGTGGGACTTCTAATCGGAATCATTTTAAAGAACTGAATTAAGGAGCAACCTTAACAATTTATTTACTTTTTATATGTAGAAATTTAACTACAGCAACATGTTACACTTAGATCATTTTGGTTTTCTGACCCTTTTAATGATATTAATATTGTGTAGTAATACCTTTCCCATTCCTGGGTCAGTGTGTTTTCATTAACTAAAATGGATGCTATGCTGCATTTACAGAAGTGCAAGTACATACAGAACCGCTTATTTTGTCTTAAATTGAGTTTGCTTTGCTAGATATTCTCTAAAATTTCCTACAAATACTAATGTCATCATTCACTGGAGTAATGGAGACACAAAAGTATGAAAGTGAGAGCTCCTTTTATATGTAATGTTGTGGAACTTGGACACATTTTTAATATGGTCTTATCTTAACTGGGCAGTAGAAATAACTTGGCTTTTCTACTTTCTCCTGAGCGTAAGGAAAGCATTCACCATGGCAGGAGTGGGTGGAATGCAATTTTCTTTCCAAAGCAGATTATTTTGTTTTGGAGAGATTTTCCCAGTGGCTGTTCACAATATTATTCTTAAGATCAGTATTGTGAAATGACACATTTTAATAGGGCTTCCTGGTTCCTCAGTTATGCAGAGTAGTGTCATGTATTAAAATATTATGGATGACTGTGAGACTAATGTTATGTTAAGTGTGCTGGTTCTGCAACCTTCAGAAAATACTGCAAGCTTATCCTTAAAATGTATATCTTTCTGATGCTACCATGAACACAAAGGCATAGAGTGGTTGTGGTAGAAACAGGCATAGTGGCTTTAACTACATAAAATACCAAGATATTTTTTCACTGTTGAAATATGAGTGCTTTAACCTTTGTTGTACAATTTTGTGTATCACATGCTCAGGAAAGAGAGCTGGAAAAAGGATTGTGAAATACCAAGGATAAATTTTGCCTACTGAAACATTAATTAATCTTTTGAATAATTAATTTCTTCTTTTAAATTTACTCCCTAAAATGATAGTTGTATTGATTCTTCACTCAGATTGAAGTTGAAATTTTGAAAATGAGGGTCAGCTGTGGAGTCCCATTTTAGGACCATTTCATGAGCCTAAGTGCTCTGTGGAAATAATATCCACTCACAATATTGACTTAACATTATGACGAAGAGTTGTTCAGCTTCTCCCTTCCTCTTTCTCTTCTACACTCTTTCATTCCACTCTTCTGTTTCTTTTCCAAAGAAAAGGGAAGGATTGTAATTCATCTATAACTTGCTTTGTTTCAAGAGTCATGTGTTCTGCACAGACAAACAAACTAACTAAAAAAACCCAACAAAAATCTCCTCCATTAAAAACACCATACCCCCCTCCCAAACACAAAGGAATAATGGAAGAACTAAAATTTTAACATCTCTTCATATTCTAGTTTTCCATAACCTTTTGTCTTGTATGAACTTTTAATCCTGCCAAGTACAGAAATACTTGTGTCTGAGTGAGAGGGGCAGCCCAGGAGGATACGGTATGGTGGTGGTTCACTGCCACATGGTGGTCACTGCATGCAGGGGACAGAAAACCCGAGCACTGTACCTGCCACACAGGCCGTCATGAAACAGGCTGCAGTCCCCGCAATCATCGCTCTGAAAGCGCTGTCAGCTATTTCCTTCTTTTTTGAGGGAGCAATGCTTGCTAGGAACAAAAGCAAAGTGTATGTCAAATAAAAATACATATAAGGAAGATGAATCTGGAGGTTTTTGTCCCCACAGGAGTAATTTCCCACCTTGCAGTTTAAACTAAGGGAAACATGGAAGGAAAATGGGACATTTTTTAGTGGGTTATTTGAAGCCCAAGTGCCAGTGTTGGCTCTCTGTTAAGTGGGTGGCTTAAATATAAAGTGGTAACTTTTGTTTGCTTTTGCAGTTTGCTTGTCTGTTGGATGACTGTGCCCTTCAGAAAAGTCTGTCCCCATGGCTGGGTCTAGCTCCCCACTGCTGGCACTGCAGAGCCCACTGTGGCTTCAGGGTAGAGGACTGCCAGCAATTCTGGCTGCCTAGTAATGAAATCAGATGGTTTTTCAATTTTTCTTTTCATTGAGATCTGAAAACCTTTTTATTCTTTCCCTCTAAGCCTACTGCATATATATGATATTTTTATGGGAAATAGCTGAATTCATCTTTCGAACCAGCATGCTATGGAGCTGATCTGCTCCTCCTGAAGCTCATGGATAGTAGCAGCTCAGGCTCACTCACATTTGAGGGCTAAACAGGGAGAGCTATGAGAAGGGCTTGGTTCCTTCCCTTTGCCTTCAGCACCTCTCCCAATACTTCCACACCAAACCCTGTAACCCCTCTGGGAGCCCTTCCATTCACAGTTGAGTGCTAGGCCTTGGCAGAGAAGCTGCTCAGCCTCTAATGCTGCTTAGCTTCACCCCCAGCCTGCTCCTTTGGGTGCTTTCTTTGGGATTTGCTTGACAAATTGTCAGTGAGGGTGGTTCTTACTCAGGCCTCCTATTACCAGTCCCAGAGAGCCGAAGTTGGCAAACCCACAGAGAGCATAGGTAGCAATGACTTCAGACCGAACCTGAAAAGCAAAGACACACCTTCTGAGTGGTTTGAAGCAGCTCATTGTGATTTAGAGGTCTGAAAACATGGCATTGTGGCTCTGAGTACAAAAATAACTGTTTTGCTTGGTTGCTGCCCAAGGTGTGGCTTTCAGAAAGGCAGACTTGCTCCTGGGTGGAAAGTCACAGGCTTTTACACCTACTGCCCATCCTAGGACTCACAAACCATGTGATGATTTTATCTTTCATGTATATTGTTGTGTCTTTTTGAAGTGAGTACTAGTAATTAAAGCCAAAAAACAAATCTTATCTTACTAGTGGCAATTTAGCTGCTGTTTTCTCAAAGTGTGAGTCAGAGAGCTATAACTCAATTTGTTTTTCACAGCTGGATGCCTCTATAAAACTTTTTTGAAATCTCAGGTTTCGGTAAGTATCCCTGCCTTCTTTGTTCTTGAAGCAGCAGAGGACTCTATATACAAAGCTGCTTTGTGCTTGCTCTACCTTGGGCAAAGAAGGCAAACTGCTCACCTAGGAAGTGGGTACATTGATATGTTGACACGCAGAGAGGGACATTATGATTTTGGAATCCCCATTAACAGCTTATTTCCATACTGACTTCTGCCACCTTTCTCCCCTTGGGTAACACCAACTAAGCCTGGACCTCAGAGCAGAGACAAGGTTGGCCTTTGCCTCCATGGAGGGACACCTCACAGAACACAAAATGACTTTAGGTGAATTCAGGCTACAAACTTTGCAAGTTTTCAGACAAAGGTAGTTCAAACATTTTGAGAAAGGAGGCAACATATCTCAGAAAATGGATTTTTGTCCCCCTGGCAGCTCTGAATTCCTATTTACTGTGGTTTAGGTTCAAGCCGAAAATAAGTGAGTGTTCTAGCAGGTTTCCTGTTTATTAGAAGTTCCTCTGGTTTAATTCCTCTTTCATGAACATCAATTTGTAGGTACTTTCAATCAATCTGTACAAATGCAGGAAAACGTTTTTCAAGTACCCACTCTACCAGCTTTTCCTAGAAAAAGCTCTGTGTACTCTGATTTCCCTGCTTTCATTTGCACTTTCCTAGCTCTCAAAACAGGAAGCCATGTAATTAATGACTCAGGTGAAGACACTTGTTTGCTCAGTCTGAGTGAATCTGTGTGTGGATGAATTAGAGAGCTCTGGAGCTGAAGAGAAATTGAAAATGGAAGCCAAGCACACCCTCACCTGAACTGCTGTGCTGTAATTACAATGGTTACCAGCCAATTTTTACCAGCATTATGAATCAAAATTGTTTATGTTTCTCAGAGCTTTTCACCATGAAAGCTAATACAGCTCTTTATAGGTATTAAAAGTGAATGTGAAGGTTCTATATGGCATCTTATGGGGGGGAAAAAAAGTGAAATAGAGTTCCTAGGATCTGTGTTTTAAGGCTGTATTCCATACTAGAAAACCCTTGTTCACTCATGCAGGAATTCAGTGTCATATTCACACAGTAGAAGGAAGCACAGCTATAGCAGGGCACTTCAAAGATCATTCTAGCCCATCGTTTTATTGCCAGGAATTTCAGGAACATTGGTAATGGGTGCTCAGGCAAGGGTGTGAATATTTGATCAGACCATCTGGCTTTCTATCTCCACATGTAAAATATGTTCTGTTAATTAGGAATGCAAGCGGTCAGGAATTTGGTTTTGGTTTTTAATATAAGAGGTATCCATAGCATCCCATCTGATTCAAAGGAGTAAGCAAGAGTTGTACAAAATACTTTCTAATTCAGGGTTTCTCTACAGTGACAATCTGTCTCAATTTGAGAAAGAAGGATCAATGGAGGTGTGAAGTTGGATATCATGGTTTTCGTTGCCTGTGCTCAGGATGAGTTCAGCATGTGCTGTGCGTGTGAATGTCAGATAGTGGAGCAGTCACATCCACAAAGGTCAGCTTTGATCACTGAATGACCTTTTGTCCCATGCACACACATGCAAGATAGCCTTAGCATTGCCTTCCTCAGGGCACTATAGTAGGAGCTACACTTCTGTTGGGTAAACTGTCAATGAGAGGTGGGACAAAGCTGGAAAGCTCAAATGAGACTCAGTGTGGCAAGGGAGGTGTATGCCATGTACTACATGTCTTTTATTACTGCAGAGGGAATAACAGCCTACAGCAAACGTGTGCCAGTAATGCCACCTGCTAGAACTCACTGGATACCTCTCTTCAAGTTTAATGCTTGGACAAACCTCTGAGGGCAGGAGGATCGTCAAGTTCTTCCTCAGGGTTTTCTTGGGAGAGTAGCTCATAAAGAAGTGCTGAGAATCAGGTAAGAAGAAACTTGCCTTGAAGACAGTCTCTATCTCAAGTGTGGTGCTCTGTGGGACACTGAATGTTCCCCAAACCCACACCATTCTGTTTCTATGTTTGCTCAAGACAGCTAGGACAATGTCAATCACAGCAACCACACAGAGCAATGCTGCGCTGTTGCCCAAAGACACATTTTAAGAGTAATATGCAACATTTTATGCCCATACTAAAAAATCAGTTGAGTTTCAACATTGAAGTATTTGATAAAATAAATCTGTAGAAAAGAAAATGTTACTTACTGTCATATACTGTTTCACACCATTAATGTACATGCTTCCACCATTTTCTCGGTTTTGAATCAGTTTTGAAAGGCGCTCATAAGCCAAAAATTCATTGAAGAAAGTTTTGTAACCTAGTAGTCCACCAACAATAAAACTGTCTTCCCAGTCTACTCCCATCATGAAAGAGAATGGCATGAAGACATAAGCGCAAATGTTCTGCAGAATGTATAAGAGGCAGGTCAAAAGACAGTAAGTTTTAGAAGAGGCAGGCAGTAAATTTTCTAAACTTAAAACAAGGATGGTTTTATTTTAGCAGGGAAAACTTGGCCTTGAATTTTTGCTGCCATGAACTCTGGGAGAGTTTTTAATTGTCAGGCATGGTTGAGTAACTTTTAAAACATCATTCCAGACTCTAGATAGAACAAAATATTGATATATGTCCCTAATTTTATATCTAAAATAAACCAAACATTTCTGTGCCTTCTTTTCCCTCAATAATGACTTCAAATTACACACAGTGTTTGAGGAAAAGAAGGAAGATTGAACTAAAAAGCTGATAAGAGAACTGTAGGAGGATTCTAATTCTTCTGCTGATTAAATCAAATGTGTTATTGAACACACTTAATTATCAGGTTATTGGACTCCAACTGGTGTAAACGATAGAGTTGTCTCTGCATAAAAGCTGTGTATCTGACACAATTAAAGCCGTACCTATTTTTTTCCTGGCATTATAAGATTAATGCAAATAAAAAAGAAATCTCGTATCACAGTATAGCTTGTTTCTACATGAGAGAAAATAGCTCCAACTGTGAAAGGATTTCGTTAGATTGTCCTTAAAGATTGTAACAGAGGTATTTATGCAGCTACTATTCCTGGCTGGTTTCTCTGCCAACAAAAGGTTGCATGTTAATGTCTCTAAGTGAAGACTGGCTGCATGCATTGTGTGTGTGTGTCAATCCCTTGTGGACTATCTACCTGTCCAAATCTTACACCACCCAGTAGTTATGAAAATACTAGCCCCTGCATGAGCATGCCTCAGGCATACATACTTGCACCTTTCCTCAGCTGTGGGTGTCTGGGGTGCAGTGAAACATCTGTAAAAGCTCAGCAGGGTAATAACTTAATAACTGAGTGGCTATTCACTTCTGCAGCACCTTTAATACAAGTTATAGCCATGTTTCTCACAGGGCTTTTTTAGGGTCTTGCAAAACAAAAAGGTCCCAAAACCACTGAAACCAGGTGATTGCACTGGATCAAAAATGACATATTGACCTAAGTTCCAACAGAAGTCCTGTCTGAAACCCATTTGCTTTGTTGAGTGCTTCGGGCACAATTTTACATTGCAATTGTAGTGCAAACTTACTGATATCGGGTAAGTCTGGTTTCAGAGAAGCCCAGCCTTTTTCCAGTATCCCCATCTAAGTGAACCTCGTGAGCATTAAGGGTTTGATGGGAGCTCCTGAAGCTAAAGCCACTTTTATGTTTAGGTGTTAGGGAGATGTTAATGGCACAGCAAGTGCGTAACTGACACGTGCACTGCACTGCCAAATCAGAGAAGGCAGACTCTAGCCTACTCTGTATAAACATATGCTGAGGAACACCACAGAGGGAAACTATATGCAAACTAATAGATACAGAAATACTTACTTGACAAAAGTTTTACTTTAACTAGTAAGAAATTTTTAAGAACATGCAAATAAAATATGGGTTTAGATCACGTTAAAACACAAAATGAGAACAAAAATAAACAACTACAAGCAAACCACACAAGCACTTAAATTTGACAAATTATGCATGCACATCAGCTGCATAAAGAACCTGGAGACCATACCTCAAAGGTCAGCTGTGGATAGTCAAACAAGCTGCCCACCCAAGAAAGGGCTGAGTCAAGGAAGCTGAGCAGGGCAAGGAAGGAGATCACATTCACGGCGATGTTTGCTACCAGCCCAATGGAGGTAGAGGCACCCTGACTGGCTGCTTCCAGCAGATTCTTTGATTCACTTTGCCAATTAAGAGAAAACCAGAGTGTGAACATCTTTAAATTCAAGAACAAATAACAGAACTAAAATGTACATGCACTTGATTAGAATTCTAGTACCGAAGCTGTCTGACCACTCATAGAGAAAATAATGAAGAGGAATGATGAGGTGAAGTGGACTTTTCCAGTCAGCCCTCATGGCAGACACTTGAAGCGTATGCTTGTGGTGCCTGACGATGTATTCTGGTACATTCAGGGTTGGGCAAGACATGGATTAGATCACAAAAGTGTAACACTGCAAGGATTAGATCACTGCTCTTCTTCCACACAGCCCTTGCAGACATGCCTGGGCCACTTAGGAACAGATCCTTACAAGCCTTTTTCTTTGCCTGTCATTCTCAAGAGAAGTCTCCCTGTGGATGGGCAAAAAATTTGCTGCTGTGGTTGAAATGGCTGCTTTGCCTTTGCTTTTTACATGTTTCCATTTACAGATTCATTACAAATGGGAAAGCCTCCTGGCAGGTCACCTCAGGTAGGCATTTCCCTCTTTCTTTGGAGAGTTTACAGTTTTGCCCAGGTCCTTGGCATATGTTGGATTGTAACTGGGCGCACTCACCTGTAATTCATAAATTAACCATTTTCAGTATTTAGTCTGTAATTAATTTAATTAATTACCATGTAATCCCCCTAAAATTTATATGTGGAGTTATTTTTCCAGATCTCATTTTTGCAGTAGTATTAACTAGTACCTAGATCAGCTTACCTTTTTGCCATTTTTATGCCACTGCTCAGAGTTACCAGAGACTTTTCAGTTTCAGGCCAGAATAATTTGGAGGCAGCTAATGATGCTGGTGCTGACATGACGGAAGCAGTCAGTAGGTGGGAGGGGGAAACCTAAAATTCCAGGTGACAAAAAATACTCCATGATAACCATATTATGCACAAATATGTAGGAATACAATTAATTTTTCTAGTTGTCTGGATGATTTTTCTACAGGGCGTCATTAAAAACTCATATTGCTCATTAGGAAAAGAAGAGAATGAGCTGTCAGAAGACCAGGGATTTTTGTGGCTAATTCCTTCAGAGACAAAAAAAAAAACAAAAAAAAAACCAAACAGTGGGAATGATTGAGGGATACTTTCAATGTCTTTTAGCTGGGCCAAATACTTGAAAGATTTCAGATAAACCACATATACTTTGTAGTTCTCTTGCCCTGCCTTACCCCAAAAGAAATATATGCTCCTAAGACACTTCCAGCAATAGTTGAGAATCCTGCTGTCATGACTGCATGGAGTTCTGATTTGGTGATGTATGGTAAGTAGGGCCGTACCAGGAGAGGAGACTCTGTCTGGGAGTGAAAAACAAGCACCAAATTAAGAAATCCCTAATAAAAGTTTAAAAATTTCTTTTATTAAGGGCAGAAAAATTAGTGTCTGCATCATACTCTCTTAGGTATCTTTGACTACTTAATCCTAGTACTAACAAGTGCTCAAATTTCAATAGATTGGGGCTTTTTTATCCCAAGAAAGAGAATGTCTGAAGACAATTGTGGCTGGTTTGATCTCTCCCTGAAAGGCACAATGAAATTGCCAAGAAATTCTATGTCAATTCTGAGTGACTCAGGGACAGCCACAGGTCTGAGCCACAGACAGGCTGTTAGTCAAATGAAACACTCCCCTCTGGCATGTGTGTGAGCACATCCTGGAGGCAGTGCCATGCAAAGGCATACTCTAAATCTTGAAGCATTTGTGATGTGGTGATGCACCCCTGCTAAATATCATGCTGATAGTGCATTCAGGCTTGGATATTAATTGTTGATCTTTCTACATTGCTTTTAAGCTTGGGACAGACATTGTTTAAATGTGGGTTTAATGCATTTCCCATTGAAGTGGGAAGTTAGATGTTGTCCACTTTTTTTGTGAATAAGGCCTTATACTGCTAGCCCTGGATCTTAGTTTTCTTCATTGTCTTCCCCACCCTTGCCTGCTTTGCATGCCAGCTTTTCATACCACTTCCCTTTTCAACTCAAAAAGAACTCTGAAATTGTTATTTCTTCATAGCCAACATATGAACATACTGCAGTTTTGGAAATCAATCATCAGACTTGCTGTAGTGGAATCTTAGCTTTATAAGAGATTATTCTTTTAATACACAAATGCTCAATGAGCAGCATTATTTCCCTATAACCTGTAATACTGTTACACCTTAGCATGTTTTTCTGTGCTCCAACTCACCTGTCCCACAAATATGTTACCTGCAGCTACCAGAGACTCAACAGGAGTTGTCCCCATGAAGGCATGCATTACCCAACCAACCTAAATTATTAAAAAAAAGAAAAATTGGTTCTGTCTGTTCCATGCCCTTCTTGAGTTAATCATATCAATCTAAGAGTTCAGAGACATGTTACAGTACTTCCTGAGTTAATGATTTCATCTTAAAGGTATAGCACATTCATGTAATTGTTACATGCCAAAATAAAACAGAGGAGGAGTAATTTAACAAAAATGAAAGTACTCCAGGCTCCTTCTGGGCATAGAAATGTTAAAACTAAATTAAACAAAACAGATATTTTGATGTGTTCTTATTACTTATCAGCTTGTCCAAAAAGACTTGGATCATATGGAGGGAAAAAATGTGAAATTTAGATTAAGGCAAAAAATGTCTCATTGCAATTTTAGCACACTAATGTGTGCTAGGTGATGTTCATGGTGCCTATATAACAATCCTGTGAATGTGAAGGGCAAAGTACTTTTAATTTAAGAATATCCTCGAATTAGGTTTAATTACCACCAGAGGAAGATCTTTTCCTTCATATCACTGTTTATTGGACTGAGAGGACAGAAAGTGGACTTGATCTTATCGTAGTAGACAAAGATGCTGACAGAAATAAACACTTAGAGAGTAAGGTGAGGAACCTACTTTGATCTTATCTGGGTATCTGTGATAGAAAGGTATATGAAATTGCTACTGAAATGCTTAGCAGAAATCCACTGTGTGCTTTAATCTCCATCCTGAACTTTAAGGACTGGGAGAAGGGCAGGCAGAAAAGAAGATTTAAACAAGTATAGCATCCAAGGAATACTAAAGCTAGCCAGGCAAATTTAACAATTAATATAACATAAGCAATGAAACCAGACTGAGAGAGGGAAAGTGTGCTATGTGATTCCATTTAAGATTCTGCACACCTACTATGTAATGGTAACATTTGGAACTATTTCCATGCTACAGTTCCTCTGCATGTGTTACAAACATTCCCCACACTAGCCAAATCAGCACCTAATTGGCAAAAATGCATACCTTTCCAATAAGCCACTGCATGAATCCAACGTGGTAAAGCATAGACATAACTGTACTGAAGAAAACCACAATTGGCAGTACCTGATTTGAAGACACAAAATCATTAAAACTTCTAGAGTGGTTTCCTGTCCTTCAGGGTATTTATTCTTTGAAAAAGAGAGCCATGTTTTTGGAGTTGTACTTACAGGTATTGAAAACTTATCTTTAAGTTTACACTTATGCTATAAAATTGTTGACCTTCCTGTTCATGCTGTAACTAAATAATTTTCATTTATCTACACAGTTTTGTAACGCAACTACAATTGTTTGGAAACTGTTTAGTTTGGAAACTTAGCTAAACAGTTGTATAAACTAGTTTATAGCCATGTCTAAGTCAATTCAAACATTTACATCCTTTAAAAAGAATCTATTTAAAGGTATATACTTACTAAATACAAAAAGTGAATATAGATCTCCTAATGTGGACATTGAAAAATACTTTCTTTCAACATAATTTAGAAGAATTGCATGAATGCCTAACCCATTCTCTGACAGGCTATTAAAACCACTCTCTGATTGGATTTTCATCCTGAATAAAACTAATATAACTTGATTTGCAAGTATGTTAAGTTTTCAGGACAGCACCATTTCTACGCTGGTATTCAACCAAGAAAAATACACACACTCCACACCCCCCTCCCCGGTCCAGAATTAGTCAGACAGATTAGTTACAGCTGAAACAGTACCACTGTCATGTGAAAAGGAGAGGCTTCCTTGACCCTTAGCACGGAGAGACTTATTTGCCTATTTGCCCCTTAGTGTTTATCTGTCAGTGTCCCAGGAAAGCAAAGACCCTTGTGCCTGACCAGTCTGTCAGCATCCCTTTAGGAGCACCCTTAACTGAACAGTCCTGCTGGTTTGGAGGGTGGTACAGAAATACACCAACAGCATAACGGAGACCTCTCAGCAGGTCTTGCCCTTTATTAGAGTGTGTTGCCAGCTGCCAGTGTCCACAAGGATTTTATGAAGCCACAAAAGATTCACACTAATAATTTAATAACACTCTTATTAATATAAAATAGTTACAGGTTAAGGTTCGACAATTATTGCTGATTGTATCTGACTGCAAAAATATACTTGAAGGAACACACAGACAAGCTCTAATTACCAGTAAAAGTATTCAGGGCCCACAGAGTCTGGTTCTTACCCAAAAGGTGTATGGGGAGGAAGACAGGTTCAGCCCAGTGACTGATCCCAGCAGTTAAGATGGAGTCTTCCCTAACTTCCTCCCATACTCAACTTACTTATGTACTATTTCTTTCTGTTTAAGTGGAGTTTGAGTTATTCTAGTCATACATACCTTTGTTACTGATTAGTGTAAAATTCTCTCCATTTGTTTTTAAAGGTATAGTCAAAAAGAATGTAGAGTGCATTCCAGTGAGGGATGGTCACACATCAGAAGTGGGTAACTTTACAGGAATATGTAAAGTTACGTATGTATAAATGTGTACATTAATATTATTATTAGGCTTTTATGAAGCCATTTTGTCTAAAGAGCGGGATTTTGCCACAGTTGCTGGCTCACCAGTGGGACATCTTCCCCTCTTTCCTGAGTTGACAGTTGGTACATGGTTTATCAGCTACAAAGCACCACCAACTTCTCTTCCACTCCACTCCACCCTCCATTCTATCCCCCTTGACAGGTGATGAGAGAATCATCGTGGAAGAGGTTTCAAGTCGTGCACCAACCATACTCCCTCCAGAAAGCAGCAACTATGATTTACCCTGAATTCTAACTCCTGTTAAAATGCAAGTATAACCAATCAATTTCCTCTAAGTGTATCCCCAGTTACCAGTCCACAGGATCCTCAGTCATTTTCCCACAACCACTAAGACTAGGAAGCTTTCATATGTATTCACTAATTACACAATGCATTATAAATAAAATCAAGTAACAGAATGAAAAACAACAAACCACTTTGTTAGTTCAAATCTTTTCAGTACATGTACTCTATGCCTTTCTAGAGGAGAGTTGGTACTATAAACAATCTTGATAAACATTTAGAAACTCAATTTTGATGATCAGAACCTTTCACTGGAAGGACACAGTGTAATTAACCGATATTGTTGTGCTGTTCAACAAGTTAATATAATACTGCTTTCTCTAGTTTGGTTCCTTGATCCTTTTTGCAATTCTGTAGGGATAGTTTGTCATGCAGTAACAGCAGACAGTTCAATTCAGTATAATTAATATCTCTCTCCCCTGCCTTTTCTTTTGTTACTACCATACAGAGAAGGAAGTTAAAATCGTTGGCTGCTCTCAAATCCCCTCCTATCTACTCTTTAACTTTTTCCCTATTTTCCTCTAAAGAAGTTGTTATTGATGTTTAAGGAACATCCTGCTTTTTCATACAGTCTTAAAGCTTGACCTTCAAAGCAAAGCCTTTCTCAGGGGACCATAATTCTCCTAGTGTACTAAAGAAGCTACAGATTTAATAGAAGTCAAATTTCTTCCTTGGTCAAAGCAAACTTTGTCTTTTGTAGTCACCAGGACAGAAGATGTAATACTAAAAGATCTTTTCCATCTACTTAAGTTCTTGGAAGTGCTTATTTATATGGGCAAGTGGGTTTTTTCACAGCTCTGAAACTCTGCATCTGCCCACACAAATACATATTTAAAATAACCCGGTTTATGCATTTAAATGTGTGCATTTTTGACTGATTAATGCTTTCAGAAATGTGTGCCCAAAGGCGCTGGGGGACTGGTAGAACTGGTCAGAACATAATGAGTGTGCATATGCACATATGGGATGTGTCTGCTCTGGTAACATGTCCACTTCAGCTAGAAGAAAAATGATGTGTCCCTGCATATTGCTAAGGATGCAGTACAACTGGACTGTGACAGTTTTCTGCAGACATATTGTGTCCCTTATATAATCTCTCAGAAGCTAAGCATTGTCTTTTGGAGGATGCTTTGAAATGTCTTGGGGCAAGATTTGGAGAGCTCATCACAACATGCAAATCCCATAAAGTATCTGAAAGACACAAAAAAGCACTTTGGACCAGCTTAATGTCTAAATAAATGACAAGTGTTTCAAGAGAGAACCGGTTGGCTGTCACTCACTGTTGCTGGAAGACAGAATTCCCTGTCTAGAGGAGGAGCAGATGGAGCATGTTTTGATACTGCTGTACACTTGCCTGCCACTCCATTTATCATATATATATATGTGTATATTCCTATATATATGCAACTCTGAAAACCCACTTGTTTTCTTGTTTTTCAAGGTGAGAATAATCTACTTGTTCCTGTTACCATATTCTGGAAATTCCATGGTTTTGCTAGCTTGAACCACAGGATAAGACTGATGGACATCTGCCTACGCAGAAGCAAACTTTTGGCTGGCGAATCCCCAGTTATGGCTTCAGTAAGCAAAGCATTTTGCATCATCAGAGGGGAGCGGGGGGCGGCGGGGGAGAGATTAAATAATTTTATCCCTAAAACATATAGTTGGGAATCAAAATTGTTACTTGAGTGCTCAGTAATTAAAGGTAGAAAGAGCCTGGAAAGTGAAAAAAAAAGGTTCAAAAGAACTGCTCTTAAAATATAATTCATATTTATTGATGAAATGCCCAAATGCCCAAATTTTTTTCTCTTCTAAGATGTTCTAACTATTCTTAGTAGCTGGCTATTTTACACATAGCATCTTCTCTCCCAAGTAATGAAAGAATTAAGTTTGCAGAATATCTAGTTTGGAATATTACCTCAAGAAAAAAATAAGATAAAAGACATGTAAGCTCATGGTCACATATCTGAAATATCAAAAGAATGGTCTCCAAGTAAGTCCTGATAGATTTCTCCTATTTGTTCGGGGTTTATTTATTTGTTATTTGGGTTGGCTTGGGGTTTGGGGTTTCTTTTGTTTTGTATGTTCTTGATTCCAGCCTAAGCAGGCATTGTGGCATGAGCTACTTCTCAAAGCAAAACCAGGAAGGATGGGGGTGCAGATTAGGGAGCACAGAGCAGATAAACTGTATTCCAGCTGTTTCCCAAAAAGGTCTCCTAAGAAAAAGATGGGAAATCTCCCAGTGATCTTATAAATGCAATAGTAACGCAATATCATGTAATTCTTCCTGCTTATGCAGCTTCTAGCTCTTCTCCCAGGCATGAATAAACACACATACAGGCTCTCCACTTCTTCAGGGGGAAAGTCTGTGAAGCAGTGGTCTGTACAGCACTTAAGGGTACAACAGCACAACATGGCAGAGCACTTTTACTCATGGAGAGGTGGGGAAAATAGGCAGGAGGTAATATTTCTGTCAGTGGCCAGGTACACTCCTTTTAACCTATTCCTTGTAGAAAGATATTCCAAACTTCTGTCTACATGCAATATATGTTGTCACAATAAACTAAGTAAGTGCAATCTAATTCAGTGTATAGCAGTGAATGAAAGTGTTTCCAAATTTTCTATTCAGAATATCACATAATAAGAAATAGTTTACCTGTTGATTTCTCTGGTGACTACATAGGTATGACAAAACACACGATTTATTGTCCATACTGGTTCTCTTAGCATTGTTTATCTGCCACATACAGCATGTAACAACCATCTTACCTTAAAAGCAAAGAAATGATCTGTGTATTTGTCACCAAACACAAACTTGGCACCTGTATCAGAGTACTCCAGAAAAGTCTAGGGACAGAAAGCAAAATAAATTAGCCATAAGCTCTGGGTACCTGCCAAAACCCAACAAAATATGGCTAGTTGTCTTGCAGAGATATGGTGATGCCCAAGAAGCTTGGCCTCTGATCTGTAGTGGTCCAAGCCTCATTGCTGACTGTATTTAGCTGAATTTAGCTTCTCTGCTGTACTCTGTGGAGTACCTCACACAATAAAAGGCCATAAGCTACACTGAAAAAAACATTTGCTTTTAAATCCTAATACTGTGGTGCATTTCTATGCTCTGATGTAAATAAGTGCAATTAATTATACAGGTTAAAATTGAGATTTGATGGCTGAAGTAATGAGTTTCAAAAGGTGTAGCGATGAGCTAGCCCGATGGTATCTTCTACTTTTAAATTTTGATCCAGTGCATTTTTATACTTCTGATGCAAATGTATGCATTACTGATACAGTTTAAAATGGAGTTAAAATACAGTTTATAATAGCTACAGTAATTAGTTCTGACAGGATAGACAGTAAGACATGAAAGTATGAAGCCAACAGAAGGGGGAATCAGACCTGCTTCAGTCAGAGACTGAGAACCTGGTGACAAAACCCAGATGACTCTCACTGCCTGGATTAGACAGACATCAGATCTGTGCCTTTGCTCCTGCGCAAAGACAGTACATTATGCACTGTCTAGTTTTACATGTGCTTCATTACCTGTGAACAACAGCTGTGAGAACAGTATCCCTGAGATGAGATTCTGAATGTCCTTCAGTGGGCGCTCTCTGATCTATATTTTGGATATTACTTATTCATTACTTTACAGTAACAGACTTTTAAAAAAACTTTGTGTCTGCGTATAGACCCCATCCACTTTCTAGAAATCCCTTCCAGTATGCATATCTGGATTTTGCCACCTGTAGGTAGCTGAGTTAATTTTCTTGTATCTTATGAGGATTATGAAATGTCCCTGATACCAGGAATGTTGCTGCTCTGAAGATAATTAGGACTGTTCCCTAAATCCCACGGCTTTGCTGCATATCGTGTTTGTTATTGCAAGGATGATTTCGAGTTGAGCCATTTCTAAGAGTTCTTATGAGTGCCCTGGCACAACAGTAATTTGTGTTTCAAGAATGCCAATTTATAACTTCAGCCCAGTGATGGTAAAGCCATTAATAAATGGGATTACTCTGGCCACTCTGAACAAAAAATAAATGAGAAGAAGGTTGAACTCAGGAAGTCAATTACCTTTCTGAGAATCCTGTTTTCTTCAAGAGAAAAAAAATCAAGGGACAAATGGATCCTTGAACAGCTTGTTTACATAAAGTAAGGCTCTCAAGACAGGAAATTATATCAAACAAGTAAAGATTTTGCTAAATAGCTTACCTGGATCTGAATGCCTAACCAGTTAAATACATCAAAACCCACTTTGGTCCTCAGAATAAGAATCCCAAGAATAAACTGCATTCCTATTCCTGAAAATACTGGTCTCCAAGCAACCTAGGTGGACAGAAAAATAAAGAAACTACTAGTTATTTAAATAAATAATAGTTTACTTTGGATGTTTGTTTAAATTAAGTAAGGGGGTTGTCTGACTATATTGCAGGATGGGAGCAGATGCCACAACAGCTTGTAGGAGACTTGGATCTTCACATATCTGGATGAAGAATAAGGAGATTTTGCTATAGGGTTTGTCCTTGGGTAATTTTAACTGTGTTTCTGTCCCCTAGCTTTAAAGACTTCTGATACTTGAGAACTACTCAGTTTTATATTGTGATTCATCATATAAAGGCAGTCATAGGAGAAACTGTGCCTGCCTATGATGAGCTCCTCTTCACTACACTGATGATTCCAGTTCTTCTGCCTCAGAAAACACCTTTGTTTTGTGAAAACTGGACCAAATCACTTACAAAACAAAGAGCTGAGATGGCATTCTCTAATTTAATCAGTTCATAATTTAATAACACAAACCAACTAGGTGTAATGAGGGCTCATGGGAGAGCACAAAGCATTTGGAGTCTGAATTTTCACCTCAGTTGGAGACAGCAGTAGTTGCAAAGGATAGGGCAAGTTCATTAGTCCTTGCTGAGAGGACTTCACCTGTTAAGAAAGTCTCAGCACTGATGGAAGATGTGAAAAGTACTGGGAAAACTTGGTGACCTGGACAATGGATGTTTGATTAACAAAAGCATGCTGAGATATGTGAGGTATGTGAGGCATGCAAACAGGAGTAAAAGCTAAAGTGGTAATTGTGGTGGCTGAACTAAGCCCTTTTCAATAGCACAGCAAAAGAGAGTGGACATTTCTGATGGAAAATTAAAATAAATGGCATTTGAGAGCCTATGGGAGTGGGTGAGCAAAAGGTGAGGACCTCAGCTCAGCTTTGGCTGTTGAATTTCTGGCAGGAAATAAACTTGTAAGGGGTTAAGAGCTATGCAAGTCTATCATACCTCTGATTCCAGGCAATATGTATTAACATGATGACAGTGTCATCAAATAAGTGACTGTGATGTGCTCACCATAGTGAGGCTCCTGTGGGTGAAAGCATGGAGAAGGCCAGCCTATCTCAGCTTGAACTGTATCAGGGCTGGAACAGAAGATGGGCAGCAGCTTCTCAAAGAGTGAGAGACAGGTGTACAGCCTCATACATGGTCCCCAATAGCAAAATTATTTTCCTCAGAAGTTAAATACAGTGCTTCATCTCAGCCAAGCCTATATTCTTACTTTCCCACATTTTGTTACTCTTACTAGACTTGGTGCTAGGGTTGGGGAATAACTTTTGAGACACAGAATAAAAAAAAATCCCAAAAGATCCATCCTGGAATAAATACTCACTCTGGTTGGATATTTGGAAAAGATCAGCATCAGGAGAACATACATAACAAGCCCACCAAAGGAAATTAGCTGACGGGATCCTCGTTTTGTTACGTCAAGGATGAGCCAGCAGATGATCGTTATAATCAGAATTGCACACAACACCCTAGGAAATAAAAAGCCTCATGATATCCTGAAAACGATGTTTGGGATATTCCTTTCCCTTCCCATACCCATAACATTTATATCTCTGTTTGTGAATAAACTCTTTGTACAATATATTGTGCTGTAAAACCTGTGTGAGGTTCTCCAAAAGCAGGAATCTGCCTTTGCTGATGCACCTCTGGCAACATCCCTTGATAGCATCTGGAAGAAATGTCCTCCAAGCCAGAGTATGGGGGGAACCCAAAAAAAAAAAAGCATGAGTGACTCTTGTCTGTGTACTATTTCTACTAAATGAAGTGCGGTATCTTCTTTTCTCATTTCATCCTTCTTTTCCTTCCCCTCCTTCCATTATTGAATCTTTTCTTTAGTTCTGGGCAAGAGAGGCTGTGGCATTTATCACTTGTACTGTGCTGTTTAGCTGGTGGACCTATGGAGGACAATACTGAGGAGCAGGCTACAAACAGCTCATTTCCTTGTAACCTTTTGTAGTCTGTTCATCTATCTCAGAAACAATGACGTGCTATGTATACATCTGTATTTCAGTGTTTCTACGGTCCCCACTATGAGAGCCATATTAAGCTTATTTATTGAAGGCAATTACTGCAACAACAGACCGGAAGACAACAAAATACATCACCCCATGTACAGAGAGGAAACCAACACAGTCCCAAGTCATTAATGTTAGTTTTTTCTAACAGTAAGCTTTCACTGATTTCAGTGGTACCCAGATACATAAATTCCATCTTTAGATGGGGATTAAAAACATTGCAAACTCCACAAAATGGCTTCACCATTGCAATGCTGAGTAACCCTTTCTACACCTGAGAGTCCTTCTGTCTCTTGGAAGAAAACAGTTCAGCACCTAATCAGTGATACGTACAGTTTAAAGATTGCAGCCCAGGTAATGTAGCACTTACTGCCCCTGATTTGTTCCATATGCTCTTTAGAGCTCTCCTGTTCTTTTTGCTCTTTCTCCCAGAGAGGCTGCCAGATCATCTAATGGAAATGCCTCTGTGTGACTGCTCTCTAATGTGGCTTCTGAGCAGAAGGACCACAATCTTCATATCACCTTTCTTAGCAAAGCCATTTCTAAATTTTAAGAATAATCTGGGACATTTTCCTGAACTGCGAATGACTCCTCCTAAAAACTCTTTCTCTCTCAGCTAGTAGGTGACCTAGCTGAAACTGAAAGTAGCTGGCCAATTTTGTTTTCTTTTTTAATGAGATTTCATTTGTTTTTCCTTTGGTCTACAAGGCTCCTTTTTCTCCTCATTTTGCAGGGGAAAACTTCAATAACCTCAATCACTGCTCAGGAATACTTGAAGTAAGTATCCCACAGGTCTAATCATCTACCATTTATCTACCAGATCAATGTCTACCATCCCAAATTAAGGTCATACAACCTTATTATGACTTTAAATCTGGCTGGCATGTTTTGATTCCTGAAGGTCAAGTTAAAATTGATAGAGGGATATGTGGAAAAGCAGTGTCTAGATAATACACTCCAATCTTTAGCAGTTTGCAAATGTTAAGAGTTACGGTTTTTATGAACCTAATAGCTCTGTCAACAGTGAAGCATTTTCTGGTTTGCAGAATGAATGCAAAAGACTGTAACACATGTGAATTTTGTGAACATATTCCTTTTCAACCACAAACTTTTCCCATGTCAGTTTGTGGTATTTTTCTATGCTTTCTGGCAAAACTTTTGATCCCTAGCTACTGCATTGAGATCCTTAATGTGTTTCTGATATCCATAGACTGGTAAATACTGAATTATTCTGTGATTTTATTGAGTTATGTATGATTTACCCATCTCTCTGTTCTTATGGGGAAGTTGAAATAAAATCATAGGGGTAACTTGACTAGTGCATTGCCCTTCCACATAAACAGAAAGTAATTAATATTTACCATTTTAGCCAAAACCACTGTTTTTTCAGATATCGGTCTCCATGGGAAAAGAATGCAGCAATTCTGTCTTCATACTTAGCTATTAAAAAATCCCAGCAGATGAAGAAGATGGCCGTGACAGTGATGACAAAGAGTGGCAACGCTCTCTTAAAATTCAAACTGCAGGCTGCAATAACTACTGCCAAGTATGCTGCCACAGAAACACAAATATACATGTTAGTTAGGTTAGTATTTTAAAAACCAGGATTAAATTTTAAATTTATAAGTGGTGATCAAAGTCAGGCCTGTGTTTATCTTTTTGGAGCTTTTCTGACTCTCAACCTACATACTGAAAAATTTTGCTTTTTTGGATAGTGTTGTTACTTATGATACGCTCATTGATAAAAAAGGTGGTTTTCATTCTGTCAAAGCAGATTATATGCTTTTGCCAAGGTAAGTTCATATGAAACATGTTAATCACTCAGAAAAATTTAACGGATCTACAAGAACTTCATTTTCCTGTGTCAAAAGTATGAATTAAGATCATGAGTCTTGTTCCTTTTTGCAAAAGTTCATCCAATAAAACTAGAAACAAACTCTTATAAACATATGTCAGTTGACTGCTTTGATGACCTCAAGTAATTGTGAAGCTTAAAAGTAATTTATTTTATGAAGTAGCTTTGTAATTATTTATTTGAGAGGTTCACTGCTGATAAAATGCTAGCCAAAAACATATTCAGTTCTCATAAAGGTCTTGATTTTGTCTACGGCAAATAAAGAAGGACTACTGATTTTTGTAATGCAAGTTGGTTTTCATGGAATTAATGTATGAAATCTTGACATATTCTTAGAACTCACTCACTCTCCTGAGCCAGAATATGTCTGTGCTATGATAAAGCAAGACAAGATGATGTTATGAGGGCAAGATATTTAGCATGGAAGCAACACTTTTATAACCACCTCCTGATGTGCTGATGCCTGTCTCATAGATATTTCAAATCTCTGTGTTCCCAGTGTTCAAGTAGTAGTTTGTTCAAAAACAAACTTGGTGAACTAAAAGTAAACAAACCAACTTACTGGCTAATTAGGAAAGGGAGAAAGAAGAACATCTGAATGATTTTGCAGTGCATACTGTCATAAGTACATGACTTAAATTCAGTCTTATTTGGTGCCTGACATTTTTTAAAGTGATTTCATGGTCTTAGACAAGTTACTGAAACTGTAATTTTGGAGTCAACTGGTAATGGAGTAGACGCAAAGTCTGAACTACACTGTTATCGCAAGTGTAATTGCTAGTCAGACTTTAAACATGCTGGAGAAGCAGTTTAGCAAGATTTGGTTTTTTGTTATGTTTGGGAATGAGTGGCAGTTTTGCAATCTGGAATTTTTTTCTGGAACTAAATTCTTAACTACTTTGAAATACATTGTTAAAGACAGTCAAGAGTTTTTATATCAGACAAGGACACAGCACAGCCTATAATCTCATACAGGTAAATAAATAAGGCTTCGACAATCCTGGGTGTAAAATATACAGTACCTGTTATTAAAATTCCATAGATGACATACTGAATTCTGGTTTTATGTTTCTTGCAAAATTCACAGACTTCATCATATTTTTTTTCTAAATAACTAGGAAAAAGAAATTAACAAAGAATAAAAATGTAAGCTTTTACAGAAGAAAATTGTGTTAAATTGGTCAAAATTTCTCCACTGAATTTCATTGAATTTGGAAAGGATTAAATTTGGATCTGAAGTGGTAAACAAAAAGCACCTTTTGAGAGAGACTTCTTTGGGTTGATGTGTGTCTGCGTGTGGGTGTGTGTAAAATAACCAATACCCATCTAAAACCTCATTACAATGTGCATAGATGTTTCTGGAGTTTTTGAAATTTGGTTGTTATTTCACTAACTTTTCATCTCATCATTTCACGGAAGTTAAAATTATTTGTTATGTTTGAATGTCATGCTCTAGTATCAGTTCTTCCAGTTACAACATATTTCACTTTCTTTGTTTTCCTCACTAAATGCAAGAGCGTGACTTCATGAGGGAGGTCAAAATTGAGGGAAATAGCAGTTATGGGAATTAATTTAACACAGATTTCAAATGTTAAATATGGGAGTGACATGGATGTTTATCCATGAAAATTACTGAAGCAGTAGCTTCATATTGTGCAAGCTGGAAAAAAAACTACAGCTATATTTCTGTCATCTCATAGGCACTGCTGAAGCAGTGCCTCACATTTCCAGTCCATAAAGGCAATGTTATATTTAGAGATGCTAATTATCCAGACTGTACTTGTTTGGAAACTAAATGCAGCTGGAGTTAGATGCACACTGAAATTCAGCATGAATACCCTTCTTTTCTGCACTCAAAGAAAATTCAATTAATTTAAAATAAATTTGAGAGAAACACAAAATATTATTTTAAATTATGTCAGTACACAGAAGAACAGAGCAGGAACACACTCCTTTGCAAATACAAAGAGTAATAGGTTCTCGGAGAAATCTTGATTGCTTTTGATACTTCAATTTCAGTTCTGGGAATTCCTGTTGCTTCACAAATTACAGCGCTCTTTTTTCCAACTTGTAAGAACATTAGGTTATCTACCCAATCTCAGCAGAAAGATTAGATACAACAGAAAAAGAAAAAAGGAGAAATGAGAGACAAATAGATAAAAAAGGCAGTTACTTTATCAAATTTATGGTTCATCCATCACCCAAGAAAAGGAAAAAAATACTACTCCATTCTGAAAGGTGGCAGAAAAAATATGTTCCTTATGAAATATGGTTAATTTACTAAGGAAACATTATTCTCTAAAAACTGATCCTATAGGCTTGAAATGTAACTAAAGATGTTGAAAAAAACAGGTCTTGCTTAAGCCCATTAATGTGAAATGTTTATATATGTCAAAACTATTTTTACTTGCATTTTGTAACTCAGAAATCAATTTTCTCTTGTGCACATACTCCAGAAGGGAATGTTAAAACTTTGCATTTGTAGTGGATCTATGTTATCAACAGACTGATCTTTCAAAAGGGCTGTGTCTTAGACCACAGGCTGTTTAGTACTATCTGTTGAAAGAAATCAATGACACATATGAACATTTAATATGATTAAGTATTGTGCCTTAATTTTTTTAATGCTTTACACAGGGTTTGTCCTTTTCACAAAAATACCTAATCCTCAAGTAAAATGTGGACGTGTGTTTTCACTCTGTGATCACTTGGAAGAGGAGCAAAAACACTGTAAAACCTTTGTTCCATTAAAACGGCTTCTCACAGTTGTTCTCTTCTTTGTGCTGGAGCAAATGGCTATGGAAACGGAAAGACATGAGTGAATCTCAATTTCCTGAAAGAGACAAGTCTTCAAGACTTGTATCTAAAAAACACTGCTCTAGAAATATTGGAAGTTATTGTACAAGAAGAAAAAACATTGCTCCTCTAATTTGCAAGGCTTTAAAAGGACAGTTACACAATCACAAATGTCATTTGTAAAGTATAGTAATTTTAAATGCGTTGTGTTTCTATATTATAAAAATTGCTAGGCAATACGAAAGTCTATGTTGCATAGGGGTACAGCAGTGAAATTTAGAGCTGTCACTCCAGAAGCAAAAACACTGGCAGTTTTTTGCTTAGGTCAGGATGAAGTGAGAGGAAGATTTACTCATGCAAAAACACATTACCCTTTCAAGCGTGGTTGCTCATCCTCTACAGAGTCACGTTTGTTTTCAGGCAGATCACTCTCAATATTGATGTATTCATCTCCCTGGAAAACAGATCAGTGCTGAGGTTGTTAGAGGGGTTTATGCTTCCTAAGTAAGGTGCAAAAAAGCATCCCCACTGGCAGATGGCTGAAGCAGTCTCTAGACTTTCCTGTCTGCACCGCGTGCATGGCTCCAGCAGCTCTCCCGTCTGCCACCAACTCTGTGATAAGTGTTTACATCAGTTGAGGAGTTTCCCAAGCCATCCACACCATTTTCAAAATGGAGGTAAAGGGGGCAAAAAGTACCAGTGCTACCCCAAGGCTGAAGAGCACAGGGCCTCACAGATAGTACTACTGCATACAGTTGAAAAAGAGAAGCAGTGAATTAGCCAACTTGTCCAGCAGCACCTCTTGCAGACAGCCCCTGGTTTTCTTGCTTCTCGCTTTGCAGAACTTTAATATGACAGAACTTTTGTATATGGAAATGGATTAAACTAGGCAAGGCACAGTGTTTCAAAAATTTAACTAAGCCAGAAGAAAAGTTGTTACCTGAGTTCACATAAGCATGGCACTGCTAAAGCTTTTGTATGGCTACAGGCTGCCCTGTACCCTGTCTGAGGACTGCCTTGAGCCAGCCAGGAGGGGCACAGCCCCTCAAAGCTGCTCAGCACACCCGTGGGGGCTGTCATGCCCACGCTGCACTACTCTCCCTGCCCCACTCCCGTGGGGCACAAGGAAGGAGCCTGTCCCACGGCTACTTACCTCCATGCTCACGGTGGGGCCTGCAGAGTGGCCAGGGCCCAGGGCAGGCGGCCACTGTGTTCAAGGACAGCAGGGTACCTGCATGTGGCCCTCATGCCTCTCCCTCTGAGCAGGGTGCCAGGGCACTGTGGTCAGCTCACTGGCCTGCAGCCTGCCCATGACCAGGGCAAAGACAGACAGCCTGTGCCTGGCCCGGTGCACATGTCCTGCTCTCTTCAGAAGAGCAGCCCACAGTCCTCAGCCACTTTTGGAGCAGTTACAAACTGCAGGTGAGTTCACCTTTTGTTATTCTGTCACTTTTGTTTATGCTGAGTCAACTCCCCAGTCTGCTGGGGAGCAAGGCCTACCACAGACCTTGCATGCACCGTGCCCATGCATTCTGTCTGTCTGTCCTGCTGCAGGTGCTGCCAGAAGCCCTGGAAAGGTCTCAGTTAGTTGCTGGGGAGAGACTTGAACCACAGAGTCATAAGAATGGCCTGGGTTAGTAGGGATCTTGAATATCATTAAAGATCATTGACCAACCCACTACACTAGGTTTCTCAAAGCCTCATCCAGCTTGGCTTTGAATACCTGCAGGGATAGGGCATCCACAGCTTCTCTGGGCAAATTATTCCAGGGTCTCATCACCCTCACAGTAAAAAAAAATTTCCTAGTATCTGATCTAAACCTACCCTTTTTCTGTTTAAAGTCCATCCTCCTTGTCCCAAGGCTACATGCCCCTATAAAAAGTTGCTCTTCCTATCTCGTTTCCCCATCCCACAACATACTCCCTGTGCCTAGATTTCCCACAGCCTGAACTCTGGCTCTCTGAATTTTTGAAATACATGGTTTGTTTTGAGAACATAACCTATTTTTGCTTTTGAGTATTTCAATTACAAAAGCAGCAACCTACATATTTTCACATTGTTTACAATGTATTTAAATATGCTCAGAATATTACTACGTCACTCTTTCATTGTTACAAATGCTTTCCTACCATGACATTAAAAGGTGAGAAAATCTGAAATCAAAGACAACTTTGTGTGAAAGGTGCAGATATAAAAGGAAATTGGAGAATGGATGCAAATGTCTTTTGCTTTTTTTTTCATGGCCAAACATGACACCAGTTCTGGCTCGTGGGGAGTGCTAGCCCTTGCTGATTTACGTAAGGGCTCTGTGAACATACGGACTTCTGCCAGCAAAGGGAGACACTGCTAAGTCCATACTGGAAAGACCATCAAAATAAATGCTTATGTCTCAGTCACAGTATGCCTGAGAAATGGTTGGTGTGAATATACATATCTCTGATAGTCTTGCACCAAGCAGTGGCAGAATGTTTCCAGATGAACCTTTTCAGTGGGAAATTGGTTACTCTGATAAAAATCAAGCTTTCATAGATGCCACTACTTTCTCCAATTTTTTACAGTTTCAATCAGGTTTGAAAGCCCTTTTTGCTTTTTTCAACATTTTCATTTTTGATAGCTTTTTTGAAGATGAAGGTATAGGCACCATCTACCACCTTTCTCTCCTAGGATCTCAGATTCCAATCTAGTTCCCAGGAGTGCTTATCAGAGCAGTCTAAGTGATCCTTTCCATCATGGTATATCTGGAATTAATTCAGCTTTGAAAGCAGAAACATTACTTTGCAGCATGCCTTTGCAGCCTCTGATCATATCCAAGAAAACAATAGAAGACAGAAATGATTACCCACTGCATCAAGTATTTCTTATATGCTGATTTGATTACCATTACCAAACTTGGCAAGTAAATATGATTACAACAGAATTTTTAGAGTAGCAAGTAATTTCTGGAGTGAGGATGTGAAAATATTAATATCTGACAGTGGTAAAATACCTATGGATTTTTTTAACCTGACTCACATCTTTTCATAGTGGGATACTCATTATGTGGGCTTAAACAAACATATAGTCAAAAAGAAATCAAACTGAATGTGTTTATTATTACAATAATCTGTATTGTGCTCTCTTTGGTCAGTTTTACACAGGACCTGTTGCCTCAAGTTTGTGTTTGTCTGAAATTTTCCTTATTTAGGATGTTTATTTAATAATAAATATTAATTAATTATTAGATATTTAGCAATCTGAATCTGACTGAAAGATTGTATCTCTAAAACTAATGATTACAGATTCTCTTTTTTCACCTTCATAAGAGAAAATGCTTCTATATCAACACTTTGTCCACAGTCTCCCCTCTGACGGTCATTTCTGATGCCTCTTTTGTATCTTATGTGAAGCCATTATGACATTGGAATACATTTTTTCTGAATCCTACACATGTAATTCTGTTTTTTCTTTAATGTACTTTTGGGAACAGAACTCACTTCCCTGTCTGTTTATACATTTTAAATTATATTAAGATTTTGTTAGAATATCTGTCTTAGACACACTGTTACATCGCTGACATTAACTTTGAGGTTTACTAATTTTCACAAGGTAATTTGGAAGAAAAAAAATAGAAAAAAGCCATACCTGATTAATATGCACTGTTTTGTTGTTCTGTGAATTCTTGATTCTCTGCAAATTGTCTCCAAGGTCTTTTAGATTTGTATCATCCACTCCATCATCACCTTCATTCTAGGACCAGAAATGATATTGGCTCAAATCAGAAGCTGAAAGCCTTTCTCGTCTTCAGTGAGAACTGATTTATAATCGGGTGCCTGGGCTGCCATGGAAGCAACTGAGTGGGTGACAGGAAATGGCATCAAGTTGCACCATGAGAAGTTTAGATTAGATATTGGGAAAAATTGCTTTGCTGAAAGGGTGGTCAGGCATTGCAATAGGCTGCCTGGGGAAGTGATAGAATCACCATGCCTGAATTGTTCCAAAACCTGTAGATGTGGCACTTTGGGGACATAGTTAGTGAGCATGGTGGTGCCAGATTAATGGTGGGACTCAATGATCTTACAGGTCTTTTACTATCTAAATGATTCTACCATCCTCTGTGTAACTTTACTAGAACAAGTAGCCCAAAACTCAGTGTGCAAAGCTTGGCTGTTCAAGTCCCTGCACTACTGCACAAAGGCGCCTTGGTCATGGATGGTGCTCAAGTAATGTGAATCTGCTGTTTTCTTGACTAAACTCACATCCCTCCCACGGTGAATTGTGCTGCTTGTTGTCTCAGGACTGGTTCAACAAGTTTATAAAAATCCAGGTCTTCTCCTCACCAAGAGCAAAATGGGCTACCTGGGGCCTTCCCCAATTGTTAGTACCTTTGCTCCAGTATTTATTCTCCTTACACACACAGAGTAAATGTGAGTATGTACTTGTTAGAATAAAACACTCAGGCTATCTTTAAAGAGAGGAGTTAGCTTTACCACATTAATCCTCTGAGCTGTACCTTTTATAAGAGAGATGAAGACAGCCATAACCAGCCCAAATATTTCTAATTTTTTTTTTTTAGTAAATCCCGAATCTCCGTTTTCTTGTTTCTTAATGTTTTGAATGTTAAGTTATCGCTTTTTAATGGTCCTAGAATATCTGGTTCTTGGCTTTGTAAGAAAGCTGACTAAACAAAATTTCAGATAACTTACATCTGCAATTGCTGTGAATGTTTTGTATTTCAGTGGTTTCTTATAGCAGCAATTACACTACAGTCATTTCACTGGGTTTTACTGCAAGAAGTATCTCATTATTCACAGGGTAATAAACCAGTAAATTAGTATTTACAACGAAAACAATTACTTTCACGTGAACAATACAAAATAAGCTGAATCATAGCAAATCATGATAGACAGGAATAAGCAGTACTACTAGAGATAAACTGAATTTTGCCTTTTAGCAGAAACATGACCTTAGAAGCAACTAGAACAATGGTCAGTAACATTTTTCCTCAAAGATACTCTGCCTCTGGACTTCACAAAAATCAGTTTCAGTCAAAGTGTAACTTCTTGTGTCTGGGAGAAGCAAGAGGAGTCACAAGAAGCTGTTTATTCAGGTGCTGTGGCCTTGATACATCACTTTCCTCACTTCTAAGCCAAGAGTATATTTTCCTTCCCTTAAGAGAGGTATTTCTTTTTCAGCAACACTTGTCACTTGTTTGCCTTCTAACCATGCCATCATAGGAGTTTGCTGTAGCTGCCCCTGTAGCCAGCAACAAACTCAACCACTGAACTCTCCATACAATAAAAAAACCCCAAAACAAAACAATCAAACAAAAAAAAAACCCCAAAATCAAACAAACAAACAAGGAAAAAAACCAACCAAAAAGCAGCAGATATTAACTGCAGCACTGAGATATATTAAAAAAACTACAAAGGATAGCGCAGTGAAGTCAAAGCAGTATAACTCTGTAATTCACATACAAACACATGCGCACACACTCCTGAGAATGGTGTCTTAGAAGATGTCTGTACTTGTTGCTGAGGAAGAAAAAATACAGTTTTCCTAGAACTTTTGTCAGTAAATGTGTGAAAAACAATAAGCTTGGAAATTGCTGTCTATGAAATACACAAGTAAAGAATAATCTGTGTAGGAAGAAACCTCTAGAAGTCGCTTTGGCGATACGAGTGCAATAATTGCTTAAGAGTTTCATTTATACAGTAATTACAATATATGAATGTATGAGTAATGTAACAAAACCAGTAAGAACATCACACAGTATCTGGAACTCAGTAGTCCATGATGCACTGATACATTTGTATTTTTCCCTGTGAATAAAAAATCGTTATTTCAACTGATCATATCACATTTCTGCATTATTACTGATTTAGTAGAAACTGGTTAATTATTGTTGGTAACCAGTTTACTTTAGTAAGACTTCTGTTAACTAGAACAGTCTTTGAATTACTGCCATGAAGCTGAATGATTTTCTTATTTCACAGCTGATTTTTTCAGTACTGCTCTTCATTCTCCCCTTTATAGATTTTGTTTCTTTTGTGAAAACACATTATTTAACCCTACTGCTTGAAGCAAAAAGTGCTATTTTTAATTTCTAATAAGAACAGAAATATTCAAGTGACAAATAAAGTTGTCTATTCCCTTTTCCTTCTTACTTAGCGTCTGAGATGCTGTAGGAGCTCCTCAATAAAATGTCTGTCTGCGCTTATCACCTGCTGTTGCTGATTGCTATGTAAGCAACTCAGCACAGGCAAAAACTTCTAGTCATTAACTCAATATCCTTTTCCAGCACACTGTAAATGTCTGGAGAACAAAACAGTGCAGGAGAAAATGGAAGTTTAAGCCTTAGAGACTACAGTTAGCACAGCCCTGTTATGAGCACAGGCCAGTCCAGCAACATGTAAAGTCACTTCTGAACCTACTCAACCTCCAGGTGACATGAGAGAGCAGGAAATTCACAGAGAAGCTTGGATGGGAAAATTCCCTTTGCTTTAGTGCATACTTAAGGATTACAGAATTGGTCCATCTATTCTGAATGTTTGTTATACGAAAAGTGTTTTGAAGTTGTGCTTCTGCTTTCACAAACTGCTTTACTTTAATTGATTGGAATTCCCCTCTCCTAAAATATTTGATTAAATGACAACAACGTAGCTGTCTCAACAGTAAGCAAAACACTCTTTCAATATTTGTTTAGTTCCCTCCTGACTATTAAGTCACCAAGTATTGCAGGACTACATTCATTCACCTTCCCTGTCATCTCCTCCCTGATTTTGAAGGACGATGGATTTTTTGAAGAGCTAATGACTTCTATTGTGCTTTTAACAATAACAGACACTCTGGAGTAGAAGGTGTTATACTCATGCTAGTTAGGGAGCTGGCCAACATTGCATTCAGGCAGCTCCTTAAACTCTTCATGGTTTGAGGGTGGGTCCTTACCTTACGTTGGAGATTAGAATCAGGACATTCAAGGAACTTAGTGGAAAATAGATGCTTCGAAAGCAAATAGTTCAAGATATAATGTCAGACTTTGTTGCATCTCATTAGATTTTTAACTGTATTCGCTCAGCAGAAGTGAAGTCATCTAGTTTACAGTTCAAAACTTGATCTTCTTTAAATATTCAGTGCACCATAACACCATTCATCTAGGTTTTCCCTCATGTACTCTCTTTTGCTGGTCAGTGTCATGATTCTGAAGGAGTTTAAATGCATTTTAAATACTGAGGAAGAATTTCTTTAAATTAATAATCGCAGCACTTGTAAGTACCTGTCAAATTATAAAACTCAGTGTACAAGACAGGAAGGAAACATGTTCATTATCCATATACAAAACTAGAGTAAATGAGCTGTAGAAACAGCAGATGAGAAACAGGTTTTGCCAGATTTAAATTCAGCAGGCTATGTCTTCATGGGCTGTTTTGAAAAGGACTGTAAATAACACTGCCCACTTCTGAGTATATTGTTGTTTTCTTAAAAAAAAAGATAGGTCATCAGGGTAGGATAGCTGGATAGTATCTTGAAATGTAGGGGTTTTTATTAAAAAAACCCCAAGTATGGCACTGGAAAGCAAGTTTTGAAAATGTGGAAAAGGATTGCATAATTTCCTGTCTGGATCTGGTTAAGTAATGCAGTGCAACAACACCTTCATTTCCAAGGCTAAACATAACAGTGATGCTCATGAAATATAAACTGTTAATAGCATCTATAGTCTTAACTAACCAACCAGACAAGAGTATCTGGGAAGTTGTGCAAAACAGCAATGAACAGAAATGGAATTTTTTAGGATATGTTTTGAACTTGTTTGAATGAAATGGAATATAAATACTGCATGCATTATGGCAATACCAAATTCCTACGCACTGTGAGTAAAGGGCAGGATTTTAAAGACAATCCTTCCTCAAGTCAACTTCTTAGGAGCGTGGTATGCTCTGCTACAGAAACAAGTACAGGTTGTTTAATGCATCATTACATTCGGAATAGGAGACCAGGGAACAATATATATTTATTAGCTGTTACCTTCCCTTTGCATTGTATTTATTTTATGTTTGCCTCTGTGTTGCTTTCAAATGTAGGGAAGCTAGTTCATCCCACCTACCGTTCCTTTTTAAGCTGCAGCTTTTATCATTCCTTATGGACTAACCATGACTTGATGTTTAATGTAATCAGAGATCTGAACCATTAAAACTGATTAGATAAAATTTTTAGAACTGATTAGATAATTTTTTTTTGCCTCTATAATAAAGACTAAAGCCAATCTCAGTTTTAGGGTAATTGTTAGTGACACAGGGTTTCTGAGCAGGAAACTGTGGGCAGACATAGTGGTCCTCTAGCAGCCAGTGCCATGTATGAGAATTTTACTGAACCACCTTGAAGGCAAGAGACACAGTAGTGTTTCTACACATTATGTATGACATTATTGTAGCTATAGATACACAATCTGTTACACTGGTACACAGACACTTAGCAGAAACAATTTTCTGAATTGAGGATAATGATTTAAGTTCCTTAAATTACATGACATTTTTAAGATGAAAAAGAATGAACAACCTGAATGTCTCATTATAAACAGTGCAGCAATCTGTTGGTTCTAGCTACGAGGCAGCATTCAAAGCAGGTAACTTCAGCACGTAGGTCTTGACAACAGCATTGCATTTTTTTAAGGTAAATACTTTATAACTGAAGTGTAAGGGCATGGTAGGGAAGACTGGCAGTATAGGTAAAGAAAGCTGTGTATCTTCCTAAAACCAATAGAAAAAGTTCACTCATCATAATACACCCAAATGTCTGTTGATAATTGAGATGTTCCTCATATCAAAAAGAGAGAGACAAAGAGAGAAACAGCAGAGGGGTACGTTTGGGGTTTATTGTCTCTTTTCTTTTGAGACTATTTTGAGCTGTTAATAAGGGAGAAAGTTGCTTCTGTGTCTCGCAGGTACCAGCATTAACACAAGGTGATAATGCTGCAGGACTTAAAATTTCAACACTATGCTCAAGTGGAAACTGTATAGTGTACAAAAGAAGTAGCTGATATTTTGGAGAACCGGCCATTTTTAAAAATGCAATTAATGGTATTAATACAATTTTGTGCTACAGGCATGAACGTCCTATCTGAAAATTAACATAGGTTAAACTGAGGATGTACTACAGTATCATTGAAAATGGTGACGCAGCAAAATCCTTCTGTGATGCAATGAAAATCCTATCACAGTACAGACGGATGTGTGTTTATATATCAATAGCAACTGAGAAATTGAGAAGAGCTCCTAGTTCTCTCCCTTTGACTATTCCTGTGACAAATCAAAAAGCAGACTACTCTATATTACGATTTCTTAATCGTGTTAAGAGTCCCTTTGTAACAGAAAGCACAATGCTATTCATTCTTGACTTAATAAAGATCTGATATGATCCTTCATCCATCACTTGTTAGCCTCAAGCTGCCTTGTATTACATTGAGAGCTGTTTTACTAACTTAGGTACCTTATAAAACAAATTGCCTAACTGGGATTTACTTTGTCCCTCTCTTACTTTATCCCTATGTGCATTAATCAAGTGGTTCAGGTGCATCTGAAGGTACCTGTAGATATTAAAACGGTACCTACAAGGATATTTAAAATGGTTTAAATTACACCTTTTCCTGAACACATTGATATTTTGTGGTTGAGGTAAGATACTCATTGCTTAATACATAAAGACACGTTTATTTTGGAGGAATTAAAGTGTTCACTCTTTGTATAAGAAAACCTTTAAAAATATGAAATAGTGGGAAATTATGAGATTGTTCACTTTTCAGTGGCTTTTGCTGTGATTTATTTGTTTATACACAGAATTTTACCTTTTTCCTTCTGTGTCTTATTTTCTCTAGGGAGCGACTTACATATTGAAACACAGATAGATACTGTAAAAGTAAACAAAATGGCTCGGGTAAGCTAGCTGCATAAGGCACAGGGTTAACCCGGGTACCTCTACTGCGTTCCACAGATCTCCGAGGAAAAAGGTGATTTTCAGCTTATGCCATTCTAGAGAGTTCAACAGCGGAGCGTTTGCAACTAGAGACTCCTCTCCTTTTTGAGTTTGTAAGCACAGACTTAGGAAGCTGATGGCACTAGCTTAGGCACGTATTTTGTGTGAAAAGACAGGATGAAACCTCTTAACTCGCTCATTTGAACTGAGGGGGACTCAAGTTCAGATCACTTATCTCTCTGCTCCTAAGCACAGATGCGTTGAGGGTGCTCTGATTATCCAGGAGAAAGCCCTAAGCACCGGGCTATCGTGTTTTAAGTTACCACTCCTGCTTACATTTCGCAAATATTCCTTGACGGGCTTGTCTGCCCGTATAGCACAATGAATAAATACACAGAGCGGTTGCATGTCGCTGATATTATGTAATAGTCCACAAGCTTAGCATCTACAAAGACCCGCCTGTGTTATTCGGACAGTGTCGGCAGATATCTGCTACCCACTTCCTGCTAGCTGAGATCAGAGGCAGCGTAAGGATCGGAGGCAGCAAAGGCGATCAAGGGGCTGCTTTGTTAACAGCTCTTTTCAGAGCATTTCACAGCCACTGCCTCTCCCCGACCTATTCTACTTCCAGCACCAAGTACAGTGAGCCAGCCCGGCAACGGGTTCGCAAGTTTGTTTGCGTTTACTCCAATTGCAATGGAAGCACAGGGATGCTGGGCGCTGAGAAACAATAACTAACTACTTTTGGGGTTTTGATTTCTTTCTCTCTCTTTTTTTTTTTTTTGGTGGTGTTTGTTTGTTTGTTTGGGGGAGTGGGTGTGTGCTTCCACTTATGAAATCTGCTTTTTTTGCCTTTTTTTTTAAAGCATCTGTTATTACTTTATGCCTGGAAAATGCAAAACCTTCTGAGTTGGCTCCTTATCTTCTCTCCGTGTTCTTCTCCAAAACAGAAAACAATTGCACTTACTTCATACATGGAAGAATGTCATGCCCCACTAAGATTACATTATTACATTGTTATTTTTCTCATATTATTGAAATACATTGTTTTGATGATTACATGTCTGCAGCATAATGCTGACCTCCTCTTTAACAGAACTATAAATTACCCATCTTCAGGAAAAACCAGCAACTGATACAGCAGATGGGAGTCAGTTGTGACATCCATCAACCTATGAAACATTACCAAGTCAGGACATTTTTCAAAGCTAGCTGTATACCACTGAGCAGAGCATACTCCTAAATAATTGGTGAATTGTGCTCAGCTTTTTTTTTTACAAGAACCGTGTACTTTGGCAGGGTATCAGCACGTTGAATGTTGTAAGATACCTGAAGGCAGAGCGCAGAAAATGCTTTTTCTTTGTTCAGAGTCTGAATTCAACATTGTTTAGTTTTTAAGTCCTTCCTCTTCCCCAGAAAGCAAAGGAAACCATGCTTACCTGGAAGGCCAAATTGAGCACTCCTGAGTGATCACGGTTGGTCTCCGCCAGCTCCATGTGCCTGGTACGGAGTTTTGGGCAAATGTTGGAAGCTACTTCCCAGCACACAGCAGAATCAGCCAGGATTTGGCCAACCTCTCCCCAGGACCGGTATCACTTGAAGTCAGGTTAGCTGGAGACCTTCTCATGTTACCCTCACTCCCACTTAGCTCCACCTTCTCACTTCACTAGCACAACCCTTTTTGTCCAGCATGGCAAACTGCCTTCAGAGATAAGAATGGGGAATGCCTGCAGGCCGAAGAAACAGATTTTGCCCAATATATCTTTGGGTGCTCCTAAAGACAAGTGTATGTACTTATGTAACTTCTGTAACTTCTGTCTTTCTTCACTTGTGTAGGAGAAAGTCTTTTGCGTCCAGATATTGAGAGGCCAGCACATTTTTTGTCCTTTTTTAACAGGTATTCTCAAGTAATTTTTTTTTTGATAATGTTGTAACTTTATTTTCATAGCAGTTGGGGACTTCACCTAGCAGGAGAAAAAAAAAAGAGAATATGAACAACACTCAAAACTCTTGACAAGTGCTGGTTAAGCCACTTTCAGCTGGCATCCTGTATTTCATGGCGCAGAGTCTTTTAGTTATCTCTCCACAGATTATTCATCTAAACTGAAGAGTTTTTGTGATACTTTTCAGGCTTGCTATTTGCAGTATTGCAAATAGATGTTCTTAAAACTATCAGTTGGGTCTCTTACCCATGTTTTTTGTTGACTATGGACTTTGTGTATATAGTTTGTTCTGTATAAATCCTGAAAATAGCACTATTACAGACACCAATGTCAGACAGGATTTGTGTGAATATAAATTTTGCCATTAAGAACAGCAGAAGTGACAGTGTTCTGTTTCTTGGAAATTCAGCAAAGTGTATTTATGAATTCATTAGCTGCCTACATTCAGAACTTTTTACATGCAGATGGAAAATGTCATGAGTTATGCCTCACTCTGTGAAATGCAAAAAACTATGCCCTGTTTTACGTATAAAAGCAGAATGGATTGGCATGACTGAATATATTATTTGAAATAATGAACAGTTACATGAAAAATAAGATGATGCATCTTTCTGAGTAATCTTCCAACTGTTTTACTAGTATTATAAATCATACTGTTGCAATATGTGCTTTCTGAATATTATAACTATTGCTCAAAAAGAAGCACTAGTTGAGTTTTTGTTGGGTTTTTTTGACAAGGACTGCAGGTTCTTAATGATTTTCAGGTTTACAGTGTTCAGAATATTTTCGGTGACCCAGGTTTTGAAATCAGCTTGTTTTTTGCTAATTGTATTTGTCCTGTAAGTAGAGGAAATTTTCTGCCTAATTACTTCTCTCTGAACAATAATCTTCAGCAAGAAATAACTGCAAATATCTTTAACAAGTTTTTATAAAATTGCCTTCTGATTTTTGCATACCTCAGCTGCTTTCCTTTCCTTTCTTCCTTCTCTCCCCCTTCCAATTTTGAACATGCTTTTACTGCAAGAATGTAGCAGAAACAAGGCAATGAATCATTTTCAAATCCAGTCCATGCAATCTTAAAATCTGTAATCTGCATTTGCATGGTTGGAAGGAAGTTGTACCCTCCTATTAATTACAAGACACAAGTATTTTCTGCTATTGTTCCTTGTCTTCTGGCAACCCGTTAGATAATTTTTAAAACTGTTTTTCTCATTTAAAAAAAATCTCAGAATAACAGTGGCTCAAAAATTTCATTGTGGTTGCCTCCTTTGAATTATATTTCATCTTAGAAAACTCACAGGATGTTTAAAAGAAAAATACACACACACCCAAGAAAAATCCTGAACTCACTATAAAGGCCATGAAATATTGCCATTTCTCACTGGACAGAGGATCATATTTTTAAAGAAAATTAGGTAACTCACTGATTTTTTTGACATGATCATTCAGAATTATATTTAATGTTTGACTTGCAGCAAACTCTTCTTGTTTCTGGTTAAATACTACTTGAAGACATGTTATTTTATATCAAGACATTTTATGTGTCTGAGGAATATTGCATCCCATCATTTCAACTGATAACAAGCCTGGATGTCTGTTTTCCTCTTATGTGATTCCTTTGGCTGTGAGGAGAAAGCATTAAAGACTCACATTCTTAAATTTTAAGGTGTTTTTACAACAACAGATTAATTGCTAGGCTGAAACAAATATGTTTTGCCAAAATTCTACTGACTAATAGCAGAGAAAAAAATTACAATAATCTTAAGAGTTGTTCCCAAAGAATAGTGATAAGAAACTTTATGTTCCATTTCACTATTTCTGCATAAACTCTGGAATCTCTTTTGTTTTATTTAGAGGATGACCAATCAAAAGGCCTAATAGTCTTACTGATTTTCACATATAAATAAGATCTATATTTTTCCTAGTGTGAATAGTACATGGAGAGTTTATTTTCATTTGGAGGAATAATTTGCGTGGGTGCTTCTCACTTCCATTTTTAATGGTAGATGTTTATGATTTTTTTGAAAGAATGCTGCTTTTTCAGTTGGCAGGCCTGAGAAACTAGGGAAGAAAAGTATTTTATTGCATTGAAACAACAATCTGGAAAAGCAGAAACTACTTTTCATATACAGACTAAGGAATATTTAATGTTAATGTATTGGGTATTTTTACAATATTATGTAGAGTTGACACAGTGAACTGTTATTTCATTGTACCTATGACTAAAACGTAGAAAATGAATAAACTTTTTTAATTAATGTTTTTTAAAAAGTTTTAAGTACAACCGGCTATTTTCTTGAATCCTTTCCTCAAAACATGTGAGAGGTGGTTTTAGTCATTTCCCAGAAATTTTTAAAGGAAGAAGAATGTTATTACACCCTCAGAGTGTTTTTCCTTGTATTCTAATGCAGATGAAGGAAACAAGAAGTCTTGTTAGTAGAAGAGGCTTTCAGCTGAGCTTTTTGCTAGGAGATCTGAGTGGCAAAGAAACGGAATGCTGTGTAAAGTAAATAAAATATTTTTCTAGCAAATTAAACCTTCCCACTGCTATATAACTCTGCCATGAAATCCTAGTCACATGGTAAAGCATTCAGAACTTCTTTGTTCCTCAAGTAACAGAACAGCAATGCTCAATTTGCTCTGAAATTGGCGCACAGACTGGTGAAAGCTAGAAAGGTTTTTTTGGGTAATATAAAAAACTAACCAACAGCACAACTTACTGTACACACAGCAGACAAATATATGGCAACGTGATTCTTAATAATTTGCTAGGTTCATAGAGAAGATGAACACGAGTATGAAGAAACAAGTAAGGTATCTGAAAAAGAGTAAAGTCATTGTGGGGCTTTTTTTGTTAATTGTTAAACAATGAGAAACAACTTCATAGTTAGAATCTGTAGAGTTCAAAAATTCCAAATTTTTACATTCTTAACTGATCCTATTCATTATGCATAGCCTTGTTAATCACAACTCAGTTGTGATTTCACGAACATTTCAGTTAAAATTTTCAAAAGTATTGAGATAATCAAATCCCAATTTTTCATACATGCCCTGAGTAAACTATGCCTCAGAGGAAAGGTGAATGAAGAAACCCCATGATTACCACTGACAAATCGTTGGCAAGTCGAAGATTGCTTTACATTTTGCTACATATCCTAACATTTATGTAGCCAGTCCTGCTTATCCCTGTTCTGACTTCGCTGAGTGAAAGATGCCTTCCATATTTGAAAACAGATGGGCCAAAAATATATTTTTGTGCATGTCTATAACCAACAAGCTTCAGGTGTTTGCAATATTCAGTTTTTAGAAATATTCTCAAACTAATGTCAAAGTTAGACTATAACCCTCCACATCGTCTTGAGAATAAAGGGTGAAGGGAAGAAAGTGTTGTCTTGGGGAAAAGAAACACAATTTTTTATGTGTGTAAAATTGTCCCTCAACAGACACTTTTCTTGGAAACTGTGACTTTGGGACTTTTTTATCAAAAGCGCATTTGCCCTCCATATTCTCAGGTACTGCTCTTATATTTTTAACAGAAAAGCAGACAGTGAAAAGCTCTTTGTAAGATAAAAACAGTTAAAAAAAATCAGAATTATGTGAAGTTTGATGAGATGCGGAGACAAACCCCTGGATCTCCATTTTTAAAAACCGTTTATGTTCCTACAAAGTCACTGTAAATGAGGTGGCTGGGTGGCCAGGTGCTGCCTCCATTTCTCCCAGGTTCTACTCTGAGTTCAGTTTTTGTTTCTTGATAGTCATATACTCTTGCCCAGTAAATCTCCAGCTCTTACTGTGGCTTGCATATCCCCCTCTGAGATCTTTTGAAGTCAGTATGAATTTGAGCAGACTTATTCTCTTCCTTGTTTCTCTTGTTTTCTTCACTTCCTCGTTTTTCTGTGACAGTAGAAATGAAACATTTCATACTTCCCAGTTGAACTAAAGTTCGCCCTTCACAGGATGGAAACACTGCAAAAGAGGTGTGTGTTTAACAAAAGAAATGAATTAGGGGGGAAAGACTTCTCAGAGGATTGTTAAGGGCCTTGAGGGCTGTCGTGTTTTACCTTGTGGTAAATACCTGTGTAAAGTTAAAAAAAAAAAAGGAATCCTGGGCACGTGCTTATTTTTACTTTGTAATAATTTTGCCTTTCTGCAAATTTCCTGTTCAGTGGGATGAAATGCTGCAGTGAGTCAACAAGATGGCAGATCACTGGTGTTGTGAAAACTTGATCTCTGAGCTGTAAAGTGAATTGCACGTACCATTATTTGTTGCACTTCCTGCCTAGGCGGGTGTGACCGACCCTGTCGGGAGATTAATAGTAATTTAAGGAAATAATAGTGATATAAGGAAGAAATTCAAATTCCTTCTGTAATTCTAGTTGTAGTCTAGCTGGCATTTGCAAGGACTGCTGTATACAAAGGTGTGTCTCTGGGCGTACCTGCAGTGCTTCACAGGAATTTCCCAGCTTGTTTCTGTACAGATGAGAGAGTGGACTCATTTGCGACAAATTATTTCACTGAATTCCTAGTTTGCTTTGTCTCAAAGTAGCTGCCTGGTTGACACTGGATGTCCCCAAGTGCTGGGTTCTCAAAGGTGCCAGGTGTTATGCCGGCAGCCCCCATAGGAGGCTGAGACAAGTTGATGGGTGTTACATGCACATTGAGATGTGTCAATGGTTATCCTGAGTGGAGAAACTGAGTGATCCTGGGAGCTCCTCCGGGCTAAGATGTGCATAGATAAGAGAATTTAAATAACGGCTAGAAACTGTTGCTGCATATGTAGGAATAGTAAGATGGAATAATCTTTTGTCCACTGCCAAGATAATTAGAATGTGTTTTGTATGTACTTAAAATTAGCCCATAGCAATTGATTATGCCCTCGTTAGGGTAGTTATCCTGCTTATAGGACTAGTGTCCTAGCAGGATCACTAGGGTTGTAAAAATTTATCTCAATTACACAATAGAGGAATCTGGTCTAATCCAGTGAAGATGCCATTGCCATGCTTGCAATGGGGCGTCCTGTACCATCTGCCTAGTGACTGACAGTCCTGTTTGAGATATTTGGTTCTCCACAAAAGCATTACCTTATCAGTGCAAAAGATCACAGGAAAACATTTTTGTAACTAGCACTCAGTCTGTGAATGTGTGTACAGGTCAGAGTATTCTTCCTAAAGCAAAACAATCTGGTATAATCGCAGAATCACCAGGTTGGAAGAGACCTTCAAATCATGTACAGATATAAACCAACATAAGTCATTACTACTTGTTTAAAAGTGAGGTAAGACTCTGATAAGTTGGTGGGGTTTTTTCTTCAGTACTTGTGTATTTGTTTGTTGCTGTTACAATCCAAACAATGCTACTTACCTACTTATTGAACAGGTTTTTTATGTAAGTAAATAGAGATATCCTGCCAGTGCAGTATAAGCTTGAGTATAGTACCGATTCTCAAGCTCCAACAGCACAAATTAACTTATGATAACGAATTTCAGAAGGACGAAAAAGAGGACAGATCAGAAACCTAAAAAACCTGAGCAAAAGTTCTGAAAGTGTTTAGATGTTTCTCCACAGGAAAAGCTATAATCATAACACAAAACTTATTCTTCTCTGTGATTATTGTTTCTTTGCACACTTAATAGTGTTTCTGGAGCTTGTAACTGCAAGAGGATGATGATAAGCAGGAGCTTAAACCAGTCAGTGTGAGTCCTCACTGGCTGGGAAATGAAGAGAAAGTCGCAAAAAATTCTGTATTTACATTCCTTACATTTAGTGATAAATCTCTCATTGTTGTTGGGATCCGAGGTAATTTACAGTGCTCAGTGTGGTTCCCTGTGGAGACACTCATTATGCACACAACAAAGATTCCCAGCTGTAAAAATGGCAACCAGCACAGTTTATAGAGCCGGAACCATCGCAGTGAGGTTGGGCATTTTTACACAGAACTGTACCCTCACCTGCAGTCCAAGTTACTTAGATTTGAAAAGCAGCAGCACTGATGAGAGATTTAACCTTGAAGTCTTTGTAAGACTGTCTTAACTACCAGCGAATGGTCCTATCTTTCCTCTCTTTAAAACCATCGCCTGGTCACACTGGCAGTTCAGCAAGTTTCTATTTTTGGAATAACAGAGCTAAGGGTTATGCTATAATTTACAGCACCTCTAGCGTCAGGGGCTCCTTAAGAAAACAAAATAAAAAGTCGAAGGAGGTGGAGGATGCATGCTACTCTTTGAGAACCTTTAATTTAGTGTACTAGTACTAGAAGTACTTTTCATCTAGGACAGATAACAAGGCCCGTCCAAGGACATGAAACACTATATAATACAAGCTTTGTTTGGGAAAATTTCTTACTCATTACCTTTTACTTTTCGTTTGTCTGTCTGTTCGTTTTGATTGAGTTTTGTTTTGTCTTTTTGTTTGTGTGATGCTGATACTTCCTCTGAGAGAATGGCAACTACACTACTCATACGCTTCCGCTAAACGATACCACTTTAATTACATACATAAATTTTGGTAGAATGGATGACTTGGAAGCAGGGCAAGCACTCACTGAGGTGTTGAATTAATATTCCACAGGTCTACAGCAAGAACAAATCTTCCAAAATGAGACCAGTATGGAGGATAAAGTCTAGAAGACAAATGAGGTTGAATTCTAAGTTACTGTGCTAAATCTCTCCCCCATACTGGTTCCCTAGGTGCGCTAGAGATGATACAGCGTCTCTCTGCTTGATGCAATGGGAACACCCAGCATGATTCTGTTAAAGGTCATTTCTCGAGTGCTGAATGCAATTTGAAAGAAATAGAAGCATGAAAACCTTCTACAAGGAAGAATCATATCCTTTGAATATCAAGAAGTTGGTTCATTGAAATACTTAAATATGATTAAGCATCCTTTTTATATTTTTTGTATCTGTGTATTTTGCATTTATTGACCAGATGCAGAAGTCAAAGTAAAATACGCTTCAGAATAGAAAATAGATTTCCTGGGTTCTGAAATACTACACCAACCAATGTGTGCACTCGGTTTGAACTCCAGGGCATTTTTCAAAATTGCTGCCTCCAGGGGAGGGAGAAGCACGATTTAAAATGATCATTTGAATTTTTAATGGATAATGAGAAGTTCAAGCCTTTGCAGCAGCTGAGAAGTGTTAAGGGTCAACAGTGGCTAAATATCACTCTTAACATACCACTGTTAACACAGCTAAAGCTGTTAGCATCCCGGTAGCTTTCAGGGGGGACCTGGCTTAGAGAACAATAAGGGGACTTCTGGGTTGCCCCAGCATCACAGCAGAGTTGCCCAGACCAGTTCTTCCAGATGAAATCTACTCAGTGTTGGAGTTCGGAGGTTTTTGTGCCCTTTGTCATCCCAGCAGAACCAGTTCACCCACCCCTGCACTGTTTGCTTTGTCTAGGAATCGATCAAACTCATCTTGCAAGATAGCCAGCCTGGAATTATGCCTAAGAGTATGTGTTCTAAGCACAGTTTAGTATAAGGAGTTGCAGTCTCCCACTCCTCACTAAGAAATTTGGGATATTCATTTAAGGTGCAAGAGACAGAAAACTACATCTTGTCTGTCAAGGCAAAGGGCTTAACGGGGCATAAGCGGATTTGCACAACCAGTGCCATAAATTATTCCTCTTCTTGCCAGTGGATCCTGTGTTGGCGCAACTAATCTGTTAGTGGGAAATTTATATTTGCAGTCTCATTTTTGCAGCTCTTGTTTGACTGTGCGTAAAAAAAAATTCCAAAGCTTATTATAATGTTTCTGTACTGCAGGCTGTATGTACTGCTGGTTCATTAGTACACTTTCAGCTAAATATTTCCTGACCTAATGACCTTTTGAATTTTTTTAGATACACTGCTTGACAGAGTAACCTGTTCATAAAACTGACACAACACAACCTAAAGACATTTTTTCATTATGTTGCTGACAGAAAAGCAGTAATCTATCTCACTTTGCCTTATCACTAATGTAATTTTTCTTTCAGCTTTTTCAACAACAAAATGCTCTCTAGCAGATTTATGTGACCTAGATCCAAAGATTGATGACACACCACGTTGTTGCAGAAGAATTGGCTACTCTTTTTTATCTACTTTCTTATCTATTCTTGTTTATCTAGTTTGAACTAAAAACACTTTTGAAATTTGGTGATACATAAGCTTAAATCTTCTACATACACTTCAGTCTTCTTATTCCCCATATAGTTCCTTTGAATTTTGGCAGACCACATACAGGTTGCAATTTCTCTACATGTCTTTAAATTCCACGTGTTTCATTCTGTATAGGTCTATGGGATCCTCAAATGTTACTGGTGAATAAATGAGAGCTTTATAAGACGTAGGTGAGAGTGTACCATGAAGAAAGTCAAACTCTAATCCTTCCAGGATCCATTTCTAAACTTTTGTTTCCAAACCCAAATACAACACAGTAGAGTGAGTCAGGCATATTCAGTATGTATGAGGAGTTAAACCTAGCTTAAAAGTAGTGAAGGAGAAAAGAATTTGTTTACCATTGGACTAAAAAGTACATAATTAGCTTAAAAGCAGGAAGGAATTGGAACCTGAGGGCAAGATGTTCTAGTTAATTATGGAACCGAGTGCAGAGCATAATGAGAGAAAAGAGATTGCAGAAAACTAGCGATTGCCAGTTGAATAGTGAATGCCACATGGGGAGAAAAAAGTAGCTAGCTTGTCACTTCTCCTTTTAACCACTAAAAAAGTACTTGCTACTTCTTTTTCGATTCTTGCTTTCCTTTGTGGACTTCTTTCACATTAAACAGGCCGTCCATTGGCACCCTCTGCAGTTGCTAACTACCATCCAAGTCACACCCTCTATCAGAAAAGCTGACTCTTCTGGCCATGCCTAACCTGTAAAATAAACAGACACATCTGTTTCTGACTAACTAGCCAAGTTCTCTAAGGACAGCTCTAATTATTTGTGATGGATTATTCATTTTACAAAGCTTTACACTTAAGTGCTTTAAAGTATATTCGAAAATTCCACTGGAAGCAAATTGCCTTGCAGAGCTGCCTTGCACCAAATGTATATAAGATTAATTGTTAGGCAGCACCAAACCACACTGTGCGGGAGTCATATTACAGTCCTCCTAGTGATTGATGTGTAAAACTATGAAGGGTTAGGTGCACTTCCTGACCTCTTTCTTTCTTGGAAAGGGGAAACAAGCTCTAATAAATTATGTAATTTTAAGCAGAGTAGTAACATTTGTTGGTAGCAGAAATGCAATATATGTGTGATGTTCTCCAGATAGGCCACACACCAGAGACTGTCAGAGCAGGAAGTCTCTGTTTATCCTAAAGTGACAATGTTAGCAAGCACTGGTCTTTTGAACTGTCTTTCAGGTCTGAGTAGTGAATGTAAGTATTATTTGTCCTATTTCTCGTACGTGATTTTTCCTACGTATACCCTGATTCCCTGATGAAATAACAGAAAAAAAGGATCTGGTCCATGCATGCTGATAGATGCATTCTTTAGTGCACATTAATATCGGTTTTCCTGGCACGAGTCAAAGTTTGACTTGAAAGAAAGTGCTAGATTCCCCTGCTGCTTGTGAGAGCTCCCAGATGGAGAGGTCATCCTTGGTCCCAGATCCTCTGTGGAGATGCAGGAACAGCCAAACTCCCTGTCCCCATCCTCTGGTGACACTGAAATCCCACATTGTTTTACTGTGGTGTCTGTACTACTTGGATTAACTGTAATCTTCCTCTTTTCAACACTTACATTAGATCACTCCTATCTGGTTTATATCTAGCCTTCCTAAGTAAGGATTTTCTCTCTTTGTCAATATAAGGGTCCCAAAGCTCAACTATGGCCAGTAATACTAATTACTGTCATACTGATAACGTATACACAAGAATAATTAACCCACTGCTGCATATAAAATTATGTTCTTGTTACGAGTCTTGAATTCCATTTAGAGACAGTGATTATCTGATTATTTTCTGATGTCACATTCAGGCTTTTAGTCTTCACCTTTATGGCATATGTAATATTCAAGCTATGTATTCTATTTAATCTCTTCTATGTTTTTACTTTGGTTGTTCCATATAGTCATGTTTCTGCTTTAATCTCTAGCTTTATTCATTGCAAGTTCTTCATAAGTTCAGTTGGCTTTCCTAATCCTTTGATTTCACCATTTTTTAAATCTCTTTCTCTGCCTTTCAGGTTCCCATGACCTGCCCTGGTGCTTCCTAAAATTCAAGAAGCTGCACAATTTCTGTTCACCATCAGTCTCCTTCAATCATCTCTGAAGACAGTTTAACCAAAAAACTTTCCTGTTCCTGCTTTTTGTACTGATTGTTGTTGTTTGAACCCAATTCACTTAAAGCTTTTATTTACATTGTTCATATAGTAAGTTACAGAGTGAAAATTAACATGTTGAGAGGACACACTTTTTCTTTTTTTTTCTTATGACTTCAAAGGACTCTTTGTACATTACCTGCTTAAAATAATAAACAGTGAAAAATTGAAGTATAAATATTTTTTTATGGGAAGCCATCTGTTCCCTGCCATTTTTATGAATCGGCCATCTTGCAAGATTAAGAAGAATAAAACTCAGCTAGGGTTTCTGTTTTTTCACTGGAAATCACAAATTTTCAAAAACTACATACATTCAGCTAGATTTTGTGGAAATTGAGCAGTAAGATCAAAAGATAAAGATGAGAAAAGGGTTTGTGGCCAGTGAGTCAGAGGGCCAGGCAGGCCATGTGGTGTCACCTCCCAATAGGAGGAAAGAAGGGATAAGGCCCGGGAACTGGTTCTTGCCTTTGGGTGGGCACTGCCCTGGGTGTGCCTGTTAGGCTGGGAGATCCTTCTGGATGTTGCAGTGTGTTCTTGCGCTGCAGTCAGTGCATTGACTGAGACACCCACATTAATGGCAGTCCATGCAGGTGCCAGCAGTGATCCCACATGTTTAACTGCGCTTTCTCCTGAAGCACTTGTCAACACACCTGAGTTCTGAGCCAAGAGAAAACATATAAATCCAATTTTGAGGCATTCCAGGAAATGGAATAGGCTGTACAGATACAGAAGCCCAGACACGGGAAGAATGATTTCCCACCCTGGCTACACTTTTTAGACTCTAATGCATCTCTCTTGTCCCCAGGAGGATGGGTATGCATTGACCTGTGCATTTAGATTTGTTAACTGTTTGACCTTGTACCAGAGAGAATTGTATATGTGCGCCCACCACCAATGGCTGCCGTGTGTTAACGCGCTCATTTCCGTGCGCAGAGGTAGACGGAAGAATGTGCCCTGCAAACAGGTCTGTTGGACACTTGATGGCAGTATTTGCTCTGGGTTCTTCCACCGGTGACTCCATTAGCTCTATTTAATGCAGTCTCCAGAGAGCTGTAGGCATTTTGGGAAGGGAGTGCAGGGCGGAAGGGAATCACAGAAGAGGAGTGGAAGGACAATAAATATGGTTTAGTGTCTTCAGTCCTAATTCCACATCTGTCAAAAACTATTTTCCTTTAACTATTTCATTTTCCTGGTTGACTTTCTGCCTGGGGAGCTCTCACTGACCCTGTTTGTTTGATCTCAGGACAAAAGTTACATTAACAGATTTGAAATCTATCACAGTGCAGCTAATAACATTGATCTGGTTTCTATTGATTAAAAGTGAAGGTAGGATTGTTATGATAACATTAGCCTCCAATTACTATTGTCTTCAGGGGACTACAATTCTTCTGCAGTGGCTGGAGTACTTGTCAACTTGCAGATGCTGTAGAATATGTCTAAACAGGTGAGTAGGTGAGAACAGTCCCCAGGTGTAATGAGCAGCCTCCTACACAGATTCCTACCGATTCACTGGTGATACTTTTGGAAGGATTATCTGAGAGTGGCTAGCTTGTACAGATGACCAAACCAATCTGCTGCTAATGCTGCACAGAAATGGCAGAGGTAGAAAGGTGTCAAGAAACCTCTGGGGAAGAGTTGGCAAGTGCACCCCAGCTCAATACAACGGCTGTGGTGAATAGGAATGTACAAACTACTTTAGCACATATATACCAATACCTAATTCCTCTTCTGTGTTCTGAAATTTGTATCAAACCTACCTTATTATCAAATAAAATTTAGGTAAATGCTTGTGCTTCAGTTTTGTTTTGGTTTTGTCTGTTGTTTTTGTTTTCTGTACGTGTGAAGAGCCGATTAAAGTGGGGCCACTAGTAAAAGCTACATTCTGATGCTCCAGTAAAATTGAGCAGTTAAGGGTTCTAGGTAGGTATTTTCTTTCCTTAATGCAATCAGCCTTTTGCAGTTAAGTAGAACAAAAATATATTTTAAGATCCCCCTTCTCCCAGTTTCAGTTCTGCTTTTCCTGCTTCTTTCAGAGGAGAGAATCTGTTGGTCTCGTGATAGTTTTTATAGTATGCAATAAATTCATAGTATATTATGGCTTTCTTTGTGATGCTCAAAACTCTGGATTTTTGTCTTAAAAAATTACATTTGGGTTAAAAAAAATCACACTAGAAAACAACAAACAACTCAGTCTCCCTCAAATGCTAAGAGAGGTCTTTAGTTGATATAATGCAGTATGTATTTAGTATTGCTTGCTTTTACAAACCTGATCCACTTAGTAATAATTCTAGTGATGAGGCTGGGGGATTTTCATGTCCAGTTGGTTCATCTTTTCATATGTTTTCATTTAAAAAGCAATGAACGGAAATTTTCTCCTCTTACTACGTGGGGAGTTCGGTCTCCTTCTGGTAGTTGTTGTTTTTATCAAGCTGAATTATTCCTCATCCCCTTGAAATTCTTGGTAATAAATTAATAATTTATGCTAAGTGAAGCAGTACTGCTGGGAGCTGGGAGTTGAACTAATCAGAATTCAAAAGTTACAGGGCCCATTGAAAACATTTGCTGAAATCACTATGGCTCCAGGAGATATCAGGATGTGTGTGTGTTTGTGTGCGTGCACAGATTGTTTGGAAAGAGAGGAAAGCTTTGGCCCCTTTTCCATTTCCCAAAGGAATGACTAGCAATTGCTGGATTTAGGAAGACAGCAATGCACTGGGTAATTTTGCTCAGAACATTGGCAACTGAAAGTCTCCTCCATGGAAATTTCAAAAAATATTCTCTTCTCTTTGGAAAAAGTAAATTGATTTTCCAGCATTTTCAGTAGGATGAAGAATTTTGGGACTTTTAGTTAGCAGTGGTTAAAATAATTTATTTAGGGTATAGTTGTAGAGGTCTTTTATTATTTCCTTTGAGAATACACATTGTGAACTTAATGACTTGGCTATGAGTCTCCCAGAGAGAAGCTAGCTGTTCTGAAACCTACAGTTGAGGCTCTTTCCAGCTCTGGATAGCCAGTAGGAACATGATACCATTCTGCAACTGCAGTCCATGGTGGTTCCAGTACTTTCCCTGAGCTAGCTGGTAGAGAAGATACAGCCATGTCTATTTTGTTGGATGCTGTTAATGAAATATTTCAATTTTCACAGAGTACAGATTAAAAAATTATATGAAAAGCCATTTCCCATGGACACATAGACAGGTCATTACTGGGCATACTAGAAGGACAACACAGAAACAGTGGTTGCTGTTGTCTCCTAAGGCTCCACTTCTGGAGAGTGCATTATTGCTTCAAACTGGAACTGTAATGACAATGGCCATTGTGAGACAAACCCACATAATTTATTAAGACCCATTATATATTTATACCCTAGTATCTAATGTAATCTTTTCTTGCTGTCCTCCCAAGTGAGTCTGTGTAGTCAAGCCCCTGTTGCCCTGGGTTGCATGGGTTGTTACAGGTCCTGAGATATGCATTCCAAGGTACTGATGCATTCCAAGAGTGAGCTGTAAAAACTGAGATAGCTGTGTAATGTATTTGCTGTGGGTGACAGGAATATTTTTGTGAAATACAGTCTCTTTTTCAATTTAGTCAGCTTCTCCACTTCCTAGTAAAACAGGAACTCTCCCCTCAGCTCTGATCCCCCCACCCCCTAAAGACTCCAAATCACAGAAAATACAAAGCTGCTCACTGAGAAAAAGAAGCAATTGCTCTAGTGAATAAAGAATTAGTCAGGTATCAGCAGATGGTGATCCAGAGTATGTAATTTTCTGTTTTACCCAAACAGAAAAAGTCCATAGCAATTCTATGGTAAAAGGGATTTTTGGAGGGTCTGTCCCGTTATCTTCTTTGAGTACACAGATGATAATGACTTCATTTGAAAAGATTACGCTATATGCAGGTCCCAGTAATTTAAACTGAAAGTGCAAAACCCACTCATAAAAAATGACTGCAAGTTTTTAAATGTCTTGGATAACTTAATTTACTCAAACCCAGATTCTCTTTAGTGCTTCCAGGAAATAAAGAAATAATAACAGAAATAAATAATTGAACACACACCACCCAAACAATCGAACAAAAAACAAAAAAACCAACCAAAGCAGAAACAATTTAGAGAATAGAGGCTAGAATTTCTGCAGTGCAAGTATCAGTCCTGATCTAGGACTGATCTTTGCTTTCCCAGTTTGACAAACAAACAAAAAAAAAATCTACAGATTTAAAATTACAGGGGGTTGGCTTTGGGTTGCAAATTTTTGTGAGTGGTTTGTTTAGTTTTTTGTGGTTTTGTAGGGTCTTTTTAAATTGGTGGTGGTGGTGGCGGTAATGCTGTTTTGAGTTTTGGGGGTTATTTGTGTTGGGTTCTAGTACTGGGTTTTGGTTTGGGGTGTTTTTTAGCTTTAGAGTTTGCACAGAGGACCTAAACCAGCAGCCAGAAAGCAGAAAACCGAAAGCTTTGTCTCCCTTGTCAATTAAAAACTGGTTTGGATGAGCAGACAAGAGTTGTGTCCTTGCAACCACCCACTCACCTGTTCAACAGCACATCTATACAAAAGGCAAGCGCAGGGCTTTTGTCCATGTACAGGTGTCACTTGTCTAAAGGCACCCTAGTAGTCTGGTTAATTTAGTTTTATAGATTTTCTTAATCTTAGATATTAAAGGAGCTGCAATGTTGTTGAAATAGTCTAAATGTCTCATCTAAATGTTGAGATAAAATATTGATCTGAAACTTGACCAGGATTTTAAACCACATGTAGTGAAGAGATATTCATCCTAGACTTTTTTTCTACCTTTACAGCGATCATTCAAAATTCTAATCTGGGTTTTGTTTCCATTCTATATCAAGACCAGTTAGCTTGATTGCTTGATTTCGACTCACCCTCAGCTGTGTATTTTAATGATAACAGCTAAGACAAGCAATATGTAAGGTAAATCTAAGTCTTCCCTACAGTCATCTACCCCATACAGCATTGTAATTTTTGATAATAAAAGTGTTGATATGTTTAATCTTCAGAGTGTTATTTCAAAAACAAGTTCTTGAAGCAGTGCTCAATCCCAATGAAACTCATATATGCAATCAACAACAAAACTCATAAAGACATCAACAATGGCATTTGCTCTTGGCTTGAACTTCGGGAGAAATCTTTTAGAATATTGAGTCAAAAGAATATGAAAATCAAAGCAATGTGCCCTTTACCCTGTTATGAGATTCTTCTAACTTTGATCTTTGTGACTCAGGTCCCAGTGATCTCACTGTGTTTAATTACCATGGGTTTACCTAAGAAACAAGGCAATGTTTTGTATGAACAAGGTTGTTGCAATTTTTCCTACAATTAGTAGGAATTTTCTGTAAATGGTATCCTAATCTTTCCTATGGATTCCATAGCTTCATTGACACACAGAGATCATCTCTCCCCTTTTTGTTCTATGAAATTTCCTTTGCTCCCATACAAGGGGAACTCTTCAAAACCTAGGAAGCATGAATCTTCTTAAAATAAGTAAGAAAAAGCCCCCAAAATACCAAACCAAAAAACCCTAAACAAAACAGGCTGGAACAAGCTCTTCTCAAACTGAGATGTCATTTTGATTTGCGGTACTTATATATGGATCCAAAAAGTTGCACTACTATGATAAAACATGTTAAAGTAGTATGACTTTACTTTCCCCTCCCAAAGTGGTTTTAATGTATTTTGTTTGTAGTATTGCGGGCAAATTTTATTTTGGAACAAGCATAATTTGCTATAACTTTCTATTGGATATGGGATTGTTTGCTATGGTTAATTTGATAAAAATGCAATTATATATCTACACCTGATTCAAATCAAATTCATAATATCTGTTAATTCAAGCTCTAGTTGTTTAAAGCTCTAGTATTACTGACTCTGAAACTGCATTTTATTTTATGGACAGATGTTCTCTTTTGAGTGCAGCAGCATCAGCTGAAGATGTTATTGTTTGCTCCCTCTGGATATCTTTCTTGGATGGTCTGAAATTTCCACCTCCCACTATTGTGTCTTTTTAAACTGGTCCTGGAATACTTCCTAATTCAGATCCGGCAAAATAAAATAAGTTAATTCAAACTATTACATGAACTGTTGAAATTAATGCAGCTGGTTTGCTGGCAGCTAAATAGGAATCATTCACACACACTGCACTGCAGGGGTGGCAACCTCCAGCAAGAAAGTAGTTGCTAGCAGCTGGGGTGTGGAAAAAGAAATCTTTAAGTAGCACATCTGTGAAAAGCAAAGACCTCTCTGCAGTTTTTATCTTTAATTGAAAGACTTTTCACCTCATTAAAGACAAATTGCAAGTGAGCTAAATGCTGAACCAGTAAGAAATAAGGTGGTAACTACTGTAATTGTAGTTGCAAGGACATCACATTGTTCTTGAAGGATGAACTGTTTAGTCCTCTTCTGGCATATTCTATGAGAATACTATGAAGAGCTGATCTGATGCCACTTAAAATTCAGAATTCCAATCCATGAATATGAACATCTGGAAGTCAAAGTTGTGGTGCAGGACCAAAATATAAACCGTAGAGCTGTAGGCGCTTCTCTCATTTTAAAGTATGTAATGGCACTGTATTTCAGAGCTGTGCTCCAGAAAATCTGTAACCTGAACAAGTCAATAGGAAATACCTGAAAGCAGGGATGTCGTGAAATTTTATCCTTTTGAAGAGGGGCTGAGGACTTGGTTGGGGCTATCTTAATATGTTAGACCACCCTCAGTGCTTGATCTTAAGGCACTCCTTCATGTAGACAGGTTTGCTGGTACAGGTATTCAACCTGTGCTCCTCAACTTTATGCTTGTCTTTAACAAGTTCTTTTCTCCTGTGCACAAATCATGATTGGGTAGAAAGTATGAAATTTCTTGGACCAAAAAGAGGTAGCTTACTGTTCAAACTGGTAGGAAAAAGGGGTGCCAGTTCATATTCCTAGTTTTTTCTTTATCTTTTATGATGCTGTATAACAGGGTTGGTTGGGTGTTTTCATGGCTTGAATCCCATCAGAGGAGGCTTACGAACTGATTCTTTGCTGCCTATATGAGTGCTTTATTTGCTGGCTTATTACAAAAAACGAGGTGGCCTCTTTTGACTGAATTTTGAGAGAAAGCAGTGAACAAACTTTGGTCAGAGTCTCTGTGTAAGAAATGTAGTTGCAGCATTCAACTGGACAAGACTTACCTTTCATGTATGCTTTTGTGGCAGTTAGACAATCCTGGTCAAGTTTAGAAACAGAACAGATAATGTCTTACAAAATTTCAGGTCAAACAGGAGAGTTAATATACCTTTCCTAGCCTCATTTTCGCATCTGAATGAAAATTCAGATGTGTATGCATTCACCCCAGATTCTGGTTATAAATCCTGCTTAAGCACATACGTAAGACAGATACCCCAACAAGGAGTTCTGATTTTATACTACTGTTACGCACTTTGAGCTGAGCAAGATGAGAAAAATGGTGCAGGCATCTTGTCCCAAAGACATATTTGCAGCTAGAATGTATACCCTACTCTTTTACTCTTCCCCCCATCCCCCATGAAGAGTCTGACATGATTTTAAAATCCTTCAATTCCTTGCTTCGTATTTATTTGGCTTTTTTGAATTGGAGGTTTTCTATACCTACACCTGCTCTGCTCTCTTAAGAAACATTTAAAACACTGTATTAAAGTTCTGAATTTGAATGAATGGTTACCATGAATTTCAAAGTGGGAGACAAATACAGTATAACCTTAAAACACATTATTGTAAAAATGCAATTAGTAGAAATATGGAGAGGTTTCTGATAAACCATCACAGAAAAAAAAAGAATTATGTTCTAAAGTATGTATAAATAATAGGAATAGAACTGTATTTCAAATATTAATAGATTATTGCCATCAATAAACAAGGTTATCAATCTCACATACTTACTATAAATTACATCCATTAGGTCTTTCTTTCTCAAGCAGATAAATCCATACAATCAGAGCATGTATTAGTTTTTAAATCCATAAATATATTATGTAGCAGTTCTCTGTGAGGAGATAATGCCTTGTTCAATATTCTGTTAAAATGTCTCAAATGAAGTAAATGGCCTTCTACAGTCTTATTTATGGAGGCTCAAGAGAGCAGAACAGAAAACATCCAAGCAAAAACACTTGCAAGCTTGGAGAGCACAGCATCATATTCTAACCAAACTGAGAAACTGACTGAATTTCTAGATTCATGCAACTCGCTGGTGTCTGAGAGAATCCTATGTCAGAAACTTTGCCCTGCCAGGAAAAAGAAAAATATAAAATGTAAAGAAAAAGAAAAATAATTTTTTTTACCTTTTCCTGTGGTGTTCTTTTGCTGTATCCTAGTAGCTGATATAGAAAGATCAGATGAAGATGGCATAGATTTAATTTTATATTCACACAGCATTTAGGGTTTTTCCCCCCTCCAGAGTGACAGGTCTGATAGCTCAACTGAAGCACATCTACACCAACAGGCACAGCACAGATAACAAACAGGAGGAGCTGGAAATCACTGACATAGTTGCCATCATGGAAACAGAGTAGGATAACTTGCACAACTGAAGTACTTCAGTAATGTTTCAGAAGGGATAGATAATGACTGAGAATTGGTAGGGTAGCCCTGTTTGTCAGGGAGCGTTTTGATATTCTAGAGCTTGTAACAGTGAAGTCTAATGTTTATGGGTAAGGATCGGGGGGAAGGCAAACAAAGCAGGTATCCTAATGGGAATCTGTTAGAGACCAGAATGAAAAGGTAGATGAAATACTCTGTAACCATGTGGGAGTCTTGCAGTTGCTGGCCCTTGTTCTTTGTGGGGGACTTCAACTCACCAGATGTCTGCCAGAGACAGACAAAAACTACAGATCAGAGAGAAGTGGTCTAGAAGGTTCCTGGAGTGTGTGGAAGATAACTTTCTGATGCAGCTTGTGATGGACCCAGCCACGTAAGGTGCTCCACTACACTTGCTGTTGTTACTAGACTGGTGGTTGATGTGGTGAGGAGCTTAGGCCAGCAACCCAAAATGATAGTTTTGATTCCCAGAGAAGGAGAGAGGTCAGAAAAGCCACTGCCTTGGATTTCTGGAGGGCACACTTTGGCCTGTCCAGGATGGTGGTTGAAAGAATCCCTTGGGAGGCAGTCCTTAATGCCAAAGTGTTCCAGGAAGACTGGACGTTCTTCAAAAAGAAAACCTTACAGGCACAAGCGCACACTTGTGCCCATGTGTTGAAAGACGAGGTGGTGGAGAAGAAAACTGGTTTAAAAGAACAGAAACCTTTCATAGGAACTCAGGGGAAAAGAGAGGTTTTACTAGCTTTGGAAGAATGGGCAGGAACTTAGGAGAACTACAAGAAAATTGTTAGGTTATGCAAGGAGCAAGTTAGAAGGTAAAAGGTCAGCGAGAAATTGCTTTTGTCACTGCTGTAAGAGATTACAAAAAATGTTTTTACAAATACATTAGAATGGAAGGAGGACCAAGGAGAACCTCATTCCTTTATTAGATGCTGGGGAAACATTGCAGCAAAGAATGAGCAAAAGACTGGGGTACTTCATGCCTTCTTTGTATCAGTCTTTAATAGTCAGACCAGTTATCCTCAGAGTACTAAGCCCTCTGAACTGGAAAATAGAAACAAGGAGCAGAATGAATTCCCCGTAATCCAGGAGGACACAGTTAGTGACCTGTTGCTTTACTTAGATACACACAGGTCTAAGGGGTCAGGTGGGATCCACCCAAGGGTGCAGAGGAAGCCATCAGAAGAGCTCACCAAGGCACTTTCAATCATTTACTAGCATCCCTGGCTAATGAGGAAGGTCTCAGGTGACTGGAAGTTAGTAAATGTGACATCCCCCTATAGGAAGTGACAGAATGAGAACCCAGGGAACGGCAGGCCTGCAGATGTGACCTCTAACCCAGGGAAGGTCATAGAGCTGATCATCTTTGGTACCATCACATAGCACATGTAGGCCAATGAGGAAATCGGGCCCAGTCAGCAGGGGTTTGTGAAAGGCACGTCCTGCTTGACCAACCTGGTTGCCTTTTAGGGCAAGTGACCTGCTCAGTAGGTGTGTAAAAGGTTGTGGATGTTGTCTCCCTGGACTTTATTAAAGCCTTTTGTCATGGGAATGGCATTCTCCAATTTAGTCCTGGTAAAACCACTGCTTCCCCTTCTGGCCCCCCCTGCCCCCCCCAGCTGGAGGCACCAGAGGCAGAGATTGTGGGTTGAGATTAGAGCAATTTACTGGAAACAGCAATGTGATAAGAGAATGAACAGTAACATCAACAATACTAATGACAAAATGTATAAGAAAAGAAAGGATTCACAGAGAAAGCCTGCAACTGTAACCTATTACCAGATGGCTTCCCCCATCATGTTTGCCAGACTAGAAGGAATCCCTTCTCCCCAGAAGAGTGTCTTTTCACCCCACCCCTGACAATGATATGAGGTAGTATAGAATAACCTCCCTCCTTGTTGCTGCAAAAAATTGACCATGTCCTGGTTAGAACCAGGATGCCTTTGGCAGCATTCTTGTGGAGAAAGTGGCTGTTCATGTTTTGGACAGGTACAATCTTTCATGAGTTAGGACAAGAGGAAATGATCTCTTGCCATGTGCCAGGGGAGGTTTATATTGGATATTAGGGAATATTTCTTCAAGGAAAGAGTTGAGTTTTTGAACAGGCTGCCTAGGGACATGGCTGAGTCACTACTTCTGCAGATATTTAAAATACGTGTAGATGTGGCACTCAGGGACATGGTTTAGTGGTGGATTTGGCAGCACTACAACAGTTCAACTGTAATCTTAGAGGTCTTTTCCAAGCTATATTATTTTATGATTCTGTAAATCACTAGCTGAGAAGATGCAATGAAGATGCATTTTTACTGTTAATGCTTGGTGTTTTGTGAGTAGTAGAGATTACACCAGTTCTGCTGTAAATATGACTTTAAGATATGTGCTAGCCATGACAGTGAAGGAAGCTAGGAAATAGTTGAGCAGAGTACAAGATACTAATGCAAAACACAATGGATTTTCTAAACGGCCCCTTTCTTAATGTAGGTCTATATAATACAGGCTCTCTTTGATTGCTTTCACTCATAATAGGTAAGAATTACACGGTAATTATGCACTTCCTTTCTAGTATATGTGAATATTACATCAAGTGTTTTGATTTCTGTGGTAATAACATCAGGATTTCCAGCAAGGAATGCAGGCTCCCATTGAAAGGCCTGCAGCAGGTTTTTGAGAACTTATTGACAGGTTATGTAGTTAAGTGTTCCTCTGGCCAAATATTGCCACCTTTGTGGTTGTGTCTAGCTGTGTGGCAAACAAAATATATATATATTTAAATAGGAGGTTATTTTTCTGCCAGATTTGTTCCTTGCTCTGATTTGCTGCATAGTTGCTTGTGCTGGAAAAGCACATGGAGTAGTGTTGGAACAAAACTATTAAGCAGGTATCTGGAATAGGGAAGAAGGAGGAAACCAGTCACCTAAGGTGGTTTACTCACTTCAGCAAAATATGTAATCCTGATTTAAGAGCTGGGAGAACACATAAGAACACAACCTCATTGCTGGGACCGTCTCCAGAATGACCAATTGTGCTGCAAGGGAGCTAATTTTTCATTTGCGTCCCCTAATAATTTCATAATGACCCTAAACAGGATATTGACTGTTCCTATGTGCCATACTAACTATATACAAAATACAATGTTGCTATAAGGGTAAAAATCTCATAGTAATGTAGAATCATAGAATGGTTTGTGTTGGAAGGGACCTTTAAAGATCAAGTAGTCCAGCCTCAACATATTTCTCTAAAACATGTTGTTCAAAGCCTTGACCTTGAACACTTCCTGAACACAGGGATGAGATATCCACAATTACTCTGGGCAACCTGTTCCAGTGTCTTACCACACTCATCATAAAAAAAAAGTCTTCATTATATCTAATCTAAACCTACCTCCTTCATCCTAAAGCCATCTCTCCTTGTCCTGTTTTTACCGGCAGGCCTTAGTAAAAATCCTCTCTGTCTTCCTTATAAGTATTGTTATTGGAAAACTTCTCCAGGCATGCAGATTTGAGCTTGATCTGCAGCAGTAGGAAGGACTTCATCCCCACCGCCCCCCCGCCCCCCCCTAGTTTCTGTCTAAACACTCGGGGGCTTGAGAGATGGGGGTAAGGAGATTACTATTGAAAACTGGGGGAAAATGTTTTTGAGTACAAATCACATCTGAGTTTACAGTGAGTGTTTTTTCCCTCTGCATTGACCTGGTGTTAGAACTGGAGCAGTAAAGTCCCCTGTGTGCCTGGCCTGGCTCCCCTGGGACTGGGCAGAGCATTCATGGGGGACCCCCAAGCTCCCAGCAGCTGATGGAGAGGAAATTGTCCCCTGCACTGCCTTCATGTCAGTTGTCATCATCTCTCCTGTCTTATTTTTTAGGGAGGGTATTTTTTTTTGATCATCCTTTTCAGGCCAATGTACTTGTAAAAGTGTAAAAGCCCTTCCTAATATTTTTTTCATATCCACTGCCAAATCCAGCTCCAGTTGTGCTTATGTGAGCCAATCTGTATACACCCAGGCGCCATCCCTGTATTATTCCCAGCATACATGCCACTGATTCCACTGCATGTGCATTTCTTTCTTATACTTTGATTAGGAGGGTCTTTCTGACCCACACCTGTCCCCTACCCTCCTTGCCCAATTTCCTATGCATGGGAAAGAGGGCTTTTTAGCTCTAAGGAAAAAGTCCTTAAAGGTTCTGTACATATGTCAGCTCTGTTTATTCTGCCTGTTGTCCTTTACCCCCAAGGGCAGGTTCCCAAAGGGTCCCATTCACTAATTTGTAAACCAACTGTTTATATCGAGTTTGTATCAAGCAAAGAAATAATTCACCTGGAAGTTTGGATGACATAAATAAGACATGGGTTTGCAGAGAAAACTAAGGGCAGTCCTGATCAGGTGGCCTGTTTTTTTTGCCTTGAGATATGAAATTTCTTGCAGTCATTTTGTATTCTGTGGACATGGTGTAAATTTCACTGAGCTTCAGCAATGGTGACTGGATATCTGACTGGAAAATTGCCCAGTAGGCTGTTGCAAGCATATAATTGACTATTTAACCCCTGGATCATATCTCAGTTGTGATAAAATTTTGATGATGCTGGATTCCTTCAGGAACTTACATGGCTTTTGTCTGCCTCCTTTCAAATCCATGAAATTTATTGATACCATGTAGGATGAATTCTGATTAATTTTTTAGGTATCACATTGCTTGTTGCTCACCATATACACTTCAACCTCTAATGCATGCTCATGAATTGAGTGCCAATATGAGAGTAAAGAAATTCTCAAAAATATTCTTAATGAATTTTAGAATTCTGGTTTCTACATTCAATCAGTCAAAGTGATAGTATATCTTGGGAGTTAATGGAAATGTTGGTATCTATTGAAGTCTTGCAGAAGCAAGTAAAGTTCTGAATTTATTCTCATTAGCTGTTATTAGTTGGACTTAGTCAACTAGGTGCTAAAACAAAGAAACAAATGAAACACTGGTAGGTCCACTTCACTTACTTTGGACCTCTGAAAAGATTTGAAGCACACTAATTCAAACCAAGGACTGTATATTACTTCTGTAGCACAGAGGACCAAATGTTTATCATGTGGAACGCAAAACATGGAGAATTATTTGCTTCATAAGAAACCAGCACCAGCCTGTTCTGTCTAAAATGGGAGAGTAATTATAATGAGAAATTATGGGTAGTGAAGATCTCTGGTGCTGAACTCCACTTATAGCTGTAGAGTTGTCACTTGGCATCAATAAAAACATGGCATCGATATATTTTATGGATTTATGTGAGGCAGAGAAAATCCATGTAAGTTCCTGAAGGAATCCAGCATCAACAAACTTTTATCACCATATATCTGTGGATGGCAATAATGCTGGATTTAGGATGAGGCAAATTTTCCAAAAGAGGCAAAAAATATTTGCAGGTATTAATTTTTTTTCTGTGAATTTTCCTGCTCCTCATTTTCCCCAGTTGTAGAAATTCAAAAGCTCAAAAGTGAAAGAGGTATGAACAACCGCATAATAGGAACAACCCATCTTTAAAATGGATACAATTTCAGGCATTTCTCAATTGACTGTTTTAATATTACCATCTTGGAAACAGTATTCCATTTTCTTATATATTGAAGAGGGAAAACATCCCTCACTGTCATGTTACTTCTGTAAATGAACACTAGGAAAAACTACTCAAAATGGATAAATTTTAGCAATATAGAACTTGTATGAGAGAAATATCAAGCTTCTGCTTGCATAGAAATACCAGTTGTCTATCATGCAAAGGTACAGATAAATTATACTTGTGTCTTTGCAGATATATCACTTTACATTCCATAATATCAGTTTAATTTGATGTGAGAATGCTAACAGGATATGAATAGCCTGTAATCTGTAAAGCAAGACCTTAATGTAATGCTTTAGAAATCACATATGACAAAACCCTCTCTGTGTAGAAGGTTAATATGAAATATGGATAGGTGTAGCTGTCTTCTTAGAATATCTGGAACAGAACATATCAAACTGTAAAAATGCCTATATGTAAAAATAATTGAAAACTTGGTGACACCTTGCTGTGTGACTCATGAGAACTGAATTAAATGAAAGAAGAGAGGAAGAGCTAGAAATCTAGCCTGTGCTTATACAAAATCTTCCAGCTGTTGTAATTTTCCTTCATTACTGAACATCTGTGTAAAAATCTCCTTCTGTTTTTTTTAGAAAGAAAATGTTTCTAGATTTGGCATGTAGATCTCACTGAAGCCTTAGTTCTTAATTTCAATATGTTAGCTATTATGCCACTGAAATGGTTGTATTTGTAATGACAGCTTTAATTAATCAGGGCAAAAATATCCTAAATGTTTTACTTTTAGAAGTAAAAATTACTGTTATACCTTCATTAAACAGGGAGAGCACAGAGACTTCTAGATAAAGGACTTGTAATAAAGTATTGCACCTTGCCTAATTTCAAGATACTTCAATAAGCCAAGGGAAAACAGTATTTTGAAACTATACTAAGCAAAGGGTGCAGTATTTGGGCAGGGTAGATGGAAGAAGTTGGAGTGGTTCCCACTGCAGAATCTTTACAGTTCACAATTCAGTACCATTTATTTGATTACACAGACCTGTAATTTCTAGTGATTTTATTGCTGCTGTCTGAGAAATGGTGGTCATCTTTACAATAAGAATGGAATGTAGGAAGCTTCTGCAACACCATGGCTTAGGCTTTTCCAGCCCATGGAACTCAGCTGTAAAAGATACTTAGACTTTGCAATCCTGTGGTCTTTCTTGAACTTGCAGAACAAAGTCTTGATCTCTCTTCCTATCCGTTAGGACTGTAAATCATAGAATGGAGTGGAAAGGGGAAGAGTTAATCTGAAAAATAATTAAATAAGTGATTTTGATGTCTTTACTCTTTGCCAGCATCAGAGCATCTCCTTAAGGGCAACTTTAATCTGTGGCATCCTTGTTATATCCATTCAGAAAAGATTTAGCTACAATCACCATCAGCAGAAGATTAATTTAAAACAACATAGAACTTCAAATCAGGTAGGGAACTAAATGCACTTTGATTGAATGAGAAAAGAAGCTCATCAGTGCTCCAGATGTTCTGCAAGGTTAAGGTGCTGGCTAAACAGTTTTCTCTTCTCTTCTCTGGTAAAGATTTTGTACTTTGATTTCAGATTTTGAGATAGCCTGAATATGGCATTGCTTCTGACAGGCAAAGGTCAGCAGGAGGTGGACTTTGAATATTGAGATATTCTGGAATTGCACCTAGTGAAAACCTACAAGCTTATGCTTAGATTGGAATGAATGAAAATCTAGGGGTCAGTGAAAGGCTATTATGTTTGCAGATATGTTTCATGCAACATGGTGCTGTTTTTCTTGAAATTTCATCTGTGCCCAGTTTCATTAATTGAAGGGTAACTTACTAATGCACAAATGCTTGTCATTTAGCTCACTGATCCTGAAATGTCCTTGTATCTCAGGGAAGAATAAGAGGATTTCTGAGTTTGGAATTAATCTGATACTGCAGGTGTACATTAATTATGATTTAATTCATCTTTCAAATACATAGTGCAAGCTCTTTAACAAAGCATTTCCTTAATAACCACATTAGAAATTGAACCTCATGCATCAATCAAAGCCGTACTGTGGTTAATTTTTATTACTTTTGAATCAATAGGGAAAATGGTAGGATAGTAAAACATTTTAAAGAAAACATAGAATGTTAGTGTTTTAAGTGAAGAAGTATTTTGGCACAGTCTTAATTTGTAAAGCAATCTGCACATATTCAACACATCATCACCAAGAGGCAATTAGATACCAGTGGAAAAAAACCCACTGAATATTACTGAAAACAGATATTAATTTCTCTTACATTAATTTGCAAAAATCATCAAAGTAACATTTAATACATGGAAGGTAAAATATATTCTCTCACACTATAAAAGTATTTATGATTTGGATAGGAGTCATAGTATCAACCAAGGGCAGGGTTAATTTTCCACAGTAGCTGAGAGGGAGTAAAGCTTGGTGCTGTGGTGGTATGTCTGGATCATTACTCTGTATCACCTCATGCCTTGCTGGAGAAGAAGTAGGGGATTCTGGCTTTTGGAAAGCAGTGGGTTGTGGCCTCAGCTGGAAAAAAAAGGTGTCAGGCAGGAAAGTCATTGCCATGTTCCTTTTCCTAGGGAGCAAGCAGCTAATGGAGCAGTGGGATGACTCTGACAGCAGTCACATCACATCAGGTTGGACTCCCTGAGCATTTTTCATATACTCACTCTCTTTTATACACTATAGTTATTAGTATTGTTGCTGTCACTGTGTGTTTTCTTATCTCATTGCTGTTTCCAGTAAATTGTTTTTGTCTTAACTTGAGATATTTGCCTTTTGTCTCTCACCTGAGGGACTGGAGGGATTTGAGTAGCTGCATGAAATTTAATCTCCAGCTAGAGTTAAACCACACAATAGCTCCTGTCAATTTCTCAAGCATGGGAAGAATATTGCTCCAATGTGGTTAATGGGAAAACAAATGGATATGACTGGCTTGTAATTTTACCTCTTAGAAAACAGAAAGGTTTGACTATGACTGCAGATTGATGCAGCTCCAATAGAGCCTGTGATTTGCACCAGTTGGGGGCCTAATCTGTACACTTCTGTAACCAGTAGGAGTTAGTATTCAGGCACAGAGAGCCTCTCTGCTATAACTCTGCATTACCCCAGTGTGAATGAGTAGAGAATGAACTGTGTGCCTAATGTCTCCTACTCTTGTAGCTCTTGAGATGTAAAAATTGGAAAATAAAAGCTTTTTTCCTTATAGCTGAAGGGAAAAAACAGTACTTACATAGCTTTAAAACTGACTGTTCACTAAATGGGCGCTCCCAATGAAGGTCTTCTCTGTGTTTTTCTTTAAATTTGTAACAGTAGCCTATAAATCTCAGCTAGACAGAGTGGTGATGAGGGCCTCTGCTGCATTAGTGTAAAAATTACAGAGCTGTAATTTCCTCGAAAGTTTGATTTTTTGTGGTTTTGGTTGTTTTTGTTGTTGTTGGGGTTTTTTTTGGTTTTTTTTTTTGGGTTTTTTGGGGTTGTTTTGTTTTGTTTTGGTTGGGGTTTTTTTTGCCCAGGGGAAAACTAAGGGACAAGGTTTGTTTTTGTTCCTAACCAATGAAAGATTGGTTCAACAATTCTTCCATTTGAATAGGAAATTGCTTTTTGGGTAAATACAGAGATGAATCAGGCAAAGAAATCATGAGATTTCTGCAATGCATTATTTTACCATATGGAAATAAGTTAGATTGAAACAGCTGAGGCTAGCCAATTTCATTCTTGTACTCCACAGAATACACTCAAAACCAAAACCCTCTTCCTTTGCTTTTATCCTACTAGATTTTTTTGAATCCTGTTGTTCCTTTGCTTCTGTTCTGTGTAGAGATGTATATACAGCTTAGCCTGGGTGTACAAGATATCTTCATGGTTTGAATTTTTGAAATTTTGCTATTGCATATAAGGACAGTTTTCCTCAGGCTGCCTTTTCAAATGTTTCTAATGTACTTTTCTTAGGTGACACAAAACACTTCAAATTTACATAAACAATTTCTAAACCAGTTCCAAGGTCAGTGCGTGGAATAATTGAATATAAGTCCTAATTTCTGTTTTACACAAGCAACATTGTTCTGTCTTTTCAGCAGCTGCCCAACACAGTCACATGCATTCAGCAGGAAAACAGAGGGAATCTATATGCTGGTTAATCAAAGCAATGATGGTATCTTGGTTGGGGGACCAAGTAATATATTGATCAGAGTAGAAACAAATGGGCAGACTCTTAACTGAACCCTGTAAAGACCAGAATACTACCTATATGAGAGACATTAGATTTCATTTTGTTACTTCAGGAGCAGAATTACTGTAACCACAACTGCAGTGAACAAAATAGCACACACATGTCAAAAAAAGAGATGCACTTTTGTTTAGAAAGCTTCCAGAAATTCATAGGGGAAAACATTGTAATCAAGGTTCACTGGTGTTGTGCAGCCCATTCTGTTTGTTGGTAGTCCTAGCACAGTTGAATGTGTGTTGATAAATCCCATGCATTTCACAGTCTTGATGCCACAAACACATAACTAAAATATCCTGCAGCATGGCACTTTAATGTAGTGATTTTTCTGATGAAAGAAGGAGAAAAATCTATTTCCCAAAGTGGAAGCCTGAGGTATTTATTGCCAAGGTCATTGCCAAACATGCCAACATGTTCTGTTAAGATATGTTGGTGAAGTTCAATTCCCACAGTTGTGAGCACACTGTTCTTTTACTCTTAAATAGAAGACTGAACCCTTTCCTCATCTGAGAGTTCAGGTAAACAGTGACAGCAGTTTGTTCCCAGGGTTAACAAGAGCAAGACCTTTCAAAACTTGCCTGAAATAGCAAACTTAGAAGGTGACTGTGTCAATTAGATACATGGGAGAAATGAAGAAGGATTCAGTTCTGTGGTACTCTAAGAATAAGCCATAGATGACCAAGATGTAAGCAGTAGGGTTAACCAGTTCCTGAAACAGACTGGGACTGAACTTTAGTTTTCTTAGTGCTTATTAACAATTCTGGAGTTCGATCCTTTAGAAGAGGATGTATTTTTACTTTACACAATGTTCACACTGGGATTTCTGATGGGAAGAAAATGTGTCAAAACACGGGAGTCAAAATCTGAGCCCATGCTAGAAATGAAAAATATGTTCAGGATCCCTGAATGTAGCAGTGTGGGTTTTGGGTTTGTTTTCATTGGTTGTTCCTATTTGGTTGTGTATTTTACAGGGGTTTGTTCTATGTACCCCTTTGAGTTTGTTCTACGTGGTTTGCCCCAGTGACAGTTACTTGTCAATCTTCTGTTATGTAACCCCTGGGTCCTGTCTATCACTTCGAGGTCTCTCCCTGCGGCTGGAATGTTCCAGAGAGGCCATCCAGTGATTGGACAGGATCCCAGCTCTCCCCTCCTTCCTCTCCTCATTTGGATCCCTTCTGTGTCTATCATATGCAGAGCCATTCTGTGTTTGCCTTGGTTGGTCCTATGCTGTACCTTTCCCCTCACTTCTCCCCTGCCCGAGTTCCTTCGCTCCTGAGGTCCAGCCCTGGCTAGCTGTCGACCTCAGAGACAAAACTGGGCTAGGACGAGAACTAAAGACAAAAAGCGCTCTGACTCCTCGTGGGAAACAGTCCCACAGGTTTAATGTAGAACTAACACCTTGAAATCCAGGAGGAGAAAAAGAGGCAGGACCCTTCATCCCCGGGGTTTTAAGCCCTAAGGAGGAGGGGGTGAACGGGGGTCTGTTGGCCAATGGGTACAGATCCAGGGGAAGGGGATATACAGAGGGCATCAGGTAAAGGAAGGTGCAGATACATGGGAAGGTATAATCACCGAACACCCAGTGCAAAAATGAGCTAACTACTTATTGGAACACAACACTCCCCCAGTTAAAAGTTGCTGTATTCAGGCGTCCTGTGCCCTGCTGAGGCAGACACTCTGAGCTGAAGTTGTCTCCGTTGTGGGAACAATAAAGCCAGTAGTTAACCCTCCACAGAGTCCTTATCCCTGCTCTCGTCACGTTATCCCTACCGTGTACCAAGACCCCACAGGATCAGAAGGGTGTGTCACTACACCAGACCGTACCTATTCTGCTGCTGGTGCCAGGGCTGGCCAAGGCAGGTGGATGCTGACACCGCGACACCTGGACATCTAATAGACCTCTATACCAGTTGCTGCGTTGGTCTCAGTGAATTAGAACTGGCTTGGAAATGCTTCTGTATTAGGAGTCACACTTATACTTCCCAGAACAGAGATGTAGAATTGCGGAATGCTTTGAGTTGGAAGGAACTTGAAAGATCACCTAGTTTCAATCCCAAAGCCATGGGCAGGGACCTCTTCCACTAGACTGGGTTGTTCAAGGGCCCATCCAACCTGGCCTTGAACATTGCCAGGGATGAGATATCTACAATTTCTCTGGACAACTTGCTCTAGTGCCTCAACCACCCTCACAAAAGAATCAATTTTTCGCTAATATCTACTCTAATCTCTGATCTTTTAGTTTAAAACTTTCCCACCTTGTCCTATTGCTATCTGCCTGTGTATAAAGTTGCTCTACCTCTTTTTTTTTATAAACTCCACTTAATTGCTGAAGACTGCAGTGAGGGCTTCCTGGAGCCATCTCCAGGCTGAAAAATTCCAGCTCTTTCAGTCTTCCCTTGTCAGTGATTGAAGAGATGGGGTCCATGGTTTGCATGCACAAAGTCAATTTATTGATTGCAGAACTTAGTATATATAGCTTTTCAGCGATAGCTAAAATTAAAAACAATTGTGTCTCTTAGTACCACTGCTGAATCATAGTCTTGTACAGACCTGCACAGGCATGTACAGTGTTGCATGGTTTGTTCAAAACAAAACATACCTAAGCACACCATTTTCTCTTCCTCCTCCAGGGTTCTACCTTTACTTGCTAGGGCTTTTTGCCCATTAAAGCTAGCACATCCACTTCTGTCACGAGTTCAGCAGTTATCTGAGTCCTGCCTTCTGGCTGTATTCCCACATTCCCTTGGAGGAGAGGTGCTCCAGCCATTGAAACCTCTTAGTGATGTCAGGCTGATGTCCTTCCTGTACTGAGACCCCAGAGCTGGATGCAGTGTTCCAGGTTTGGTCTCACCAGAGCAGAGCAGAGCAGAGGGTCAGAATCCCCTCCCTTGCCCTGCTGCCCGCCATGCTTCAGATGCAGCCCAGGATGAGGTTGATCTGGGCTTGAAAGCACACATTGCCAGTTCATATTTGGTTTTACATCCCCCAGTACACCCAGGGCCTTCCTCATGAATGACTTATCCCCTATAAAACATACAGACTTATCTCCTATATAGATGTATACTATGTAAACCCTGTAGTGGTGTGTTTTGGGGTTTTGCTAGTTTCTTTGTATGCATCTATTTGTTTTATATTGTTTCACAATGGTTTTCCCCATGCACCCCATGTTTTACCCCATTATGGTTTACCCCAATTGAGTAATGATTATTGATCAATCATCATTTATGTGACACCTGGATCCTTTCTGTCACTTCGGGGCGTCACCCTGATGTCTAGAAAATTCTGGTGATGACTCTGAGTGATTGGCAGGGTCTAGGTTCCTCTTCCCCCTTTGTTCCTTGATTTGTTCTATGGGTTGTCACTTAGGTTTGGGGTCACTCCCTTCCCACTCTGGATTGGTTCCAAGCTGTAACCTCCTCACTCCCCCGCCCTGATATTTAAGGGGAAAACCCAGGAGTTCAGTGGGCTTTGGCGGGCTGACTCCTGGGTGGAAGGAAGTCGTGTGAATTTAATAAAACTCAGTTGAAGTTCCCCACAGGACTTCCATCCTTTTATTTCTCACATTGTTCATGCTTCTGCCGAGGCAAGGACCCACTGGATTGGAACTGTATTCCAGAATACAGGACTGTACCTTTTTGTGACACTGGTGCCAGAGCTGGCCGAGAAGCGCAGGCAAAAGCCCCAAGAGAGGCACCGCACCTTCACAAAACCCTTTGATATAGCCAGATATAATTGTGTTGTAAGCATATGCCAGAGACTGTTTCGCATGATTACTGTTTTGCTTTTTTCTGTACCTAGTGTGAGACTAGATCTTAGAGTAAAATAGCTTTTTTTATTCTGGGAGCAGACCAGTTAAGTAGTTTTCTCTAACTGCCAAAAAATCCTTCTTAGACACCTCCTCAGGTGAAGCTGAGCTGAGGTTAGCAGGGAGAGAGTGTTCTCTCCTGCCTCTCTGAAAGCACAAACGTGGCACAGTGTCACACCACATCACTGGAAGAACACGGACTCTGATTCAATGTTAGGCAAATGTGTTGAAGCCATTGCAATAAAAAAGGATTAAGCAAACTAATATTACTTGCAACTCTACCTTCCACAGAAAATAAGGAAAGGGTCAGGGAATCAGGTTGAATATCTACTAGTTTACTCTTTAGAAGATTATCGCTCTTCTAAAGTATGAAGGAACTTGATGTGTGATTTATACAGAGCCAACTGCACCTGAGATAGTTCTTCATATTGTGAGGTATCAAGAAGCCTCAAGATGCTGTCTTTACCAGGTGAAAACACTTGTCAGGCTTTTCACGGCTGGAAATTAATTTTTATTTTGTGTACTGCTATTTATGTGCACTATTTGCACAGTCTGCCTGTTACAATGCTTCAGAGTGTTTATGAATACTTTTACTAACTCTGTAACATCTCCTAATGAACACAATACAGTCAGAGATACCATTTCATTCATATTGGTCAACAGTCCTTTTTTGACCCCAGGAATGACAGGAATAATACCTCCTTGCACGCTAGCCTTTGACTGGAGGTCAGCGACCTCCAAACACAAAACCTGCTCTTGTGGTGTTCTTGTGGTGTTCTGGTCTTTATCCAAGTGGAGCAAATCAATGCTCTTGACCTGTAAGGCCAGTTAAATTACCATATGAAACCTTGTTGAATCTGCAAGTCTCTGAATTGTATTGAATTCATGAAGACCAAAGGGAATTCCCATATTACAGCTTGTCTGTTGTAAGGGATCCTAGCTAAAAACCCATGAATATTATTAGTTGATAATGCATCAGAGATTAAATAAGTGCATCACTGTGTAAGTCTCTGCAATTTATAGGCAGTATTTTAAGTGTAAAATTGCCATTTTCAGGGTCCAAAGGAGATCCTCCAAGCGCACTGGTGGGATTTAGGAGGCCAATCATGGTTAGATTTTTGATAGAAATTAAACTTCTTAGGTGCAGATGCCTATTAAAAATATAATTAAAAATATAATTCCTGCTGATGTTGAACAGCATCTTGCCATACTAGGCTTCTAAATGCTATGGATGTTGGTAGGAACCTTTTTCTGTAATTGCAGAAGTGCACAACCAGGACAACACCTCTCTAGCTAGATCACTCATTCATTTCATCCTCATCATCATCACTTGATCACTGATAAAAAGCCAAGTCCCAAACTGTGACTGCCTCCCTCCTGCAAGTTGTATGCCAGCTGCATCCATTGTTAAATAAGAAAAGACTGAAAGTATTCAAGCTTCTGGTTATTTGCAGTACTTTTTTAGAATTGCTGGCTGTTGAGCTGTCTGTAATTTTTACCTTTAGCAAGTAATCATAAATTGTAAGGATTGATTATCTTTCTGCACTGACTTGTCTCACCCATGGCAGTTCTGCTTCTAGAGCAGGTCTGAGATATATTTATATGGGAAAAAGCTCACCTCATTTCCTTAGTAGGTAGAGGTGATTTCCACTTGTGCAATTAAGTTCACTGTGGTTCATATGCACAAAGTTTAATGCAAAATTAATATTGAACAAAAGAGTATGCTAAAGAAACAGCACTATTATTTTCTGCTTTTTCAGATCATTGGGGTTTTTTGAATTTAAATTTCATCATCCTGGGAGGTGTCTGGGATGACTTTTTGTTGGAATACATTGTAAATCTGATTCATTGCCAGTGACAAAAAAATCCTAAACCGTAAAGAATGAGAACATGCAAGAAGTGTGCATACTGTTCTTTTGAGTGTCTGTATTTCATGATTTCTTTCAATTGTATGTTTTTCTGTCACTCTGCAATTATTCACTGTGATTTTTGTCTATTACTTACACTAATTAATTTCTACTTTTTGCCTGAAAAGAGATTTTTTTAAATTGTTTTGCTCTTTTGCTATGGGTTTTCCTGAGCTTATTGTTCCTATTCCATTTAGTTTATAGCAACCCCTGTCTATAATAGCGGCCTTGGATTTCTAGAAGCTATTACTCTTTTATAGACAGGACATGTCATTGATTGTTCTGAATATAACATGTTTCAGCGACAAGACTGATGGACATGAAATCCCAGGATGACAAACTGATGAGGCTTTTAAACTGAGCGGTTGTGTGGCTCTGTGATTTCTTTTTCAATATGCAATTTGAAAAGCTTGATAGAGTTAATAATTAAAAAATGAGGCAAGAAAAGATATTTAGAGTTAAACACAGGCTTAGATCCTTCGCTTTGTAGGAATTGTCTCAAACATCTGCCTTGGAACATAAGTAAGTCTTACTATTTTGCAGAAGAAGGAGGACCAAGTTACTGCAGAAGTGTAGTGTCATGGTCTCTTCTTCCACAGCATGAAGAAAAGCATTTCTTTTGACAGAAACACCATGTTTCTATTGACAGAACTGTCAGACCTTACCTGCTTTTCAAGTCAAAGTGGCTTCAGATGGACTGGAAAGTAATGGAAGTTTTTGAAATGGGAGCTCCTCAGAAAGCACGCTCTCCATTTTATTTTCTAAGGCTGAAAAGATAGGGACATCACTTTTGCTTCCCTGAAATTATTTGCTGCGTAGAGCCCTGGTCCATCTTTAAACAGAAACTCAGCCAAGGTTCAGATTCACATACTGAGTCCATCACCTTCCTGCTGCAGCGGGCAGGTGGCACACAGCATCTAATCTAAACAAGTCCATCACCTGCTGCTCAGTGGAGGAAAACATTTGACTTCTGTATTTAATTGAGTTCTTTAAGGTTGTGGGTGAGGGAGTAGGGCATCTGTATGGCCAATTCAATATGAACCTATTGCAAAAATAGGCAACAAGCAACAAAACACAAAGGAAAACCAAGATCTCTTTTCAAGAGAAAAGTGCATGCTGATCAGTATGGAAAACGATAGCACAGATGTGCATAGTGGCTTACTTTCATCTGTGTGTAACAGTAGTTCCGTGATTTTCTACCATAGTCTTGGTGTTAAGGAAGCATGCAAGTTGTTAAAATATAAAAGTGTGTTTTTTCTAACAGATGTAGAAAACACATCTTACCATGGAAAGGGAATAAATAAGAGGTGCTGTTTCAATGCATGCATGTTTAAAATGATCAGTGAAGTAAATTAGATCAGGATTCAAGATTATATGATTTCTCTAACAAAACTTGAGCTATTCAGTTTTACAAGAAAGTATAAAATTTCTAACTGATAAAGGCTGTACTTTTCCAAAGGTGTAGTACATTAAGCCCATGAAATTCATCATCACAGCAAGTAATCAAGAACAGTAATCTAGCAAGTCTAAAAAGAAAATAGGTGGTTGCAGTCTCAAAATTTAGAGTTATTGCAGCTGTAGGCACTTAGAAAGGAACAGGTTTGTTAGACAGACTCTAGAAGTTAACCTGAATTTTAGCTATTAGAACTTAGATTAATACAGTTGTACAGGACTTTCATTCCACTTCTGTAACACTCTTACACATTCTTCTGAAGCATCCAGTGCTGGTCAGACTGAGAAATGGAAAGATGGATTAGAGGGACTGAAGAACAATTCTTACTTTTTAAAAGATGATATTCCAATTCTCTGCTTACATGTAAATACCCTGGTCAATATAATTTAGATTGCTCATTCTTACACTTTCCCAACTGTGTTTTTAGACTTGGAAGTAATTTTGTTTGCTGTTTTGTAACATGCAAATGATGTAATTGTGGGTGATGATAATAACCACATTGGAAAAGAACTCCATATTAAACTGTCCAGCACATAGTGGACTGTAAATTTGTTATACAGCTACCATAAAGAGAATTTTGTATTTTAAATGCCTACAAGTACTGCAAAGCCAACCCTAGCAGTTATAAACAAGTAATGCCATAAAGACAATAAGTTTACTACATCAGCTAACAAGCAGCAGCAGAAGGCTACAGTTTTGTATTTGCATTTTCCTACAGGCTTATAATGAAGACATGCAGAAAGAGTAAGTTTTTTTGGCCTTTGTTACAGCTGCAAGTCAGAGAAAAGTGGTCTCTGTAATATAACTGTGTAATAATATGAAGACAAGAAAGTGTATCTAAGCAAACATCTCCACCTTCCTAGTCTATAGAGCTTACAATTTCAGTCACAAAAAAGCACTAAAACTCTTCCCAGCTGGACCTGTCTCAGATGAATACACACCATTTCACATCAAGTAATATGCTAAATGGCAAAGTTGTACCTTAGTAGAATGTGCATCATCTAAGGGGAAGGCCCTGAAGCCATTTGAGCTGAAAGTCTAGAAACATTGTAATTTCTTCTTTCATGGCATCTTGTGCGATCAGTGTCCTGTTGTGCAAAGCTATGTCTGAATGAATAGTACAAAAGCATCTGAGCCCCCAAAAGTTTACATTTAGAAAGGGAATGCTGTTGGCTGAGGAGAATGATATAGCACTGTGTTGAGATGTATCTCTAAAGTTATGATCTCCATGTATGAATTATGCCTGTCTTCTGCCTAACAACCCAGAAGCCCTCCAGCACACATCCCTGTGACAACATTTATAAGTGAGACTATACATACTACATGAGGGTTTTAACTTAGCATTGTGCTATGTATTAAAGGGGAGGGGCTTGTTTTAAAAAAAGAAAACATAGTGAGACTAAACTACCAGATCTGAGAGATTAAGCTGCCAGATCTAAAATGCCTGAACCATATGGTGCACAAGATAAAAACTGACATTTTTATTTTCCTGCAGATCCTTGAAAACTAAATGTATAACAGATGCAAAGAATGAAGGTGCCTGAACACCATTTTTGGGTCAGAGTGCAAAGCCATTTAAAGCTCTGCAGTGCAACAACAGAGAGCTCATATTTATACAAGTCATCAGAAGTCACTTACATATAGGCAGAGTTGCTAAGTCTTGTCTGTAACATAATTTTCCTTCTAATGTAATTTCTCATCTCCATTTAGAAGATATTGAGTAGGACTCTGGAGGGCTGTGTTTATCCTGTAAATGAGCCAATGTCCCATGTACCAGAATCATAGAAACATAGAACGGTTTGGGTTGGAAGGGACCTTAAAAACCATAAAGCTCCAACAGTTCTGCTGTGAGCAGGGCACTTTCCACTAGACCAGGTTGCTCAAAGCCCCATCCAGCCTGGTCTTCAACACCTCCAGGGTCTCCAACACATCCACAGCTTCTCTGGGAAGCCTGTTCCTGTGTCTCACCACCCCACTTCAAAGCATTTCTTCCTAATGTCCAATCTAAACCTACCCTTTTCCAGTTTAAGGTAATTTCCCCTTTTCCTCTCATTACATGCCCTTGTGAAAAGTCCCTCTGCAGCCTTCTTGTAAGACCCTTTTAGGTACTGGAAGGCTCCTATAATATCTCTCTGGAACCTTTTCGTCTGTAGGCTGAACAGTCTGTCTTCATAGGAGAGATCTTCCAGCTCTGTGATCAACTTAGTGGTTCTCCTCTGGATGCCTTCCAACAGGTACATGTCTTTCTTTCTCACCAGTCCAGAGGGGGTCTCAAGAAGAGCAGAGTAGAGGGGCAGAATCACCTCCCTCAACCTGCTGCTCATGCCTCTTTTGATGCAGCCCAGGATGCAGTTGGCCTTCTGGGATGCAAGCATGCAGACCTGAGTCATATTGAGCTTTTTTCTGCAAACACCCGCCAGGCCTTTCACCCCAGTGCCAGTCTGGATCCATTCTCCACTCAGCCTGTATCTATGGGATTGCCCTGACCCATGTGCAGTAATCTTACAGTAAACTATGAACTTTATGTGAGTATGTACTCTCACACAGTAGATGGTAGAAGAAGAGTATAGAAACTGAAGTTTCTACTGAAGAGTTCTGTTGCGATATACCAGAGTATTTGGGATGTTGTCTGTATTTAGGATACTCAAGAAGATGATCTATACTCAAGGTCTGTATGTGCACTCATTAGGCAGCAGTCCAACTTTTCCTTAGCCTTGTGAGCTATTGCTTGTGGTTATTAGTACAAGGAGTGAGTTCTCTCATGTCTTTACTGATTTAATTTGTCCTAACTGCATCGAAGCCAGAGGCAGCAATTTCCTTTCCAATCTTTTTGCAATGGGCAGGACGTGGTAAGGCAAGTTATGCTTCTGAAAGCTTAAAGCCTTAGACACTCATTCCTTTTCTGCTTATTGTATTTCTGAGAAATGATTCAAGAAAGCAAAAGGAGGTTGGGGATTCAAAAGCACATTTTTTTTCTTGGAACATTCAAAGTTACAAATATCCTACGCATTTAGAAAGAAATATTCATTACTGATTTTGTATCTTAGCCCAAAACAAATATTATTTATATTTATATCTGATTAATACAAAGACCACAAAGTACTTCCCAAGAAATCTAGAGTCTGATTGGTAATGTCATGATACTTAAAATCTGTATGTGAGCACAGAGAATAATTTTTGAAATATAAATGGATTTTTAGAGGAAATCTGAGCTGAGGATCGGGATGCCACTGTTTCTGCTGTTCAGTTGAAAGAATGGGCCTGTGGGTTTTATACCTCTCATATTTTATGTCAGGGCCTGGAAACATCATGAGTTTACCTTGAAGTTCTTGTGGAAGTTAGAACTGGTGCAAAGCATCTCTGCAGGCAAGCTAAAAGGCCTTCCAGAATTTAGCAGAAGTGAACTTGCAGATCAGCCCACAGGGTTATTTGCCATTTTTGTATAAACATTTTTGCTTTATGAAAAGAGAGGACATGCAGAGCACCTCTATGCTGTTGTTGTGTTCCCAGCAATCCATAAAGGCCTAACCCCAGAATTAGATTACCAGATACTCAGTTCATTAATCCACTAGCTATTACACCTGGATTCCAGGGTTTTAATAAGAAATTCTACAGCTGAACCCTTTATATGCTTCTTGAAGCAATGACATTCTTCAGCTCTGTCTTCTTCCCTCCAAATTGGCAGGAAAGTTTTCCTATGAGATATGCCCCCTCAAGAAGAAATATGGGTAACCTCAGACTTAAATCCTTAGAATGGTGGAGCTGTGTGTGATGGTGGAATTCTGATAACATTTCAGCTGAATATTGCAATGTTAGCTGTGTTCATCTTTGCTCCTAGATCCTCCACAAATGTTCCTTTAGCTTAGATTTTATGAACAATGTCATAGGAAATGTATTTTCAGGTATGTAGGTTTCTGAGTAGGTATTTCCCCAGGTAGATGGTTGATATAATGCCTTAGACACAGATGTGAACTTGTGGTGAGAGAATCACAAATCCTACTGCTAACCTAGTGGCAAAAGAGTGTAGTGCTCAGATTTTTTCCCCTCAGATTTCAGATGTAAGTCATAACATTAATCTGTCAGCATTTCTTTGTAAGAATATATCTGCAGTTTCTTCTGGACATTCTAGAATATGTAAAGGGTGATATTGTTTTGAATTTCAAAATTCTGTTGTGATTCTTTGCTCTCATACATTGCGGAGCAGGTATTTCATGTCTGAAGTGGAATAATCACGTGTTACTATCAGTCTGACATAACTCATTCCTCATCTATAAAATTTTTTCTTCTCCTGAAATATGTTTTTGGCGTTGAAAGGCAAAGGCATTAATAATCATAAGCCTGCATAAAACATGCCTTCCTGCAAACTGATTATTCTGATTGATTTCGTGAAGTGCAATGCTCTATTTCTCTTCTCTGGGTGGACAACAAATAGGAAAGGTCCTGAGAAACTGAGTAGATCTTGATTCTATCAAAGAGAGGCTCTAGGGAATTTTTTGACAAAAACTCAACAAAGGAAATGAGTAATTATGTTTGATAAGTAAGCTTAAGAAAACATGAAGCCTTTTCAGTAGCTTACATCCTCTTTTTTTCAGAAGTAAGTGTATTTGTTTGTGTGACATTCATTCCATCTGTGTATCTAATCATATCTCCAGCCACTTTTGAGTGGGGGACTAAGTAAACAGTGATTTGGATACAACATTTGCCCTCCTTTGGAATGGATTTATTGTTTTTAATTAAATAAAATAATTAATAATTAAATAAAGTGATAGTTGCGTGTTGGCCCTTAATTGCAAGTTTTGACTGCAGGTTCCAGGAGGACATGGACTGGTGCATTTAGAAAGTGCTTCAGTCTTGTAATAGAGAATAACACCAAAACAGAGTCATACTGTGCCACCATTTTACCAGAACAAGTTGCATGTATGTTGGTGCACCACTGGGATTTTTCTTTTTTGTCAGGAATCAGATGATTTATAAATATGCTTGGGCACTTGCAGGGTGGGATACTGAGTAGGTGACAGTATCATGACAGAGCTTAGGATTCTTCCTAGTTAATTATGTGACCAATCAAAGGTCTTCACACTCACCTATGAAGGAATCATTAGCAAGATATTTTAACAAGAATAGAACATGAAATAAAATGAAGACCTCATGAGTCACCAAGAAGTTTCAATATAGTTACTACAGAAATAGATCTACTTTCCAATACCTCATTTATTTTTACACTAAAATCTCTATAAGCAGCATTGGGGTAATAGTGACATTTTGCTCTTAAAAACTGAATTCAGACTTTACTTTTGCCACAATTTCATTTTCACATAGTTTGTTTCAAAAGTGAGAAATTTGGTATTTTGAGTAATATGACTTCTTAGGTGTACATAGACTTTAAAACATGCTCTCTAAAGCAATACTGAAATATAGGAGATTTGTGTGTTTTGGCCAGGACAGGGTTGATTTTTTACAGTAGCTGGGAGGGGGCACATCTGAGGGTGCATGACCAGGACTCAGATATCATTCTATACTACCTCACGTCATTGCTGGGGTCAGGGGGAAGGGGCTCTCTGGCTCTGGGGAAGAAGGGCAGGGTTTCCAGTAGAAAACACATGTAAGGCAGGCGAGAGGCCATTGTTCATTATGTCAGGGTCTGTGGTGACCATTTTTGTGTGTGAATGACTCTCTTTTTGTATACTTTTAAAACTAATATTGTTGCTTTTACTGTTTGTTTTCTTATCTAACTGCTGTTTCCAGTGAATAGGTCTTATCTTAACCTGTGATCTTCACCTATAGTGCCTGCAATTCCAACTCCATCCCACCCCAGCAGGGAAAGGGGAGGGTGAGAAAGTGGCTGTGGTTTCGAAGGGTCTCAGTGGGGGCAGTGAGTTGGAGAATACCAATGATAAACTGCGACAGTTCTTATAAATAAGAACTGACTGAAAGCAGAGCCAGTTATGGAGGGCTGCAACTTTGTGGTTAACCACATTGTAGTGTGAGTGGTAGGATATGAATGTTCATTAACCAGATGAACTTGAGGACCTCCAAGATGCTGCCACAGAAGACTACTGCAACTTTTACAAACTAACCACACCCATACTGTGCTGCAGAGTCTTACCTGCAAACCCCATCCACCAAATGTGCTAACCCAAAACAAACCCCAGCTATCCTTCGCTTTTTCTGCTTTTGTAAAATTGAAGAATCGCCTTTCAATCTTGCTGTTGAACATTTCATAGGCAGCAGCTCCACACTTACAGTTTCTGGAAAAGAAGTGTATTTGAGATTGGGAATTCAATCACATACCTGACACTATTTTATAAAGAAGGTACATCCTCTGTTTTATTTTTCTGTCTATGCTGCAAAAGTCATTAGAGTCAAAAGGTAAATACTTTCTATCTACAAAGCATCCCTGTTCAAAGTTAGAAGCAGATGATACATGTTCTTCAAGAGGCATGATTTCATAGCTAAATTTTCCCACAACTTGTGTTGAAAAGGAAATGCTTTCTATTTGGGAACACTGAAAACTTTAGCAGACTTAGGAACTGCTGAGAGCTGAAGGCTGAGAGCTGTTTTCTTGCTCAGTCATGTTGATTATGCCAGTGTATGATGCTTAGAGACCCAGTCAATACATCTCAGGTTGTCTTCATTGCTGTGGCAATATTATTGTCCTAAATATTCCCCAGGTCACTCTGCTTACAAGTGGTGAAATATCCTAATTTTTCCTTGGTGATAGAAAACCTTATTGGAGAGTATCTTTGTATGGGAGTGGATGAGGAGAGATAAAACAGCAAAGTGTTGATAGCATTAAAAGCACAGAGAGATTTGGAGGTACCTGATGCAGTCTGACAAATTGCCATATTGAGGGTGAAGGGGAATACCAAAATCTGTGGTTGGCTCTACTCTATCTATTGCAGAGCTGCTGTTCTTTTGAGTTTCTAAAAATATCAGTCAAAACGGTTTAGTTTTGTCTTCATTCTTGGATACAGAATCCTTAGCCAGCGTTCAAAGGAGCCCTCTATATATAGAAATGAGTTAGCATCCTTGAATGAAGACCTTCCCCTTACCAATAGTTTTAAAAGCTACATTTCCCCCCAGGGATTTAAACTCTATTTATTCATACATCACTGTGCATGGTAGTAACAAGAAAAGCACATATATTTTAATACAATAGAAGACAAAAACATCATACTGGATCATGGCACAGGATATCATATCCTTAAACAAACTTAGCAAGTATATGCTTAGCATAATACTTATCTTTCATTTTGGCACAGAAGTAGTGAAAAATGAAGGTAAATGAGGAAATGGTCATTTGATATGACACTATTTCTTTCAGCAACAACATAGTAATATTTTTACGGCAGTTGTAAGGAAACAAGACCAAAAAGTCATATAGATAATTTTTACTAATTCTGAGTACCTTAAAGCATCCATGGCTCAGACATGCTTCACAATAATGTGATTGAATGGTTTGCACAGTACTAATTTTTCAGTATCTGTCTTTTTCTCCTTGCCTTTGAATAATTTTCTCCTTGAAGTGCAGTAAGCTATTGGTAAAAATTAAAAAAAAAACAGAAAAAAATTTCTCCATTAGAATACCTTACTTGTGTGTCTAGAGGCAGATTAAAATTCTGGGAAACATGTCACTGTAGACCTTAGTTCTGCTGGCTTTGTATTTGAAGTGGAACAGTTTTCATTCCAAAGAATTTTAATAGATTAGAAGCACTCATACACATGCCATTGAAATGCCACTGACAAATCCTGGAAATGAATGGAATGTGTTTTAGCAATATCTGTGATGTTATCAACAAACAACTGAGTGGAGTTTTTCAGAGCTTACAGTTCTGACATCAAAAACTTCTGGATAAAATAAGACATGTCCCTGGCAGATGAAGTTGTTTTGTTTTTTTTTTTAAAGCAAGAGAAACAGACATGGAATTCTTCAGGCTTTGATTTTTTTCCTATAATAATCATTAAGAGATGAATTTATCAAAATATTTTTGTAATGCAAGACCACTGACAATACATATCTAAGTTCTGAAAAAGCTGAAATCCCAATTCCACTTAATTTGGAAGTGCCAAAATTCAAGAGGAAATTCTGCTAGCACATTCATTCATGTGGAAGCAGTGAATATAATTGGAGACAGGCTGGGAAGACACCTTATTGGAGAGTTCCTGAAAATAATCCTGAGAACACAGAGAGTTCTGAGGGTCTGCTAATCAAATAGTTCTTCATTTCAAGTATCAAATACTGATTATTAACTGCAGATTACCAAAAAAGATATTATTTATCATAAACATAATACAAAAATTAAATAGGAGCTTTCTCTAACAAATTATCTTGGAGACAGAATACGGAAAGTGCTGGCCTTAAACTGATAATCACTTATCAGGAATATTAAGCAAGTTTTTTTTCATGATAACAGTACCTCATTGTTTAAATCACAGGCCTTAGGTTCTCATGTAAGTTTGGTAATTTTTGTGCTTGGTTGGTTGATTGGGATTTTTTTAAGTAACAGCTTCAGGCCAGTTGTGATGTAAATTCATGTGAATTCTAGAACATCAGTGTGTTGGCAAGAGATTAATGCAGAAAGGATCAGTTTGTTCTTGCAACACTACTAAACATAATTATTTCAGGGAATATTCATAGAGTAAATAATAGGAAAGGTGAGAATAACTGTTTTCTAGTTGTCATCTGTTTAAGTGGCAAATCCGTCTAAGTGGATAATAGCTTCCTAAAAGCCCTTTGACAATGAACCTGTGCCATGAAATACCTAAATCCCACTACACATTAAAATGAGACCTTTCTGATTTTAAATGCATTTGAGAGACACTTAAAATGCACTGACCTTTTCCTAATTTTACATAGAGAAATTAGTATTTCTATTCTACACAGGTTGGTAATGTAGGCTCCCAAAAGAGTGATTTGCTATGGTTTTTTTGTTACATCAGGTTTTGTCATGTGCAAGAAAGCTGGCAGGGCTGAACTGGATGATTCTGCTAAAAGCTTGTTTATATATGCTTAAGGAAACATCTCCTACCAGAGATGGCCCATTGCTTTTATTAACTGTCAAGTGTAAACTTTGAACTGTACCAGGCTGGCTGTCCTGGCACCCCTGCTATAATCAGATGGCCTTGGAGTTCTTGCATCCAGATAACATTACTTACTAAAAAATTGGCAAAAAGCCTTCATGGCCATTTCAAGCCAGGATGTCTATGGAGTTGCTATCAGCCAGGGTCAGGAGGAGATTTCTGGATTCCAGGAGAAATCAATCTTCTAAGTCATGCTTTAGTGACCATTTTTTTTAAAGCACCCTCATCCCAGATTGGCTAGGACATCGGCAGGTGCTTGCTAGAATCCAGACCTCTGCACAAGTAGGCATGGCAGAACTCACTCATTAAATGTCACATAAAGTGGCAGACCAAGACTTTTTGACCTATTATACTTCCTATTATGCTTCCAGGCTGTGACTTCACTCCTTGTTCAGTTTCAGGGTGCGTTCATGGCCATAAATCAGTTCCCATTCTGCTGTGCTGCCTCCACCAACCTCCAATCAGTGATGCTCCCTTATGTGTACCACTGTTATGTTCCTTGCCCTTATGAAGATTCAGTGCTATGGCTGGTTTGCAACATACAACACCAGTTGTACAGGGATCATTTTTTGACTGCTAGCTAAGGAAGGCTACACTGAAGGCAGATGTCTGTAAAAGCATGTGTAATTTTGAAAATAGCTTTTAATCAGGGGGTGAGGGAAGTTCGGCATCTTGTATTTAGGCAGGGTACATTATTGATGTTATTCTTTTGGTATCAATATAATTACTAAAGCAATCATAAAAGCTCAATCTATTGTCATAGGAGTCTCTTTGTTCTCACTATTGACCAAAAAAATTGCCTCAGTCCATAAGGAATGAGGAAGGTTTTTGACATTACCCAGTTAGCCTCTTCATTTCTGATGGATAACTTATCTTTCAGCAATTTGAAGCAATTAATTTCCTCCAGTTGAACACTTATATAAGCATATATGTGTTGTTATTATTATAAAGGATTTGACAATAATATTTAAATGAAAGCTATATATCCTGGTTTTTCCACAAAGCTATGCCATCCTTACATATCACCAAGGTGCCACATAGAGCCACAGAAGCTTAGGAAATCAGAAAATTTTACATCAGCAAGTGCTTATTTAAATTCTTATGAATTCAAGCTTTTTACTTTTACTTACAATTGTGACTCTTTTTTGGAAGCCTTTTTAATGATGTCTCATGAAGCTGAGAAGAATACAGATAAATCTTTTGTTTACCATCCACACTGTGCAGAGTTTGTTATAGATAGACAAATTCTTCAACTTACAGAAATGTGATAGAATTTGAACAGTTCAGAAATCCAATAAATATGATTTCTTTCGGTACTGAAGATCCAAAATCTTCCCTTGAGTTTCAGTATCTTATCTGATTTTTCTTCTTTGAATTTTTTATCTGGAAGATGGAAGTCAAGCACTGGGGTAGTTTCTGTGGCCTAAGAGTAAAGCAGCTAAGCATTTAATCTGTTCAAAACTGTTTTAGCCCTTGCCATTATAACTTTGGGAAATATTTTCTGGTCTTTCTAAGAATGTTTGTGTTTCAGTTTGAACTACAAAAATGCAAGAGTACTTGAAAAAATACCAGCCAAAGCATTTAGATTTAGTGATTGTGAAGTCACTTGCATTCTTTAAAACCTGAAGGAATCCAGAGTGGATTATATTGCTTTAAGGTCTTGAGCTGTACCTCCTACAAGGAATTTTTCCATGGAATTCCTGGCACCATCACAGCCATCAGAGTGAAGAATATTCAACAACAGCCATCTCACAAACAACTGTGGGGGTCTGGCCTAGTCTGTGGGATAACTTTTTATTGAAGTGAAAAACAAAGGTTGCTAAAAGCAGTAGATTTCCCTTATCTGCCTTGCTCTCATCCCAAATCATTTTACACTGCAGTTAAACCCTAATTCGGAGGGCTTGCAAATGTCTTAAAAATTCCTCTGCCTTCCTTTCTGTCTTAGCCTCTAGCTTTATGCTTTACATTAGTGTGGAATGGTAAACAATTCTATCTATTTATCCTGTTTAATAGGTGGGCTTTCATATACACAGGTGCTTTTAGACAATATAAATGTGGCTATTTGGCTTGCTGTTACGGTGAAGTCACATGTATGTTTTTAAATATTTTTGAAGGAGGGGATGTTGATTGCTGCACAGGAAAACAAGGCTAGGCGTTGTTTCTGTAGCTGCTGCTGCAAATAAAGTGTTTATCCTGAACTGAAAAATTAAACTGATCAGATAAAATGAATGGAATTTTTGCCAGAATGAAGTTCAGTGTTGTCCTAAGTGAACCCCCTCCTGCTCCATAAGGACTACAGGTCTTAATCCAACACCTCAGTAATTGTCAAACAGTTCTATATGCTTTTTCCATTTCTTTTGGAACAACTGTGCTCTGCTTTGGATCTGGTTAGAGCAGTTTGTTATTATTTATTATAGAGCAATCATCTGATCTGCCTTGTGTGGCTGCTCATGAGCTGCTCTTGCTCCTTTTCCAGCATTGGTTTTAGACAAAGAAGGGTGGAGAGGGGCAGAGGTTGGATATGGGCACGACAGCCACAATCCAGTGCAATTTAGATGGTGTGATCCTGGTGATTCAGAGCCCAGGTGAGGCTGTCCTGTTGCAGGGGCCAGGGCTGCGTGAGAGCAGGAGGAGGGAACACACCCGGCTCAGTACGGCTTTTCCCTCCTGCCCTTGCACAGGATGCAGTCTGGAGACAGACAGAACACTGACTTATAACTGCCTTTTTTTTTTTTTTCCTTTTATTTTTTT
>VZDJ01000189.1:944455-955389 GCA_008694505.1 Cyanoderma ruficeps | reverse complement strand
TTATTTCTTTTTTTTTTTTTTCTTTTTTTCTTTTCTGATGTCAGTAGTTCAGGTGAGACTCAGAATTAGATGTAGTTGTAGGATGAAGACCAGAAATTGCAAAAGCCTGTTTCTGGTCAATCAATGGCATTTGTTGTATGAAATGTTCTTTTACTATGAAAAAACCCTAAAGTTTCATTAAATAAAGAGTTCAATGGTAAAAGGTGGGGCAACCAAGCATCTCCAAGGAGAATCATATCAAAACCTGTAATATCTCATTCTTTGCATTAAAGAGAAATATTTAAAACCAGGAACATTTCCAGCTACTAGTTTACACCTTCGCAGTAGACAAAATGTGACATAATCCCTTCTTCAATAAAGCAATTGAAAAGTGGAAAGTTAAAAAAGACTGTGAAATAAAGTGGACTTTGAAGATTTACAATATAAACACTGGCCACTGTTGGAACTACAAAGCAATTAAAACTCCTCTCTGAGATTACTTTCATCCTCCTCTAAGTTCTCTTTCTTCATTTTACACACAGTTGACTTCCTATATTTGTTAACTGAGGGCACCTACAGTGCAATTACTTTGTTTCTGTGTAGTATAGAAAGTTGTGTGTGCTTCAAGTTCATGTTTGCTCCATTTTCCCCATTGTCATAGACTACATATTTTTTTCCTTATTCTGTCCCACACTGGTGTTTTGGTAGAGGAGAAATATCTGCTTCCCTTGTGCCCTCATCTTACTTGATCCACAGTCTCTGAAGGAGCAGAACAGACTGATGTAAAGTTATGACAGCAAGAAATGTGATCTCTTGGTATTTATGTTTTAGAAATTGCTGTGTACTGCAGTTTCTTGTGCCTTGCTTGAACATCGATTTATTAACAAACTGTGTTTGGAAAAAAATCACTACAGTTGCCTATTAATAAGTAGATAAAATGCCTGTCCAGTTTGTACTAATAAGGCTTTCAAAATGCTTGTAAAGGAACACCCCACTGGGAGTGTGGGTAAAAATATTAGAAGTTAGTATAATTTATGAACTTTCCTTGTATCTAAATTTAATCTCTAGACCACCCAGTGCAACTGAATAGTCGACAATTTTGAAACCTTTGAAGATCAGGCAATGTAGATTGTAGATTGATACCTAACCATGGAGCCGCAAGTATCCCATATGCATGTTCCTGAAAATTTTGGGTCTTTTGCATTTAAACTTTGTAACATCTGTTTTAATTTAATATTTTTGTATTGCCTTGAAATTTTCTTCATGGTCACACCTTACCTATTCAGCCTGTGTCTTATTTCATCTAGTATGTCAATTAAACAAGAGGAAATAGCCTGAGTATTTTATAAAGTAATAAACTGATATAAACTGCTCATAAACTAATATGTTGCTCTAAGTAATCTTTCTTCATCCTTCAACACTGAAAGTATGCAATTTCATTTGACATTAGGTTTTCACAAGCTCCCTTAATCCAACACAGATGGTAGCTCTTGGAAAAATAGATTCTCTTTATTTTTCATAGGTAGGTCCTAGATTTTTGAGAAATAACATAAACTAACAGGAACAAATACAGTTGGTAGCTGAGTCTAAACAAAGACACGGTACCTTCTACTCCTCTGGAAAATGTATTATGAGCAGGAATCATGGAAATTTCTTCATCCAGTTAAATTCAGTGATATGATACAGGCTAAAAGAATCTTTAGCCAATATATCTAAAAGTGATACAAACTGAGCCAAAATATTTATACATATAAGACATAATGTTGAATTGCTGAGTTCACCTTTAAAATAAATGGTATTGCTTTGGGAGGGTGATTCTCTTCATACTTGTTACATGATCAACAAAAACCTTAGGACTTGTCTTGATTTTAAGGAAAAACCTTAGGACTTGTCTGAAATTACCTGCTATAATGCCCAGAAATTGCACTTTAACTATGCCCAAATTAAAAATTAATCCTCTCTCTCCTGTTCTTTTCTTCTGCCTCCTTCCCTGATGAGGCACAAGGAAACATTACAGTAGAAAGCAGTGCCAGAACTTTAAAGATCAAGGGATAATCTCGATGGGGATCTTAAATGGTAAAAGGTTTGCCAATGGTTCAGAAGATCCCAAATGAAAAGCAATTTTTATAAAGTGAGATACACATTGGTACACGTTCAAAGATAATACATGAGTGTTTTCATAGTCATTGGTCTTATATTCTTGATTTCATTTTCAAGATGGATTGTACCCTAGGGATGAAATACAGAGTGCTTTCGAGTTTAGATACCTTCACCTCGTGATTCTGTACTCATTCAGTATGGATGTATTGTAAAAAGCCAAAATGAGTCCTTCCTGTGAAGGCCAGACTTAACCTGGCCTGCTGTGGTTTTCCAGATGAAATGCAACCTATTATAGACAGGTTTGAATGTAACTCATTTGACTTTGAGCAAATTCTCAGCATGAATTTCGGGTTTGTGTTTTGTCAAAAGGAAGAAGTTCAGCTGGAGACATTACCTATCTTTGCCTTTTCTTAGTGCTTGAGAGAGCAAAGATCATAACTTTCAGAAAGAGAGATGAACTATCTTTACCTTCATTATCTCAAATTAAGGTCTGAGAAAAGCTTGAAGACTCTCTGTAAATTCCTTTTTTAAGATCAAAAGGCAAAGATTTAGGTAAGAGAGGGGGGAAGCAATTTAAATATCCTGCTTGTGGTTTGAGTGTCCCTTTCAGTAAAATTTCTTTGCTAATAACTCTTTTTAGAGCTTCCCACAAGTTTGATTGCTTAAACCTTGAGCAATCCAATTCATTATTTTTGCTTGCATTGCCTTGAAATAAGACCAGAGACAGAACTCAAGGAAACAACAAACATATAGCTGAGTCAAGGGAGGTTTAGGCTGGATAGCAGGAAAAGGTTTTTTACCCAGAGGATGGTTGGGCACTGCAAAGGTAGTTGGGCACTGGAACAGGCTCCCCAGGGAAGTGGTCACAGCACTAGCCTGACAGAGTTCAAAAAATGTTTGGACAATGCTCTTTGGCACACGGTGTGATGGGTATGGGGATGGCACTGTGCAGGGCCAGGAGCTGGACTCAGCGATCCAACTCAGCATATTCTGTGATTCAGCAATTCTTCCAAATGCTATTTATTATCTCCAAGCTTAATTTCAACAGTCTTCCTCACTATTCAATGCCCTTAGCATGTTTTTAGAATATAAACAATTTCTTAGAATAACTTTATTTAATAAATGAACTTGCTGTTTTATTTAAAAAGGTCTGCATGCAGCTTACCTTCTTCCACCAGCCTTTTTGGACTTGTTTATGGACTTCTGAGACATGGGGCTTATCTCAGCCTGGGGAATAATATTTTTCCTCAAATGTCTCCTGAACATTTTGACAGCAGATCACTGACACTCTTGGAAAAGAGGGACCACCTGAAAGGTAAGAATTCTCAGAATTCAGTAGGAAAACTTTTCCCTTCATTCACCACCCACACTTGCACCACTGCCAAGGATTAACCAGTCAGAGGTTATCCAGAATCCCTTCCAGCAGCACAAAGCCACAGGGGAAACTCCATCCTCTTTTAAAGTGAAAAATTAGAGTGATAATCTCCAAAGTCAGTCATTGCTTTAGGAAACACTTCAGATATTCACAGCTGTTGCATTTCTTATGAAAACCCTGGAATGCAGATGCAATAGCTAACGGATTAGTGAATCCCTGTGCATCTGGTAATCTAATGCTGGGGTTAGCCCTCCTGGATTGCAGGAGCACAACCATGTAGTCAGAAATTGCTCTGAATTTCCTCCCTGCTCAAAATATGATACATCCTGTAAATCAAACTGGCTGAAGTCAAAGAGATGGAGGTGTGTGCAGGAAAAGGATGCTTTGGTTGGATCCCAGAGCCATGGCATGATCTTTCCTCTTTCAGGTTATTTAACAGAAGTTCTCGGTTTTGTTATGGGTTTTTTGTCATCCATCCCTGTAACAACTGATTTTTGTGACCACTGTTTCTGTTATTTGTGTCACTTAGTAAAGTGGGAATATTTTCAGCCTGTAATAAGTTATTGCCTTTGTCTAGATAGAGCTTCCGTTACCATATGTTCGGACGTCCTCTATACCTGATTTTGTCACATGCTCTTCTGGTCAGTGAAGGCTCTTGCATGATTTAATTGTAAGAGATCACAGATCAATAGATTACCTGAACCTCACAGAATAATGTCAATTTTTTATTTTATTGGGAGACTAAAACAAGAAGGGATTGCAAAACCCTGAAGAACATGAGAAGAACACCACATAGCAGCCTGGAGGCTTTAAAAATACTTTCTGATGGTTTTTAAGGCCTTTTTTAATAATAGACCACCCCCTTCTGAAGAAGAGCTGTACTAGTATTTTCTAAGCTCCATGTAGGAGTGTATCCCAGGATATGAAGACACTAGGGATTCTCTTGTGTGGAACAATGTGAAAAGTAATTTAGCAGCCCTGGCTGCTTTACTCTAGACACAATAAATAAATAATTACTATAATCCACTGCTGTACATTTTCTTCTATTCCTAATCTGGTATGTCCTACTGTAAGAAAATCATGTTATACCAAAAAAATTGAAGTAACAGGGGATTCAGCTGAAATATAATGAAAAAATAGCAACTCAAGGTGGAATATGAATTATGGTATGAATAGGTAAGAATAAGTATGAATAGGTGGAAATGAAATATGTATTTATGCACATAAATATGTGCCATTTTAGATACGTATGAATATGCAAATGTAAACTCATACCCTGTATAAATAAGTTTGTAATTCACTGAAGCCTTATCTTTTGGCAGCATTGGGGATTTAGAAGTTAATATTAGGATATTTTGCAGCGAATGATTTCTCAGCCAGAGGTGTTTTGGGCCTGATCTAAGGGAAGACCCAACTTCACAAGCTCAAATTAAAAGATATATTTACAGAGAGCTCCTTACAATCACTTGTATAATACAGGCTTTCCATCAGTTTGCTTATAATGTGTTACATATTTTTGTGCTGTGATCAATGCGAGGTTGATGGAATGAAAGGAGATAGCAAAACATCTGTTACACATTTGAATTTCAGATATGAGCATGAAAATAAACCTTCATTTTTCATATTTCACCCTATGTACTAGACACCCAGTTCTCAATATATTATAGTCTTCTGTATCTTAAAAGTGTAACTCCACTATTTCTTCATAATGATTGTAATTTCATGCTGCTTTAAATTAGGTGTTACCCATTAAAATGAAGGATCTAGATCCTGATATCACTGTGTGTAATCTGAAGGAAGTCTTGCAGATCAACAGAGCAACTTTGAATTTTCCTAAGTTAGCCATAACCAGAGCCAGCTCCAACTACCTGTGTATAAAAAGATGATATAAATGACATCACAATCAAGTCTGTATTATTTGTTTTTCTTGGGAAAATAATTTGTGTTTGCTTTTAAATAGGATCAGAAATCTAATAACAGTCAGTTATGTTAAGCAATTAGCTGAAGGCTGACAGAATAATCATTGCTTGAAGAGCTTCCCAGCTGATACTTGCGATTAATTATTTCCTTTTTTTTCTTCAGATTCCTCATAAATCCTGTTTCCACAGAGAATTCTGACATGTGCTTAAGTAGACACCACCAACAATGATTACAGCTGTGAAGACAATCCCTCCATTTTGAAAGAAAGATAAATGAAAAATTATGTGGCCATTAATGAAAAAAAAAACCCAATAAAATCACAGAATAACACAGACGTAAGAGATCTCAGGAAAATATCTGTTCCACATTTTCATGGGAAAGATAAACTAGATGAGAATATCTAGCATCCTCCAGAGTTGCATCTTGATAATCTAGAGTGATGAGGGTTCTACCGGTTCCTGGGAAGTTGTTCTGATGGAGGGTTGCTCTCATTGTAAAAAAAAGTCTTCCTTATGTCAAGAAAATGTCTTCTTGTACCTTTTGCCCCTTGTCTTCACCACGTGACTCCTTGTGATGAGAGAGCATCTATACTCTTTGTAGCCACCTTCCAAGTACTGGAATACCGTGATGATGCCCTGTTGGAATTCTGGAAGCTGCAAATTTCAGGCTTTCTGTGCTAAAAGGCACTGACCCTCGAGGAAGTACTACATTTGACTTGAGGCCTTGGAACAGGCTTCCAAAATTGAGTTATAGTACTGAGATTGTGGGTGGGTAATTTGAATAGAATTGTGTGATATCACAGGGTGAAAAAGGAGACTTTAAGATTTTAGTATATAATAAGATGTATGGGGCAAGATGTAGACTTTAGGGTGGAGGTTAGTTGTTCTTTTTTCAACTTCTACTTCTTCTTCGTGGGTTTGGGTGGTTTTCTGCAACTAGTAATTGGTTAGTTATTGGGTTTAAAATAAAAATTATTTAGGTGGCATTTTACAATTGGATGGATTGTCCTTGAAAAGACCTGGTAGAGATAAAGAGGTACTCCATTTTGCACCTTGTAAACTAGAGGAACTGCAGAACTCACAGCTTGTGAGACTGTAATACAGATAAGAATTAATACACATCTAAGTCTGAATGTGAACTTCATCTCTCATGCTATTAAATACTGACCTTGGCAGAAAAAGAAGCCAGAACCATCACAATGCTCTTTCTCATCCTTCTTGTCTTCAGGGACAAAAGGTCTAGCTCCTTCTGCCTTTCCTCACAGGGGAGGTTCTGCAGCCCTTTGTTCATTTTTGAGCCTTCCTTGAGTTGTGAGGAGCAGAAGGAGACACAATGCTTCAGGCGCTGCCTGACCGAGCTCTGTTCAGAGTGTGGTGAGCAGAGCTCTGTCCCTGTGCCTGCAATGCCCCTGCAGCTGCACCTCAGGGTCTGATTTGCCTTTGTAGCTGCAGTGTCACCCCAGTGACTCGAGCGATTGTCCCCTGAACTTCCGCGTCCCTTTCAGCAAGGCTGCTCCCCGGACACGCAGGTCACAGCCTGGGCTGGCCCCTTGGTGATGTCACCCCGGGGCAGGACTGTGCCCTTGTCTCTGCTGCACCTCACACTGTTCTTGCCAGCCCCACCCTTTGAGTCTGTCCAGGTCTCTTTGTAAGATGGCATTGTCCAGAATATCTGTGAAGATGTGGAACATTAATCCCTGAGGAACCCCCCTTGTGACAGCCTGCCAGCCTGAGTGAAAACCATTGATTTTCCCTCCCTGAGTGTGCTAAGCAATTTCTTACCCATTTCAGAGACTACTCACCCAGTCTTGCCAGTTTTTCCAGGAGAAGGGTGTCTGTTCTTAATTCAGTTTCTACTCTAACAGCTGAAAGAACTATGAGTAGAGAGTCAAAACCCTGATTGTTGTATGAACTGTGTTCCCTCCCAATTGCCATGTCCAGTGCATTGTTGCGGTGCGTGATTTGGGTTTTTCAATATTCTGTATATTTTGTTATATGTTTGTAATGGTTTGTTCCTACCTCCCTATCCCAAAACCCTAATGGTGTTTCCCTTGTGTTTCCCTTGTCAATCACCTTGTAAGATCTGGAAGATTCTGGAGAAAAAGCCCTAGGATTTGACAAGGTACCCTGGTACCTCCTTTTTCCATTTTTGTGTTAAGTTCTCCTTACTGGGTCACACCCCCCCCTCCCCTGAGACTGGTTCCAAGTTCTCTTCTGTCCAAGATGCGCCCCCTGTACTTAAAGATGAGCACAGGGGGCTGCTGGACACTTTTGCTTTGGGCTCCAGGACTCTCTCTCCCTCCCTGCACTGTCCATCTGCACATGAGAGGTACCCGGGAGAAATAAAACCAGCTAAAACCAAGCGAGGGTCCACTCTTTCTTCCACGCTGTCGACCACGCTTCAACCTGAGGTTCAGAACGACCAAGCCTCTCTCTTATAGAAGCCAGGGAGTGAGCTAGCCGGTGAAGAGCTCCTCCAGTGCATTTCTATAGTGTATCATCCTAATACCTGCATAATCATATATTCCTCTATGTGAGAAAATGATTTTCTTCACTTTTAAATCAGAATTTCTACCCTGATATTTTCAGAATTATGCAAAACTAAAGTCAACTGTATTGGAGAGATGAGATTGGGTTTGCTATGAAAATCTTCACTTGTAGCTGTTTCTGAGGAGGGTTCTTTAGCTTTTCTGTGTAGGACTGCAGTCATTCTGTCCAGTTTTGAGATTGCTGGATAGTGGTGGGTACTTCCAGCAGGCAGTGGGTGTACTGTGTTTTGGCAGACCTTGGAAAGATTTGCTGCTGCTAAAGAACTCAGCTTCACTCAGAGCCTCGATATGAACAGAATCCTTCATTCACTTGATAAAACAGGTTACCTGCTGTCACTTTTTGAGTCTGGGCTTCATGAGTAAATTATCATGGTTTAATTAAATTATTCATGGTCTAAAACTGTGGTAGAAGCAAAACTGATAAAATAATATCAGGGAGTGCCACCTTTCTAATCTGCATTTAGCAAAAATCATCTCCAACTAAAAGACTCCTTTACTAAATCTGAGTCCACATGTATTCTAGGTTACATCCCATGACCTTTTCTGAAGCATTTCATTAATGGTGTTAAGTACCACGACTGAAAATCATATTTTCTATTTAACTTTGTTATCAAAATCTATCTTTCAATACAAACTTCTAGATTTCCTGTCTTTGTTGATTTTTAAGAGGTAGTGATACATTGACCACTAGGATTAGGTAGAATTAATTCTCCTAAATTTTAATTTATTTGTGCTCCTTTGCATTTTCAGTAAATGCATAGTGTATTGTAGATGATTGTTCCTTGGTCAGTGTAAGCAGGTATGTGAGGTAGCAGTCATATGAATACCACAGTCTCCATAGATTCTCTATATGACTGACACTCAAAATCAGAACAGTTTCTTAAATTGAAACATTTCAATATACAAAAAAGCAAAGTTATTAACTGATAACATATATTTAAAAACAGGTTTGAAATTCTATAGTAGCAATTTTCGAGCAAGAAAATTCAACATTAACAAGGTTGCTAAAAAGCTCTTACTTTTAAGATGAATGTCTATAATAAACAAAAAACCTCAAACTAACCAATGAACCAACCAATCAACCAAAAAAAATCCAAGTGAATTTATGCAAAAAATTTATCTTTTTTTAAACTATGCATCATTTGTTTACTCAGCTGTATCTAGCTATAAAGTGATTACTTTCTTTATCCCTTCATTACTAGAATGAACTGAAGCTATTTTCAACTTTCACAGGGGAAATATTCTAGATAATTAAAATGTATGCTTTCCATTATCTTATCACTTTTAGCTGCTGACAGTCTTAACTAAGTGTATCAGGCTGATGAATGGACAACATCCTCTTTGAATAGATAAGGCAATGCTGTTCAGTTCTCAGACATCTTCTCCTTAATTCCCTGGAATGCCATTATTTGTCTTCTAAAATTAACTATCTGAGCAAATGTATATGATTTGCCAGAAAACTACTATTTTCTGAATCTCTAGCATAGATATTTTAAATATATACAGTTAATCTGAGTAACAGCAAGTTATGTGAGATAAATCATGTGACCGAGTTTGGGTTTTGTGAGAACCAAGAAGGTGGCAGGAACAAAATCTGTTTGCATTTGTAGTGTTCTCTAAATCTCTTTAATTTTGGTAAATGATTGACTACCTGTGTCATCACTAACAGAAATGGCATTGATTAATGTGCATTTACCTAGATGTGCGTTTACCTAGACATGTTCAGACTGAAAACCTCAAAAATAAGTGAAGACAGCAGGATAAAATGACGTCTGTTGTCTTATGAAAATTATTGGTCCCCCGGTCAGGTCGTCGCTGCCGCCATCAGAGAAAGGAGGGGCGGGGTGGGGCATGTCCCTAGTAGGTTACAAACCCGTGAAGGAAGAAGGGGTAGGGGACAGCCAGCAAGTGCAGCCCACGGCACCACCCCTAGAGGAGGAGCCGGGAGGCAAGGCTTTCTACAAAGGGGGCGGAGAGGGAACCTCCCATGGGAGGAGTAGTTCTTCTTCTGCTCCCAGGCCTGTTAGTTTTTGTAGCAACCCACCATGCCAGCGAGCTGCCTCAGGTGAGGTTATAGAGGCACGCGGGCACACAGCCCGAAACCAGCGGCGTTGTAAATCCTGTATGGCTCTCCCTATGATCGAGACTAGGCAAAGCAGATTATATGCTACAGATGCAACCGAAACGACAGAGTCAGACGGCTCTGGGGGGGAGGATGGGACGGGTACCGAGGAGGAGGATGAGACTGAGCAGATTCTTGTCTCGAGCAGGCAGTGAAGAGGTAAGATAGTGAGGCAAGCTATTAGAGAACGTAGTCCGATTGCCAAACGCACCAGGGCAAAAAAGACAGAAGCAGTTTTACAAGCTCCATTGAGGCAAGCTGTCGATAATCAGGGACCAGTATACGTGAAGGTTCCCTACTCTCTTATTGAGTTAGAGCAGTGGAAAACTACTGTGGGGAAATATAAGGAGAACCCAGATAAAGTAGCAATGTTAGTGGAAAGGGCAATTAACTCACAAAACCCTGACTGGGCTGATCTGAATTCTATGTTGGATACATTACTTGACCCTACTGAGAGAAGAATGGTGAACAAAGCTATCATTACGTCAGTCGAGGCGGGCATTGCAAATGGATCACTTCAAGGTACTGTCCCACAGATATTCCCCCTTGAAAATCCAGGATGGGATCCAAATACACCAGAACAATTGGTGAGGTTGAAACGATATCAAAACCTGGTGGTATATGGGTTAAAACATGGTGCCCCTAAAGCTATAAATTGGTCAAAGATGTACGAAGTAAAGCAAAATTATGATGAATCACCCACTGATTTTTTAAACAAGCTAGGAGAAACAGCCCTCAAATATACAGATTTAGATCCAGAATCAACTGATGGCAAAGCACACCTAGTGCTTCTGTTCATGGGTCAGGCTTCAAATGATATAAAGAGAAAGTTGCAAAAGATAGAGGGAGTTCGAGACATAGATAAACTGCTAGAGGTTGCCTGGAAGGTG
>VZDJ01000189.1:867778-941181 GCA_008694505.1 Cyanoderma ruficeps | reverse complement strand
TATGTAATACCTAACCACACAAGAAAATACTACTGTTAGATGTTTGTAATTGTTGTTTAATGTTCATTGCGATTAGCTGTTCACTATTGTTGAATACTTCCTTGTAGATATTTAGAGTAGAGACTCAACAAGGGAAAGGTCTTGTTGAGCCTCTAAAGGGGGGAAATGATGCCCTAAGCTTTAGCTTGCAGGTTGTACCTAAGGATGTAGTTCTGAACCTCATATTAAGTGCTAGTAAGCTGTCTTCACAGGGTAGGTAGACAAAACAAATCCCTTTTCTGCTGAGAACCAAGGACAGCTTCCAGGCCCGAAGTATAAACAATGGTGGACTGAAAGGAGGAACAAGGATGAGACCTCACAACCTGAAGCTGTAATTAAACCCCAATATGCAAATGGACCAAAACTGATAAAAATGTAGGACCTCGTGACGGGTCAGCCTTTTGTGAGTGGCGTTTCGTAGTGGACTCAGGGCGCAGCCTTAGTCGGGCTCCTGTCCGGCTCAAGGTGGATCCTGGAGGCCTTTTAATAAATACCTATTTTATTCTCTAGCCCTGTCCAGTCTCTGTTTCAGGTCAGCCTTCCAGGCATCATCTTCAAATTATATGAACCTCTAAATGTTATCTACAACAACAGGTCATAAAGGATGGTAGAAGCTGCATTTCAATATGTGCATCTGATTCATGGAGTTTAGCAAAATATCACTTGGAATATCGTATTAGGATATAGGGTGGGACCGAACACTATAATATTACCTCAAATTTTTGCTTATAATTTAAAAAAGCATGGGTATGACTTGCTTTTATGTCACTTGAAGAAAAGGGTCATCTATTTTCTGCTAACAAAAAGAGAAGAAATGAAAAAACTTAGTGTTTAAGAGATATTCAGACTAATTTACAAACTCAGCACTAATGAAGACCTGTATATTAGGTCTCCTACCTAAAATATGTTGTCCTGGCCACAATTCATAAAATTTTAAAGTGAATTAAGCAAAGGACTTAACTATGTGATGAACTGTCTTTTGAAATGAAGCAGCATTCTACTCAAATTCCCATAAGATTTATTGGCTATCAGCAATGTAGTTAAACAAATACGACAATTAAAAGAGTGCAGTCAGGTCATATCTCCATTTTATGAGACAGTGAAGCACAAAAAATTAGGGTCTAGCATCCAAAAAAGCCCACAACCTCCTCTAACAATGCCAGAAATATTTTTAATTGCTGTTCATCAATTCTTAAAAAAATACAGTATGTTTTTCTTGTCTAAATACTGGCTCTAGTATTTTTTTTTTACTTTTTCCATCACTTATTTGTTGGATTTAAAACTACTGATTGACACTGAAAAGAATGTAGCATATTTATAAAAATAAATTATTTTCAGTGAACATGAAAGGACTGACAGTTGTAGGCACACTATCTGCTGCCCAGGACAGTGACAGGCAAGAAGTTTCACACTTATTTTATTTTTTGTTCCCAGGTAGGAAGGCTTTAAAAATTGTATCCTAATAAATGGACTTAATTTTGCTTTTCTCCAGCATTCTTTGTTTTCTAAAGTAGTTGGACTTCTTTTGTTCAAATTTTGTCTACAGAAAAAAACATTCCTTGAAAATTTCAGGCAGAGGACGTCTGTATGAGTAAAAAAACCTATCCTTTAAGTCAGGATTCCAGTGGATTTGTGTCTTAGAGAGACTTGACTTTTTAAATGAAGATTCAGGTTACAACTGCTGCTTTTGTAAAGATATGGAATGTGTAATGTGGATTTTTGGACATCTAGTAACATTTGAGCTTATGTTAATCTCTGCTTGAGCATTTGAGTTTATGTTAATCTCTTTTCCTCATTTGAGATGACACCAAGTTCAGTACACTGAGCTAAAAAGTCACTTACTAAATCTAACCAAAAAGCCACTTGTTTTCCCAGAACTTAAAAGAACAGTGATTCCTTCCTTTGACTCAAACTACCTATTCATTGGTTCAAATATGGTAGTTTATGGGGAAGACTTGGCAGACTGCTGATCACTCTGATAATGAGATCAGCAGGGCATAGCTGTTTAACCCTTCAAGAAAATCGGGAAAAAGAATGGTCGACAGTACTGCTTCTATGGTGGCTAGATTCTCTTAATCTTTTATGGTGGTTATAAGAGGGCCACGTCCATTAACTTAGTGAATAGTGTCTATAATACTGTGTCTAATTATACAGTAAATGAAAACAAAATCTAGACCTTAAGGTAGACCACAGTACTTATCCCTTGCCAGGAAAATAATATATTGAGTACAAGTGTGGAAAAAGAATCCTTCTGAGAATTTTTATTGATTCTGTACCAATTCAAAGTTTTCTAAGTCGGCGAAGTTGTGTGTGATGATGTATTGAAAATACAACATGAGACTATTAATTGAATTTCAGTCATGTAAAGGTGAAAGTACCCCCACAAATAGATGAGTCTTTTGAACGTCACTAACCTGCTGGGAAAGAATTCAATGCAAAAATAACGCAAATGTTTTAGTATTCCTTAGGGGGAAGAAACCTTATAATATTGGGACTCTCTGTGGATTACTGCCATTAAAGGCAAAAAACCATATTTAGCCCTACAGGAAATTGACTTACAGGTATTGAAAATGTAATGTTTTGCAGTTAGAACTGCACGAGAAAGTTTTGCAGAACAATTTGCCAATGAATCTAAATGATCTGTTAAAAAGAGTTTTTTTGCTGCTTTTGAAGAAGTTTCAGGGAATATATTCTGAAGGAAAACTGCAAACTGCTTTGTCAATTTTGGAGAAAAATATTTGGGGTTTTGTTGGGGTTTTTTTTGGTTTTTTTTAAGCATCTTCTCTTGTAAGCAATGCTTTTGTGCACATAAAGAGATTCCCAAGCTGCTTGCTTGTGAGGCTGGTGCTTTTTGGTTTCACGGTATTGGATTTTTTTTTTTTAAACTTGCCTTTGACTGTAGATCTGTTTGACTTTTTGTCTTGAATTTGTAAGCACACTAGCTGTATGATTTAGTCCACTTGTTTCACATCCCAGATACAGAGGCTTTGACACTCAGATCACTCAGTGACAGAAACGGAGCATCTGACCCATTCTCACTTTGAACATGACTTTTCTGTAGGAGCGAGTCTTGACTAACCATTCAGGTCTTCAGGGAGATACAAAGGCAAAGGCAAACAAATACGTAGGCTTACTCATTTTACAAGAAACTATTTGGGGAAGTAATAATATGTAGAACTGAGTAATGTAAAGATTTTCATTCTTGCTGGCTGTCTTCTCAATATCTGTGTAAAAGCTATCCTCCCCTTACTTGAATACATTTTTTACTGCAAATCATGATTTTTTTTCCTGTAGCTACTTTCCTTCTACACTTCCTATGAAAATGTGGACTTTCTCCTCTCTTGGGTCAGACTGCATTGTTTTTTTAATTCCTGCCCTAGTGTCAGTTCTTGTGTGTTTTGAAAGAAGAATGTAGCATCTTAGGTATAATATTTCTGCCCCAGTCTGTATACTTATGCTATTTTTGGGAAGTTGGATAGACCTCATTTCCCTTAAGGTATCATTTTCCTAGACTGAGCTAAGTATATATATTTTTAAAGTACAGTTTATCAGTTCTGACTGATGATTGACATAGGCATCAAAAGCTAAAAGGTGAGGTATGAATGCTCTGTGTATAGAAGCTAATTACAACAAATCATCATCTTCATATTATAAGTAATCCAGTCTTTCATCTGGCTTTTGACATGGATTTAACTAATTTCCCCTAGAAGTACCTGTTTCCTATTGTTGACTCTAAAGGAAGGATGACTGGTAACATTGTATTTGATGCTTAATTTAGATGCCTAAATTTCAGTAAGATGACTCCTACCTAGTGTGTTTAGATTTCAGGAGAGTAAAATTTTTCTGCAATACTTTATTTTGCAGATGTATTTCTTAATATGCAGAATTTTTCTTTTCTAGCTGAAAGGTCTTTCAAATCCCCCAAATCTTTGTGAAGTAGAGTTGTTACACTGCCTTTTTTTCTTGTATACAGTAGATTACAGGCAGGCTGTAGTACTACTGGCAGTCACAACTAAATGTGTAAAAAATAAAATCACATTATCAGGATTACACATACATTACCGCCTGCAATCAGTAGTTCACATCCTGATGAGACTGAGAGGTATTTTGCATTGACTGAAGTGCAATCAACTCAGACTTGAATACAACTGAGTACTTTGCAAAAGATAAAAACACCATGACCTGCATTTATGGGTGGGAAATTCAAGGTAGATAGTATTTTCTGACTGCTTTTTAGCTTTGCTTTTGTCTCCTCATCTTTCTGTCCTTTCAGTGGCTGTCCTCCTTTCCACCACTTTGCCTTTAACACTTTTTGGGTGACTAAGAGCCTTGCAGAGCTTATTGATTTTGTCCAGGAGTACCTAAAACTGACAGATTTTATAGACAAAGTCACTCCCTATGTAAGACTGTGAAATGGAGCCAGAGGCACTAAATACGCAATTAGTATGCCACCTAGATATTTTTGTGTGCAAGGAATATGCCCATGTGGTTTTTGCATCTCTTTGTTGATAATGCTTTAATGGGAAAGCGATGAAGGTGTGTGGGTGTTGAGAGCAAAGGGCAGAGTGTATGGAGATTGTGACCATGGGTTTCTAGGGTTCCCTAATAATGCTCAAGAATTTATCCTGTAAATTTCTCCACTTTATTGTAGATTACTTAAACCTAACAGGTAATCTTGTGGTTTGGGCTGCGGTGCTCCTCACACGGGTCACCACTTGTTGCTAGCTGAGGCTGGGTGTGTCCCTCTTTAAGGACAGGAAGAGAGCAGGCAGACACAGCAGCAGTGAGGGGATCACTCTCTATTAATTTCATCTGACTCCATTATTTATACATATGTACAGAGGTCAAGGGATTGGCTGCAANTTGTATTTTATAAATAGAAATAGAAATAGAAAGAGAAATAGAAATAGAAATAGAAATATGTGGTTATTGCAAACTAATATCAGCAATCAATATTACAGTATCAGTCCATAGTATGGTAGCACTAGTATGATAGCAGCAATCATTGAACAACAATCATTTACAGCAATTACCACTTAGGTATATATTTTTACAAGTTACTGTGATCTTTTCATTATTTAAGCAACTTATCAACAGTGTAATACCTGAAATTGTAGATTATTTACATGGTTTTATAATAGAAATATCCAGGGAATCAGACAGATTTTAGAAGGGGACAGACCACCCCAAAGTGGGGGGCAAACTAATCCCAGAGGTGAACCCAGCCATCCCAGAAATGAGAGCACAGAGCAAACCTACCCCAAAAGTGGTTCCAAAAAGAGGTACCAATGAGATTACAGGCTGCCTCACTTAAAAGGTGATTTGTGGTACAGAATCTGGAGTGAGAACCCAAGATCTCATAGAAAGTTAATGTGAGAATTCAAGCTGTTTAGAAAAGAAAAAGTAGGTGTGGCAAGGTATTCTCCCAGGAAGAGAGACTCAGCTTTGAGTAGAAATTAGGCTTGTTTTATATTAGAGACATAAAATGGCATAGAATATCATTGCTTTATGCAGCCAATAGATGCTTCAATTCCTGTTTTCCAACTGATGATGGGGTTTTCTGTTCTTTCAGAGAATTTTCTGGTTTTCTTAGACTGTTTCCCACTTCTTCCACTTCTTGAATATTAAGGTGTCATTTCAGTTCATTGTGATACTGATAGTATCTCAGGATGTCTCCACTTTCTAGGTATATCAGCAGTTTTTCTGAGAGACCTGCTGCCCTTTTCAAGGATGGTGCTGGTTCATAAGCTTAGTTCCCAGGTTCATAGCTTCCAAGCTGTCATTTTCCGTCAGTATTTTCCAGCAGACATTTTCTTCTGTTCAGCTTTTTTCCCCTCTAGCCAGGCTGTCCTTCAGGCAACTCACATTACTGGTGCATCTAAGCAGAAGTCTTGTTGCCAGTCTGATAATAAACCTTACAACTTCTTAGAGTTCTAGTTTGGTTTGTCAGATGATTTTTTGCTATCACATTAATTCCAACCGCTATCTTAAATATAGATTTTAATTTGGTCTTAATTCTGTACCACATGTTGTTTTTCAGCACTGCAACATTTTCAGAGAAAACAACAAAAAATTGCATCATTCCAGAACTGTAAAGTAGAGATTGTTTTAATTAAAAGTCACTTTTGTTCATATGAGAATGGGCTGCGGAAATAGATCAGAGAACACAGAGGATTTTAGGCTAAGCCTAGCATGAATATTTTGGAAGATTATGACAAATGATCTACTTTTTTGTCACACATAATGCAAATTTGTATACATAATGTTTTTTGAAGGCTTGAGATCTTCGGGGCAGTATATGTCTATTCAGCTATTATGTAAAGGTCAGGAGTATACCAAGAAAAAAAGGAGGCAGGAGATACACTGTGGAGAAATAAGTATTAATCAGTCTTCAGAACTCAACTGCACATAGCAAATACTAATTCACAGAATCCCATGACATTTAAATTTGGAAGGCACATCTAGATTTCTTCTAAGTCCAAGATGTCCACTCAAAACAGAATCAGCAAGGGCAGGTTGATCAGAGCCATGTCTAGTCTGGTATTGAATAACTTTAAGGATGGAGATAATACAACCTCCATGGAAAATATGTTCCAGTCTTAGACCACATTCCCAGCAAAGAAGGTGGGTTTTATGCTTAAATGGAATTTCACCTACCTCAACTCCTTTTGTCCTACATTGAGAAGAGGTTGACTCCATCTTCTTTGCTTGTACCTGTGTGGTATTTAGAGTTATTGATAAGATTCCCCTGAGACATTTCTTCTCCCAAGGTCAAACAGTCCCCACTCTCTCAGCCTTTCCTTGTGTGAAGGATGCTGCAGCTGTAGAATCCTCTAAGGCTTTTCAGTAGAATTGTTCCAGTATGTCTATCTCTTGTAGGGAGCACAAAACTGGACACATCACTCCAAACAGGAGGGAAGGGATGACACCCCTCAAACTGCTAGTGATGCTCCCCATAAAGCTGGAGATTGTTGGCTTTCTTTTCACAAAAGCACATTCTTACCTGATGTTCACCTTCTGGACTCTCAGGGCCTTTTCTGAACTGCCATTGTCCAGTCAGTCAGCCCCCAGTGAGTGATACAGGGGTACTATATTTCTTCCATAATACATGTGGTTATTCCTTCCCAGAGGCAAGGCTTCTGAATTTCCTTTGAACTTAATAAGATTACTTGTTTTTATATGTCTCCAGGTTGTCTACGACCCTCTGAATAACTGCACATCTTGTGTATCCACCACTTCTCCCAAATTTATATCACATGCAAACTTGATACTTGATCACTTGGCACACTCTATCCTATCATCCAGGCCTTCCAGGACTCATAGAGTACTGAAGAATGTAAAATTGTCATATTTTTAAAGCAGTGAGTATGACAACATGGAGAAACATTTTCTGTGTCTCTGCATCAAAATATTTAGATGGAAAATAGCTTTTGTATATTTATTCATTTAACTTGGGATTTAGAACTGAAGTAAAGTAACGTAAGGGGAAACAGTGCATCCATGGCCTCAAAAATCAGGACCTTTCATGTTTAATGGCAAATCACAGAATCACAGAATGACTAAGGTTGGAAGAGACCTCCAAGGTCATTCAGTCCAATTCTTAATGAAGCACCACTGTGTTCAGCATTTAACATGTCCCTAGGTGTGATATCCACATGCCTTTTGAACACTGCCAGGGATGGTGATTCTATGACTTCCATGGGCAGTCCGCTTCCAATGCTTGACAACCTTATCCATGAAGAAATATTTCCTAATATCCAATCTAAATCTCTCCTGGTGCAACTTGAGGCCATTTCCTCTTGTTCTGTCAATTGTTACCTGGGAGAAGGACACTACTTCTTGCAGAGAATTGCAGAGAAGGATAAGGTCCACCCTGACCCTCCTTTTCTCCAGCTGCTCCTCATAAGACTAGCGGTTCCTTCACCAGCTCCATTATCCATCTCTGGACATGGTCCAGCACCTCCATGTCTTTCTTGCAGTGAGTGAGGGGCCCAAAACTGATTTGATGTGTAGCCTCACTGTTGCCAAGTTGTGTTGGTCAGACCATTGTTGATAAAAAGATGATGTTATATTGAAGCAGTAGTATTAATTATGGGAATAATTGTGAAAAGTGAGACAGTTACATTTCACTTTTGTGCTTGTCATAGGCTTTGTCATAATAGCAAGAAGTCACAGAAGTCCTTGTGTTAGAGAGAAGAAAGATCTCTTACTTCAATATCCCTCCTCCTCTTGACAGACTGTTCTTTTTTTTCCCCTAGAATTATTCACCTGCCTGCTGTGCTCCATGTTAGCAACTCTGACATGGCAGTAGCAGGAAGATGTCACACTCCACATCTCACAACCACATTGATATTTTTCCTCTGGTTCTGGACTTACACATCTTGAAGTGCCTGTAAATGTCACCATGAAAGCAGGGAGCAGCTCATACCCAGGGTTAGATGCTGCACAGCAGTCCACAAAGTAATGCTTAAAAGCACCATTCACAGATCACTGATATCATGCTAACAGACCATTCTGCAATTTAAATTTTATGTGTCTCACACATGAGCATGTGCTTTCCTTTTATTTCAGAATATGTAGTTTCTGGCAGAATTAATAAAAACCCAAATCTGCCAAGGAGAAATTAATAATCAGACAGAGATTTAGGGTATGTTTTAGAGCAACTACTCTGAGGGTGAAGCCAACTTGTAAAGAAACTCATCTAGTGAGGTTTAATATTGATTACCTCTGAATGTTTTGGTAGATAGAAGACAATGAAATCTATTGCTGTGAAGTCAAAGAACTTTTAAGAATTATAAGATTAGTTGTGGTGTGCAGAATAATAAACAGGGGAACTAAGACTGGTTTGGTTGGTTCTGTTGGCTCAAAGAAGATCTAAAAGACCTTTGTAACATCAAAGAGCAGTATTATCCTGTACTTTTAGCATACTCAAATTAGTTTATTGACTAGATAAGTAGCCAGTTTTTGAAATAAGATTCCATGCAAATTGTGACATACAGAACATGCTGCTCTAGGATTCGTGGTGAGAACACCATGATTTAGTGAATCAGCGACTGAGTAATTACGGAGCACTCCAACAAGACTGGACCACACTGAGAAAATACACTGAGCTACTGGTGAAAAAAACCCCCAAAATCAGAGGTACTTGTGTTTTTTAGAAGTGTGCAAGATGTTTGGAAAATCCTTAAAGAGCACTTGGTGGTGCTGACCTGTTGAGAAGGTGGCCACAGCCATTTAAATACACCACCAAACTGCCCAGAAAAGGTGACTGGGCAGAGAACAGTTAGAGAACTGCAAGAGACAGGCTCTGAGAATTGTGTATGCATTAGACATACATGCATATGTGCTGTAGTTTCTGATAAATGTGAAATGAAGGCGTAGTGCTGTGCTGCAATACCAGCAGGCGTGCTTGTACCTGTTGCTGAGAAGGCAACATTGAATCAATAAGCACACAATTGTGTTGTAAGAGTTTTGTGCATGAATGGAAGCGGTTGAAGCGAGAGAGTTCTTGGTCTGTGTCAGTCAGAATGGCAGATACTCAAAAAAAAAAAAATAAAATGCCCAGGAGCAGAGCTACTATTGCTCATTGTCCAAATAACACCCACTCACATCAGTGTGTCTACATCCACCCCTCCTTTTGCGATACTTTTCACTGCATCACAGTTGTATTTTTCAGACTTCTGCTCTCTGCAGTCTAAAAACTGATGAATCACGAAATAACCAGAAAGGTCCTTTCCCACAGAGAGTGAAACAGAGCCTCCCTAGAGATCCTTGTATTGAAAGCAATCGTTCAGCATTGTTTTCCCTAAAGCCCTTGCTCTTTCTGCAGAGCCAGAAAAGAATATATTGTTTTTGGAAGAGCCAAAGAAAATAATGAAACATATGGGGGTTTTTTTGGTAGTGTTAAATTTTAAAGTATCCTAATTGCATTATATATTATTTTAGTATAGAGGCAAAATAATGACTATATTAAGTCAGGCTTTATTGTTACAATGTCCTTACTTTCTTTTACAGATTCCTTTCCTAATCAACTATCCATATATTGATTGACAGGTGCTGTGCTAAAACTAGAAAATTTCCTTGCTACAGTGTTGATTTTTTCTTTAAAGCTGTTGAAATTTCTGTGTTCCTTATGGCTTTAATGTCAGTAAAAATTAAACAGTGTACTACTTTCTTGCTTTCAGTGTGGTGTTCCAAAGGCTATGGATCATTAAAAATACTGCATTATTTATGTGGCTGTATAATAAAATCACAATTACTATGCACTTGTGGTATTGGGCTAAATTGAAATGTTGAACATAATACATTCAATCACTAGAAAGGGTCAACGACTATTCTTACACTTAACATTGAGCACAACATTACTGATCTGCATGATTAAACAATTGTTAATTTTCCTACTGCCTCTGGTCAGGAAGATGAATCTCTTTATTAACTTTCTAAAAATAAGTTTCTATTAGAGAAACAGCTTGGTACTTTATTAGAAATGTGCCTGCTTGTGCATCTAACATTTTATCTTCTCAGTTTTCATCTCAAGACATTGCATTAATTGGTATGTAACATAAGATAACTCTATCATGAGTCCATCCTGTGGGCAACAGTCCTCCACAAACTGCTCCAATGAAGGTCATTCTTCCATGGGCTGCAGACCTTTAGATCCAGCCTATTCCAGTGTGGGAGCTCCTTGGGATTACAAGTCCTTCCAGGAAACCTTCAGAGTGGGCTACTCCCTCCACAGATCTGCAGGCCCCAGCCAAGTGCCTGTTTGAGCACAAGTCTCTCCCAGCTTTCTCTCAGGCATCCACCTGCTTCTCCACAGGCAGCAGGTGAATCTCTGCATCCCCATGGACCTCCATGGGCTGCCAGGGCACAGCCGCCTCACCATGATTTACCACGGCCTGTAGGGGAATGTCAGCTCTGGCACCTGGAGCATCTCCTTCCCTCTCCTTCTGCACTGACGTTGGTGTCTGCAGAGTTGTTCCTCTCATGTGTTCTCACCCTGTACTTTTCTGGCTGCAGTTACAGCTGTGCAATCATGTTTAAATCACAGGATTGTTACCACTGTTTCTGACAGTCTCAGCCTTGGCCAGCGACACGTCCGTCTGGGAGCCAGCTGGGGTTGGTTCTACAGGGGATGGAGGAAGCTTCCAGGAGCCTCTCACAGAAGCCACCTCTGTAGCACCGAAAACCTGTAGGCCATGCAAACCTAATGCACTGTGATATATAAAACACCTATCAAAAACAAATGTGTTAGAATTAGTAAAAATTAGTAATCAAATGCTGAGTAAAGATCAGATTAGATTTTTTTCAATAACTTTAAATGAAACCTGATATCTAGAAACATCAAAGGCTCTCTTTTTCATTGAGTTGTCTTATCCATTTTGAATACATGTGCTTTGTGCTTTGAAAGAGACTTTCAGCCATATTCATCTATTTATTCTGATGAAGAAAACAAACCTTTTTTCTTGAGTTTCCATGCTTGTTATATAATTGCAATTGCATTGCTATCACATGACTGTAAATATTTTTCCCCTGCCATTTTCTAAGTCTTTTATGCACAAACCCAAAACCTGTATTCTTCTTCATCTTTAGGTATAAATATAGCTTGATTTAATCATAAACCTTTTTTTTTTTTTGCCAGCACAAAAACTGTGTTCTAAAAACTCTCCTGTAAATTCTTATGATGTAAGATGCAGATAAAATCTTCAATCCTCATATAAATAGTAACATGCAATGCAGTCCAGGAAAAGATCAGCCAGGTTCTCAGTTCAGTTTTTTTGCCTTTTTCCAGTATAAATTTTTATATCAATGCCTTATTTCTCTCTTTTCCTTCCATAAATGAAGAATATGACTCTTGAAAGGTGACTTGTGATACACTGTGTCCTGAACTTCTCCCATTTAAATGCCAGTAGTGCTTGATCAAGAGTTCAAGAGTTTGTGACTTCCTTTCTGCAAGCCTACCAAAACTCACCTCGGCTATGGGAGACCCTTGATGTAAAATGGCTCAGTGCATCTCAGCAACAGCATGGAAGAAGTGATCTGAAGCAGACCAGGAGTAAGAGATGGGTATTTGTTTAGATAGCCCACTAACAAAGCCTGTGCCTATTGCATCACAGCCCACAAGTGTTTGACACTCAGTGTGGGAGAAAAGGATGACTCAGAGGAAAAGTGTCCTTCAACAATATCTTATACTTTTCAAATTTTTTTGGCTATCAGGAATGGTAAAAATACAGATTTAAAAATACACACATACAGCACTTAAACCCCATCCAACCTGAAGAAGTTCTATTTCTGTGATGGTTTGCTTGTATACATGTTTCTGTTTTGTTCAAATAATGTAAAACGGAACTTCCACTTGTTTTTCTGAAGAGTGATTGTATCATTGACTGACGCCCAAATACTTCTGCATCTCTGAAAATATATTCTCTTTGTCCTTGGATCCAGAGGAGACGTGAGTTCCTCTTCTGAGTCATTAAAGTGCCTAGGACTGGCTCCCATGTTGTGATATTACCTATTGGCATCAGCCTGTAAATCAAGCTGATCTAAAAAATGTACTGAAGGGGTGTCATATTGGGTGGACCAATACATTCCCTTCAGAGTGAGGGAAAGCATGGGAACTCAGAACACACAGAGTCTGAAGAAATCCAAACAAATCCCAAGAGGTTTGTGCCTTGGTGGAAAATTCTGTATTTGAAATGCATAGAAAGTTTATGTTTCCTCTCTGTGAGATTCAACCTTCATTGCTGAATTTAAAATTTCTTCATTGTTTTAAACTCCCTTTCTAGATCCTTTGTTTCTGACTTGCTTTCTAATTGAAGTCCAGTATTTTAAGGACTGCAGAGCATCATCTTTTTTTTTCTTTCTTTCCCTAAAGCTAAAATGGTTTATGCAATTAAATGTGGTGTACAACTAAGTGTTTAGCAACTCCTGGGATGGCAGGTGCATCTGTCACATTTTGCATCTGTCAAACCTTTCTTGGAGTACCTTGTGATAGCTGGCTGTACAATTACTAGCATTCAGTGGGGAGACAGAGAAAGAGATCACCAGAGATTACTGTATATCTTTTGATCTGTCACCCTTTGTAAACCATACTCACTGATGTTATGTTACCCTAATGTTTTCAGCTTTCTGCCTCTGTGCAGAAGTTTTCTCACAGCCTCTTCTGTAAACAAAGTTTATCCTTGAAATGTTTGCATTCTTCTCCTCTGAGAGAAGAACTGAGTAATGGTACTGTCCACCAAACAAGTTAAGAAGTGGCAACCTTTGTAGCCAATCCCTTGACCTCTGTACATATGTATAAATAATGGAGTCAGATGAAATGTAAAAAAAAAAGTAGAGAGTTGATCCCTTCACTACTGCTGTGTCTGCCTGCTCTCTTCCTGTCCCTAAAGGGGGACACACCCAGCCTCAGCTAGCAACAAGTGGTCCCCCGAATGAGAGGGGACTGCAGCAACCAAACTACAATGTTCAGCATTTTATTTTGATTAACAGGATTTTCTAGGACCCTGCCTCTCCTTTCTAGCTTGTTACGCTCTGATCTGAAGCGAGTTTGGCTCCTCTTTCATTGCTGGTCTCTGAAAATAAACAGGTGTGAAATAAGGTATAAATATTTTCTTCAATTCTGCTGTTAAATGTTAAATATTCGAGGTAGACACCAGAGTTCTTGTGATGTTAACACAGCTGCTCAGCATTGACTTCCCAAAGTTCCTGTAAGGTAGGTACACAGCCCAGAGGCTCACTCCTTGCAGCCAACACCACGAAGTGAAAGTCATTGAAGAGGCCTCTGATAAACAAAGGTGCAGCATATTTTCTTTTCCTTTATCCATAAGGTTGAATCCAGGAGCTTTGCTTCCTCCAAGCTCTGTGTTTTTACCTGGCTGTGTCCTCCCCCTTGTTCAGGAGATGCCCTGTGTTTCAGCGGCCCTCAGAGCAGTGAGGTCTGGGTGTTCCACACAGCAAAGGTGAGCCAGCAGCAAGGCAGCAGAGCGGGGCTGGCAGAGGCAGTGGTGTCACCAGTCCTGTGCTCCCACCTGGTCCAGTGCAAAGGCTTGTAGCAATGTGGAATAATACAAAGTGGGATTTGTTTCGGAATGTTATCTGCTCTCCTTTACTCTGTCTGGTCTTTAGTCTATGGACTGTGCAACTTCAACAGATTGTGCCGGATCAGAAGATAAGACTACCACAGAAAGTTCCCGGGAGATAAAGCGCCTTTCCCTTCATCCAGAGAAGATGAGGAGGTCCTAACTATACTCAGGGAACAATAGATTTTTTTTTTTCTGCATGTTGTGGAGAATGCTTGGCTCAATGCCAGAGCATTGTACTTACCTTCAACTCGTACTTCTGCAGTAAACATGATATCAGATGTAAAAGAAGACCAGACAAGACAAAAGAAGGCAATTTATGACTCTCTGAATATTCAATAGTATTTTTGCTCTAAAACAGAAGCTGAGCTGCCTTGGGTCAGCTGGAGACTGTCCAATAGTTCTTAAACTATGTGCTTAGTTCCTATTGCTTTTTAGAGCTATTAGAGGAGAGGCAGGGTATAAATCTATGTTTATTAAAGGCAGTATCTGTGTGTATTCAATTTCCACAGGCCTGAGGCAATGTGTTACTACAAACATGATAAATAATTTCAGTGAATCCCTTAAAGAAGATGTTAGCTGTAAGAATTCCTTTAAGACCATTTGTCCCAAAACTTATTTAATGTATACTTGAATGTATAACTAGAGAAGTAGGTACCTCTGTAACTTAAGAAGCAGCTTAGATCTCTGTGGATCTAAGATACCCTCTTAGAAATGGTAGTATTGATATTTTGGCTTTATCTCCTGTAATTGCCAAAGATAAATTTTTGTTTCAGTGTTTGTAATAAGCTTTATAGGTATTTGAGCACAACTGTCCTGTGGTTGTGTTCAATAAGCCTATATTACTGGCAGCAGCAGACAGAGCAAATGGGTCTCTAAAAATCTGAACAAACCAGAGATATTTGTAGATGTAAAGATAGCTAACACAAGCTGATACATACTTTAAATTAGTATTTTTAAAATCAGTTGGCAGTTTCAGCTATACAAAGAAAAATTCTACCAGTAATGCAGATTTTTTCTTTAGAATGGTGTCTTGGGGTGATTTTATGATGATACTCTATTCCCTAATCATCTGCTTTATGCCCAGAAATGGCTGCTGTTCTGTGGGATGAACCAGGTGGCAGGGCCAGAGCCTGGGAACCTCAGGTGGCCTCTGTTCAAACCACACTCTCCCTCTGGTGTGCTCAGGCTATGGCACAGACTGGGACCCCACATATTTCCTTTGATTGCTTTGGTTTCTGCTAGCTTGAAACAAGAAGTGAAGTTTCTTTTTTCACTTTCCCATAGCTTGGAGGTGGTAGTGGGAATCCTGTCAGTGGCTTTTTGTTTTGTTTTTTTTTCCCTTGAATTGCTTTCAGGTTTTTGGTTGGGTTTTTTTTGTATGTGTGTGTGTTTTGTTTGATTGTTTTTTAATCCATCCAGGGAGCTGACAGGGGCCACCCTAAACCCAAGACCTTGAGGAAGCTGAACCAACATGAGAAAGGACACTAAAATCCACCAATTTTCCTGCTGTGAGGAGGAGACCAACGCCAAAAATCCAACAGGTTTCCAGCCGCTGTGTGAACTTTTTTTCTCCCCCTTCTCCTGAGAGAAAGGGGGCCAGCCACCATCTTTGCCTTCTAGCTACAAGGCAAGGTGGGGGTGGGGTGTAAGGTTCAATTTTTTCCAGTGCCTTGAGGGTATCTTGCTTTGTTAACAAACCATTTTACCTTTTTACATTTTCATCCATGGATATTTGTTTCCCTCATTGGCAAAAAGGGATTATCAGAGCCCTTTTCTTAGAGAAAAACACTCCTTTCAGAGTGTTTTCTCCTAAAATTTGTCTCTGAACTGAGACAAAAGGGTATGAAGTTATGTCAGTGCATCTGTACAGCTCTATATGTATTCTTGAAATAGCGTGGGCATATGTGGTATTGGCAAGGTTGAGTGTCACAAAATAAGTAGTACAAGCACTGGGAATATGGAAAAAGTCACTGTATTGTATTCAAATCTAGCATAGTATTACAATACAGCACTAAAGCTTAGGAAGTTGGTAAGCTAAGGGATACAGGAGATGTTTCTAAGCAATACTATTGGCTCTAAAGCTATCTTTAAAAATTTTCAGTTGCACCCTGGCGGTAGAGTTAATGCAAATCTGTGGCCATGCCTGAAGGTGACTCTCCTAAGGATGTGCCTTTCTGCACCTTGGTATTCAGATCCTGGACTAGCTGTGCTCAAGCCTTGTTTCTGGAAACATTCTTGCTGGTGAAACTACAGGAGGTGAGCAATGACAGGTCTTTCTTCTCTCTTAATTTCTAACAGAGAAAAAAGCCACTGTCCAGCTTAGATGCCATTGTTGGATCAACCGTGGGTGACTCTTTCATACTTCAGTCTCAGAAGTAAATTACACTAACTGATTTCAGGGTTAATTCAAGGACCAAAATTGCATTTTCTTCTTAAAACATAACTAAACAGAATAATCAAGTCTTTTTTTTTTTCAGTGAAAAGTTAGAAATTTCCACACAGGGCTCCAGTCTGAAATTTGACTAAAGTAGAATAATTCTCAGCCAGGCAAGTTCTATGAAATATAAAGTGGACTCAGGTTGCCACTAGATTTTTAAAGCGTCTGTTTTATTATTAATATACTTTTAATACCATCTCTCTGATTGTTTTACAGACTGACTACAATTTAAGTTAATGCAAAGACATTAAAAGGCTGCCTTTTAAATTTTTAACAGGAGTAAAAATGTACACAGAGCATGGACTGTATTGAGTTATCTGGATTTGATCTGCAAACAACCTAATACCATTTTGCACTTTGTTTACATATATTCTTGGAAGTCATAGATGCTTCTGATTTGGTTTTTTGTAGCCACTGTTTCTAAGGTCCTCTAAATATCAGTTAAATGATCTTTTAGAGGTTCCTGAGAAGTTGAGACCAAATTTCCACCCAGTTGAAAGATACTGGGAAAATGAAAGATGAAGATTACTTAATTTAAATTGTAGTTAATCTCCCCAACAAACACAATAACAAAAACATCAAATGAAACTAGCCCATCAGACAAAACCAAACCCACCCCAAAACTACAAAAAACCCCCAACCCTCCCCCAAAACATATCAAAAGACATTGGAGAAACAGAAGCAGAGGAGAGAAAAATAAAACATCTTGAAATACAGTCTTTCTTCCCTTGCATAAAGCTGTAATTGACTTGTGGTCTAAATACTGTCAAGAAATTCTGATTGGATTATCAGCAGTTTGAGATGAGGCATTTTTTACTGGACTCATCACCTGGCTGTAACTCAAATGGAGAAGTGAAAAGCCAGTTATCTGATAGGGTGAGTTTGACTTTTAGCTTGTTTATACTGTGTTACAGTTGTGAAGTGTAGGAACAAACCAAACAAATGTGCTTGTCTACTTAAACAAAACTTTTTTCATTGTTTTCTTATTTTCTTTTTCCCCATTTCATTTTTAGCTGTTAAATCCCATAAGTACAGAAGTTTTGTGTGGCAGAACAGTAACTTTGCTCACTCACATGAACCACAGAGTAAAAGCCTATTCTGAAAATGTAAATCTCTTAAAACATTGAATTTTCCACATGTACATATATAGTTTTTGAAATCTCTTTTTGCTGATTTTCTTTCAAATAAGTAGTAGGGATTTAGTGAAGTTTTCTGCATGCTTTTAAAAAATAACACATGCAACTTCTCTCTCTCTAAACAATGTTGATATCTAGAGCTTTAAGGACATGGGGGATAATGCTGGTAACTTCTAATATGACCCTCCTTTCTTTTCAGATCATTCTCCTCATCCTGAACTAGTCCACACAACCACAAGTAAACTCAGGAAATTCAGAGAGGTCTACTGTCAAGCTTGAAGGTCTGCAGCACCTCTCAGCTATCAGGATTTGAGGAAAAATATTACCTGTCACTCCAGATCTCTTAGCTGAATCTGGAGGATCCCAGCTGCCCAGATTTGTGACCCGTTGGGATAAGCTATGCCTTGAATTTCCTTTTCAAACACCAGAAACAAACATGGGAGGACCCTGCTGGTCCAGTGTCTGAAATGCATGTGTTGGCAGAAGAGCAGGGAAATGTGCCTGCAATTTCTGACTAAGAGATGACCCAAGGGATCTGCTATTGCCCTAAATGGATGCACCACAGAGCATGCATGTGAGTTATAGATGCTCCTAAACAGTCTAATCTAATCTGTAATGGAGAAGTATCAGTTATCCTTTACTATCTTACTGAAAAAAAGCTGCATGTTTATATACATGTGATTTGTTCCTATGCACCTACGATCTGCTGCTATGATTACAGATATAAGGGTATGCCACACCTTATATGTTAACAGAATTAATGTCTAGGAGAAACAGTAAGCAAAATCTAAATATTCTGTGCTTTGGCAATCAAATCTTTCTGTGTGTGTTAGGGAGAACAGAGACATATCCAGGAAACTGAACCAAATTATTTAACGAGCTGCTTTTTAAAAATTTTACCCAAAAAACAACTAAAAAAAAATAAGTTTCTTCTCCTTAGAAATTAGCATCTCTATCCAGTTTAGAGTAGAAGATGACTTTGAAAAAGACAAAACAACAAAGTATGGCAGAGAAATGATACTTCTAACTATTGCAGTGAAAACATAGTTATAAACAGAAGAGAGCTTCATTTTCTTTTCTTTCTTTTCAGTTTGGCTATAATGAGCAGTGTTCAGAGATCACAGGTTGTTTTACACTGCTGATGAGTCAAGCCAACACAGGAGAGCTTCTGAGCTGGGACCTGCACAGCTTCCAAGTGTGAGTCATAGTCACTGGGGTGTCTATTCTCTTCATTTTCTGGGAATCACAGAGTCAAGAAGGCTTGTCACAGACATCAGCTTTACCAGGAAGTCCTGATCTAAAACAAGAAATGACAAAGATCAAGGGTTCATCAACCAACAGGAGTGCAGCCAGCTGCAAAAGTAACTGAGTTTGGACTGTGAACTAGGCTGAGATGAGACAGTAAGTATTATTCACTCATTTGTTATCATTGTTAAACAAAATGCCTAGAAATACAGGATGATGGAATAAGTGTGAATATATCCATTGTGCTCAGCTTCACAAATAAGCCTGGGAAATAAATGATTAACATATCATATTACAAAAGAGTGGAGATACGAGAGGAGCATAAGAACTCCCTATTTCTGTTGAGGAATTAGTGGCAGCTACTACCTCTTAGCATTGTCTGCTGCAATCTTATGTAGTTTACACCTCGCCATCAGATACCCACTAATGTAGTTTTTGTGCTTTTCATCCCTTAAGATTGAATAATTTGAGGGGTTTTGTTGTTCTTACACTACATCAGGAATCCCAACTGTATTCTTCCACTTTCCCTTAATGATGAGAGCTTGTGTCTGTGCCAAGCAATTTGTGGTATAATTTGTAAGAGTTGTCTGCTGTCCAGAATGTGCTACGCTAATGCCTCATCTCAAGAATGCCAGTAGTACAGTGACTTTCTTTTAATTAACTGTGATATCAGCTTCGTGTAGGAGGCAAGCTCACAGCCTGTGAGTTGAATCTCTAAATTTCTGATCCAAGAAAGAAAATCACAGCATGCACAGGCAAGCAGTATTTGATATAGTTATAAAAATTTCCATGAGTTTGCTCTCCTAAGATAGAAACCTGATCAACACTTACAGGAACTTCTATTTTTTACTGTTACAAGGTCTGGTCTGCACAGAATAATAAGAATGCTGTGCACACAAAGCATAGGAATTTGCCTTTAGAAAATCAATTTGCTGGATGAAATTTAAATTGTCACAAACTATTTCTAAGTATTGAAAATTAATTAAATACAGGGATGGAGAAAAAATTTAGTAATCCATTTGGAGATGGTGTTTATTTCTCATAGTTTAGGTGAGTCCTACAAGAACAAGTTAGGAAAATATAGAAATAGAGTCCATCACTCCCCAGAAATTTGCAGGAGAATATCACTGGTTTTACACTGGTCCTGTCTGACTAAGGTTCAATTCTGATCCTTCAAAAGGTTCAAAAAGTTTCTCATTTGTTGCAAAGCCATCATAATTCCCTCAATAACATACAATTAGGAATGGTGTTTCTGTGGCTTCATATGCTGCAATCCACAGCTCTCTCTATAGTCTTCCACAAGGATTAGCAGGAATGCTTTTCTGTAGAAATAGCTATATGCATGGGACAAAATTATGCTTTTAGTAAGTATTTTATTTGCAAAAATGGGTAAAACTAAAGCAAAGCCAACCACCCAAACAAGGGGCATCCAACAAAACCGCACATTCATCTGAACACAGTGACCCAGTTAGTTGTTGGTTTGGTACCTGGCTCTGAACTTAGCTGTACTTTCTTGGGAAATTACTAGGCATTTCATTTGTGTGCCTTGATGATCACTCTGAATTTGGGAACTGGGTCCTTTGAGCCTCTGGATTCAGCTAGGGCATGCTTATTCTTCTGGCAACTCTTTCTGACAGGCCATCACATGGGTCCACTGGTTTTGCTCATGGGTCACCCACTACTCAACACCATGACTAAAAGTTACACTGGTGAACCCTTGGGAGTACCTGGAATTCAATGCCTGAAGTAATTGCCCCCTGTTACAGGGGATAATCCCTAGAGTATTTCTTCAGCCTCACAGAGAATATAATTAAATGGCTAAAACTTCTGTGAATTTTTTCCAAGTCTCACTGTGATCCTGGATCTCTCCTCTGGTACAAGGTAACACATACAAAGGGTCTTTCAGGTGGCAAAATGAATGATTTACAAAGTCTAGGATTACTCCAAGACATGTATTTGTTATTTATATTCACCCTTTCTAGGGGTGTTTAAGTTGCATATAGCCAACCTCATCTTTCAACAATCCAGCAATGATATTTTTTCCTATTTTCAGATACAACTTTTCTTCAGAAATTACCTCTATTTTGAAACAAAAGTTAAAACTCCTCTGCCATGATTGCTTGCCTTCATATGGAATCTCTCTCACATTACTGTATAGCTTTTCTTTATGGGCTAAGAAAAATATTTTGAAGATTTTGAGTATCGGTAGTTGCTGATGACAATGTTCATAAAAACATGGATAGGAGAAGTAGGATATAATTCCTGTAGTTTTCTATGACATTTATAAGATTGTGCAGTTTAAATATAATGCTATGGAACATTGTATTGTGTTCTGTTTCAACGAAGCAAGATGTTTTTAGTAAGCAAAACTGGCAAGTGGAAATTTTGCCTTGAGATAAGCTAAATTAACACCTTTGTTTCCTCAGTTACGTCTTTTTGCTTCAGCTTATTTTCAGAGGGGATTACCATGACACAAAAGCAGGGTAACTTGTTGTTGAGTCAGGTCTTTTGTCTTACTGTATTTTTTGTGACAGCAGTTTTTAGCACCATTATTGCCAGACAAAGAGATACTAACACTGTCAAGGAAGACACTTTTGAGGACTCAACACAGTCTGACTTACTCCAGTGCCCCAGGCGTCTATTAAGAACACTCCAGCATTATTCCTATGTTTACATTTGGCATACTTCTCTTATTTGCCTTTTTTTCCTTTAATCAGGGTTCAAAATGCTAGTGTTCCCTTATTACTTTACATTTCTCAATGCTGTCGCCCTCTGTGGTCAAAAAGCATGAAAAACCTCAAAATAATTGACCTTCTCAGACTGAGATTGAGCTTAAAATCAAATGGTCTATTAAGTGCCTGTAACAACCCATTGAGCAATTTTTCAGCTAGGAACATCCACTTTCACAGCGTCTGAAATCATCTGGGCCAATGTACACCACATAAATAAAAAGCTAAGGGATGTTTTCTGAGATAAGATCCCCTTCTATAAAGGGAAGACACACAAGAAGTGGCACAGAAAAGGGAGTGAACTTCACTGAAAGGTGAACTGTTTCTTCATTTTTCTCTATCACTACTCCAGAAAGGCATTATTATAATATTAAAGTATTATTTTTAAGTGCAGGAAAAATTCTAAAAAAATCTCATTTATCATAATGGCAAACAACTTTTGACTCAAGCCTGTATTTGCACAAGCATGAAAATGACTTGAAAAAGAAGTGTTAGGTCACAGGTTTGGTAATTAGAAGATGACATTGGGCATCACTAACGTAAAAGGTTAGACTATTAGCATGCTAGTGAAAGTCTATGCTTCACAGCAGAGTTTATACTGCTATATTTAATATGACTTTAGATGTGCCAGGTGTTGCTACATCCAGCAATGTTCTCATGGGAGGCCATTCTACACTCTAACAATTATCACTCTGGGGCAAACAGTCTCTGCTCTTCCCTGCCCTTGCCAACTGAATGCAGTTGAGCCAGCTCTGTGTTCTCTTTTCAGGTGTCTTTATAAGTCCTCAAAGATGCTCTCGATTTTGCAGTCTCCTTGTGTTTAGGCCCAAGTAGAAGGCATTTTCAATACTTCTTTTTTTTTTTTTTTTTTTTTTGCCTCACAATACTGAGGTAAAAATACCCATTTTCCAAGTTGTCTCAAGTGTCAATTTAACAGCTTCCTCATTTTACCTGAGTTACTAGCTTGGATAATGCTCAGGATGTGCAGACAAATGTGTTAATGCACATGGTGATCCCACAAAACTAAAGTACCCTAAGAAGTGGAAGAAATAGCATCCATTTTAAAAAGGAACTGCATGCTTTTTACACTTTTGTACAAGTTTTTGTTCAAGACATTGGTCTTCATATGACTCTGAATTCTCAGGAATCATTCTAGGTATTCAAGAACAGGAACTTAATTCAAAAGCAAAACAGTAACAGTCAGGATATATTTTCATGGCTGCTGCTTTGCTTGCAGAAGGATGTGATTTCTGTTTTGTCAGCATTAAAGGGTTTGCATCCTTGTGCTTATGGTCTCCATTTCTGGGTCAACAGAAGTAACACAGTCAGTGTGTTTGTGATCTTGCATAACTTTTACAAACTGTACCAGTGACTTCTGGGATGGTGCTACCACACTGATTCTCTAAATACCATAAATATATTACATAAGCTTTTTAGACTACAAAAATGCTTGGGAAGAATAGTCTTAATGGCTATATATTATTGTTAACAAAAGTGTTTTGTGTATATACTAATCTATTATTAATTGAATCACAAATGCATGTTGTTGTGCCATCATTTATAATTTGTGTTATCATTGTTTATATCCACTTATTCTGTATTTTTACTTTTAAAATTAAATACAAATTTTATAATTCCACGTACAACTAAAGAAGTAAGGCAAACTATTTCTTTTAACTTCAGGTCAAAAAACCAGAACAGCAAAAATTAAGCAGTCCTGCAAGAATTAAAAACCTTATGCAATTTGCATATCATCTTAATGGTGATACAAGTTTTGCCTATCATCTTATTGATGGTATTCTTAGTATTTCCTTCTGTGCTTTTCCACACATGCCTAAGTCTACCCAGTGAAATCAGCTCCTGAAATGAACTCTGAAGGTCAGAGTTATTTTAACAATAACAACCCGATAATATTTTTTTCAGCTATGCTAGATGTGTTGTGTCAACTCAGTCCTGGTTTTTTGTTAGTCCTCTCACCATATAGAAAGTTACATTCAAGCTGCAGTGAACTTCCATGTACCCAGATTTAACAAACTGCAGTAGTTATCATCCATGAGCTTCAGTCCTTTGACCCACATTCTGTGGTAAATTAATAAATTGACAGTCTGTAAGGTTGTTTCACACGGGGATTGAGTAAAGATGACAAGGAGAGGACCCTACATCAGTGGTTTCCTTTCTCAGTACACTTAAATACCATCAAATCCACAATCAATGGCAATGCACGCACATGTTTAACAAAGCTTTTAACCTTTTAGCCATCAGGCCATCTGCCTTTCAAGAAATATTGCTCATGGTTCAAACAGCATGAAAGGGATTGTGTCTGTCCTACATGTTCTTATGACCAGAACCTCTGGGTGGATGAACGCCTGGAAATCTCTTCAACTACCGCACTGCCTCTCCAAAAAAAAAAAAAAAAAAAAGTTGNAAAAAAAAAAAAAAAAAAAAGTTGTAGGGACTGCTATACAAGAGTCAACCATGAAAAAAATCAAAATCCAGTCAAAACGCCAAAACCACCAGAAACAGTGATGGGAAAGAACAATAACCACTTCTCAGTAAGTCCTCTTGAGCCCCGCAAGATCTAATGTGGATACATATGCAATATGAAGTAGGACAGGAGACCCTTTCGTTTCAAGAAATTATAGGAAAAAAATATCTTGTGTTTTTAACATAAGCACCTTAGCCTTCAGGCATAGTCACACGAGTGGAAGTGGAAAAGCCAGGGACATCTGTCCCAGGCTTGCTGAAAGCCCTGTAGCTGCCACAGAATCTGGACTGGACCAGCAACTTCAAAAGTGAAAGAGGGAGCATGTCCAACTGTGAGTAACTATTGCCTGTATTCAAGCACAAAACCAGCACATGAATTGGATTTGACCATCTGTGGACCCCGACTTTAGAAAATGATACTTCTTTACAAAATACTGGGAAATCCCTGGCTGATATGACTGCACAAAACTCTGATGAGGCAGTCATGTGCCAAGAAGAAGAATGCTGCACAGAATGTGTTTCATTTTGACTGTAGGAGCTAAATAGAAATGAGTTGTGAAGTCTTAAATACTAGTGAGGACAGCAGAGGGGAAGAAAGGATTCCCGGCGTAGATAAATTAAACTAACAGGAATGGGCTACAAGAACATGAGCTTTTAGGTTAGATTCCAGAAATTATTTTGCTTCATGAGGGCTTTGCTTCATTGATTAAAACACGTTGACAAATTTGAGTAGTTGGGATTCATCAAGAAAACACCAATCAATTAATCTGGGAGCATGAGAGTCCCCAGGGGCAGATACCAAAGGCAGAAACTGGGCTGTTATAGGCATGTGTGTGTGTCTTATAACAGATGCTGTTGAACATCTTTGGCAAAATAATTCCACTACGTGTAGACTTGATGAAGAATCATCTGCTTGAATCATGAAATCATGAAAACAAAATGTCACTGGCTATTAATCAGTGAACTTAGCCTTGTAAATATACAAACTGTATTGGAATATAATACACTTGAAATTGAAGTGGGTTTTGCTCACTGTTTTTCTGGAGAATGCTCTTTCACATCTTTTAACATCATTGACAGAGATAAAAAACGGTACAGACTTGTAATCAATAAATATTCTTTTGTGGGGCAGAATGATCAAGGAATCAAGGTAAATTTTTATTCAGTGCTTCTACTCCAAATATTTGTAGGAACATAACAGATTTTTCCAACCAAACAGAGAAATCAGTTTAGAACCAGTATTCACTTAAATATATGCATTTTGAAAAAAGCTTCCACATCTAGGTAGTCACCTAGCAATCAGTAGAGAAATAGATACTTCCAGGAAAAGATCCATCTGACACGGATCAGACTTTACTATAGGGTGAGATATTTTAACCATTGTCCATCTCTCCTGACTAAATATAAAATAATATGCTGTGAAATTCTACATGCAGTAAGATAAATCCTGACACTAATGTCCACCTCAGCTGCTAAGGACAATCTGACTTCTTCAGAATATGGTGATTCTTCAGGAGAGATCTTCAAAAGCAGATTGAAATGGGCACAGCTAAGAAAGGCTGTGTTTGTTTGATATCGACAAGTATGAGGTTTGATATCTAACTTTTGTATTTTTTTCAGCTTCTTTTCTAGGTGTGGGACCAAATCACTAACAAAATAAGAGAATTTTTTGCTGCAGAGATAAGTGTTCAGTGGTACTTGTAACACAAGTTAAACCTGTGGAATGACAACCTCATCTCTTAGGTCTGGGGAGCAATGAATCCACAATAAGTATTTCTTTTCCCTGTTACAGGGTGAGTTCATCTTCTGTTATTTCATCTGTTTGTCTCTTCAGCTGGGATGGACTAAATTCTGAAATAGCTCAAGAGATAAAAGATCTAGAAAAAACCTGAATGCTGCTGCTGATGTGCCGCTGGTGTTGTTAGTTACCTCACCCATGTATTTGTTTTTACCTTAAAAGTTTAGAAGAAGCCCCATGCCATAAATGAGGTGTGGTATCTGATAGTCGTGCTCCTTAAAGAAAGAGAAGCCACTAGGAGTTACTTCTGATGGGAACAGATCACAAAAAACATTGCCTATGTAAATGACAAGTAAAAGTACCATCCTCTGAAGAGGTAAGATGAGTAAAAAACTGCAAATGGTGGGGGAAAAACAAGTATCAACTGCCTTATGTTGTCAACTTTGATAGTAAGTCCTTTTTTGCCCTGTAATTCTTGGATGAAATGTTCAAGTGAAAATATATTTAATGAAAGTTTAGGCATCAACATGCTGTGTTAACAAAACAAACAAACAAACAAAAAAGTTCCCCAAAACTCAACAACAAACATAAAACTCAACAAAACCCAAACAACAAAAACAACACAGGAAGAGAATAAAATCAAGTATTTTGGCCATGAATAGAACACACTAAAAAGAATTTTTATATATCTAAGAAGGATAACCCATTGAAAAACTTAAATTCCACTGAAAGTAGGTACAAATTTTTGCTACACTACGATTTCAAGCTAACAGGTGACACGTAAGGCCAAAGCAAAAAAGTACAACCCAAACAGGATTTAACTGCTGAGGACTAAACTGTGCATGATAGATAAGCTTCAGTTAAGGTGATAAGGATTTTTCACCAACTCCAGCTTCACGACCTAAGTTATAAGGTGAATGTTAAATGACTGCGAATACTGACAAGAGTCAAGAGTTCTGCATTGTTTCTGGACAGAATTACACATAATGTGTTTAATCCAACTGGTCTGGCTGCTTGGGGGAGCCTGCTGGACACTGCCTTACCTAGACATTTGAGGAAGGTACCAAGCCCACAGAGACTGATTTAAGGTAACATTTTCAAAACCCAAATGTTTCCAGATTTTAAACTTTTTTTGCATTCCTTGTTACCAGAATGATGACTGTCAGCTCTTTCTTTGACTCAGATGTTGCCACACCACGAGGCAATACGTTGAACTTCAGAAAACCAAATGGTGCCTCTGTCTTAGCTGGACATCACCATGTGAAAAAACAATGTTATCTGAATCTTGTGAAAAGGATTTATAACTGATGATGGTACATCTTAAAATGTCTCTTGCTCTGTATGGTTGCTGTGGGAAACAGTGGAAGTACCATAGAAACCCGCAGAACATTATGTAAGAGAGTCCCTCATGCCCTGGGAGAAATTCTAGGTGTTGTGGAGAGAGAAGACTCTGTAGGAGATGATGGAAAGATTGGAACATCTTGGTGGCCACCAAAGGCTGTGGAAGCCACAGAAAATAATCAGCAAGAGAGTGGCTTTATAAGTAGTTGAGGCAGGGAGAGGATGTAGGGAGAGAGAAGGCTGGAAAAATTGTTAAAGGGATCTACATAGCTTCCATGCTAGAATCTTGAACAGCAAGGCCTCCAGATGATAGCAGCTTGACTTTGCAGCAAACTGGTCAATACATTCTTTTAAGTCAGGCCAGAGGGCAGCAATAAATTCTGTCACCATCAAGAGATTATTTCATAAATAAGGGACAAGCTGAACATTTTCTGGGACCAGAATACTTTATTGTACTGCAAAGAAATTACCAGGCCTTTTATAAAAGTTATCCTGTTTTCTTCTTGCTCAGTCTTAAAAAGTGTTAATTGTATAGAAGCTGCACAAGCCATGTAAATTATAACTAGACATGGGAAGAGTCAAACAGGAAACAGAAACTGCTAACAAGTATTACATTTACATAGTATTATCTCTAGTAATTATTCTTAATAAAGGGAAAGAAAAAATAACAATGGTCCCGTACACGTGATTTTCAGTTAGATGAAGACTGGATTTGCCAAGACATTCACAGTATATTATCAGTATATCAGTATATTATCACAGTATATAAGTGGAATAATTACCTCCATTTACAGCCGCTATACCAACCATCAGGATCTTCCAGTCCTAAATCGATCAGCTGGAAGCAATTGATTTCTGACCTTCTATGTCTTTACTGGTTTGACTGCTTATCACTGCTCATGGCTGTTATCTGTACCATTGTGACAAGAGGCAAGCTCAGACATCATCAGCAGTTTTAATTACTGTGTCCTCTGTATGCTATCAACAACGAACACAGCTGCAGAAGTAGTATTTCCCCTAGGAGAAACAGGCCTTATAACAAGATTTGCCCTCTGTTAGCATGAAACACTGACTAGTACAGCCATGATAAGCATATCTACATCAAAATTATATCTATCTTGAGCAATAAATTACAGAGCTTTCTTTCTTCAGGTCTCCGTATTTCCTGTGGCCTAGAAGAACAAGGAGCTGAAAATCATAACCACAAGCAATGCACAATGTTATGTAGCCCATGTGAATGTAAATGATGAGAGCAGCAGTAACTCAGTAACTTGTGCCAAATGAAGCTTGCTTGCAATGTTCCAATAGCTAAGTTTTCAGGTTATTTGGGATCTTTTTAATTAGTGTACTGGAGACTGGGTTTTGGGGAGTCCTTCTTTGTCTTTTTTTTTTCCTTTATCTTATGGCACTGACTACTCTAAAGGAAGATTCAGAATATCATTGGCTCAACATGGCCCAAAAAAATCCTTACAGTTTGTACAGTTTTTAGATGGGGAGACTGACAACTGGCTGTCAGATTTTTATTATGTTGCCATTTTCCACCTGTTGAATCCTTGTAATCGGAAAAACAAGCATGACTTACATAACAAAATATGTATGTGCAAACAGACATATAGAGAGTCAGATGAATTATCTGAAGAAGAAATTACTTCTGTGAACTGAGAAAATCTGTGCAATTGATACAAACTTAACCTGAACAAACACTGTTTGGAAATAACCCAGCAAAATAGAACGTTAGTGTTGAACAGTTTCTTTGGGATGTCTGTTGCTGAAGTCTTACAGGTAAGCACACCATTTATGTTTGCTGCCAGGCCTCCAGAAAGTGGTAAATGGATGGCTGCAGAATCAACAAGCTACTCTGTTTGTCTGGCTACACAGAGACTCACAAGACTGGTGGATAAGACAGACTGATGCCGAGGCAGGATCTCACAGTGACAATACTGGGAGAGGGGGGAACACAAGAAGGCAGGGTGAGGAGGAAGGGAGGAGCAATTAAGCATGTGGTGGAGGAAGATACCTTTCCAAGGCTGTTCTGGTTCTACTGCCTTCAGGATGATGTTTGCATTCACACATTACCAGAAAGGTACTCATGGAATCCTGTCAGACAGAAGAAAAGAATGCTGATTTGGACTTCACCAGAAAAGGGATATCTATTTCTCCTTACAAGAATTACTTTTACCATGCCCCCAAAAAATACTCTTACTTTTTTATAAATGAGAAAAGTCTTTCCCTACAGTCTGTGACGTGATTTCTGATATTAATGAAAAGAAAGTAGGCTGGGCTCATAGCAAACGTGACCAAGTACAACCAAAACTCTGTGATTAATACCTTGAGCCATCAAACAGTCAGAGGTTATGGGATGAGAGGCTGGGTAAGTGTCTTTTCTGCATTAGGTCATGGGGGAAGCCATAGCTTCAAAATCCTGTGGGGGTTTTGAAAATTGGCTGTCTGTGGTGTGAACAGTGTCTCTAGGAGACTGATTGTCCTTTTGAGACGAACTCAGGCAGATATCACGGGCAATATCGAACTGGACCCAACCAATTAAATCTTCAGATCCTCAATTAATTCCTTGTTTAATAAAAACATGGTAGTTAATAAACTTTTCCTTCCCCTTTTCTCTTTTTCCACTCCTTCCCAAAATAAGGAGATGTGCTAATTTTCTTGAGCACAAGGTGGCAGGATTCAGCTTCACTTTAAAGCCAATAAAGGCAGAACAGTGCTTCAAAGTGATAAGGTTTCCATTATTAGGAATGCAAAATCAGCCAGGATAAAGTAGACAGATAAATCTGCAAATAGGTGGAACCCTGGAAAGAATAAAAGGTAGGCTAAAACACTTGGAGAGTGCCTTGTGTCTGGAGAAAATTCTGAATAGTTTTGTATGAAGCCAAATTTTGTCATTTAGGGAAAAGGCGTGGGATCTCATAAGAGAAACAGGAACACCTCAGTGTAGTTGTCAGCCCAAAAGATGGTGTTGACCTGAGTTCACAGGCTTGCTCTGAGTCATGGTACAGACGTGTATCTCTGACCACAGTTCTAGCTTGAACACAAGAACCTCCATGTGAAAACTTCCATGGGAATTGGGGTATTTCACTGGAAAACAAAATGTTTCTGATAAGATCATGAGGTTCCATGAACTGTCCAACTTCTCCCTCTTGTAAGAGCTAAAAATTCCCAAACTGTAAGCAAAATGTATGAAGTTTCTTTCTGCACAGTTTTGGTAAGAGTGGTCTTTCTGTACATGCTTCTTTGGATGGGACAGGATACCATAGCACACACACAAATCATGTGGCCTTTACCTGTTCGCAGACTCTGTGGTATAATTTCTTATTCCTCCCCCTAAATAACAGTACTCCCACAAGGAGTCTTTGAGTTTTTAGCTCCTGCCTCTTTTCCAGAAATACATGTTTCAATCTTTACAGATATTTACTATAATTCCTATGCTGTGACACATTCTTTATGTATGAGTTAAAGGTTCAAAAGTTTTGAAGTAATCACTCAACTTTAGAACAGCAATTTCAAGCAAACACCGAGTTTTTCTGCACCTTCAGGCTTTCTTTGTAATATATTCAGATGAATATTCTCCTATAATTTTATCTATGTCAGTAAACTAAAAACAGGCAAAGAAATACATATTGCAAAAGAACAGAATTTCTGGGAAGTCACTGATATGCTTTCACCTACTACGCCAATTCTCTTTACCAGCTCACAAGAGGTTTACCTCACCAGCTCTGAGAAGGCTCTATTACTCAAGATTTGAGTGTTCTCTGAAGTGATCTATTTGCTGTGCTTAACTGTCCTTTTCAAAAGTTTTCATAATGTCAAACATGAATCCGCCTTGTCGTAAATCAACTGTATTATCCTTGTCCTATCCTATAGACAAGGAAAAAAAATATTACCTGTCCTTGTTACATATTTCAGGGGTGTTATTGAACTTCCTATCAGACCTTCATGAACGGAAGAAAGTGAGTTCTTTCAACCTTGACTCAATTCATATTTTCTAGCCCTCTGATCTTTGCTATAGTTTTACCACCTTCAGGATGATGTTTGCTCTTGCAGCATTACCAGAAAGCTACTTGTGTCTAGTGGTTTATTTGTGGCTTCTAACAGTTCCTTAAATACTGATTCATATTGTGGCTCTTCCTTAAGTACTGATTAATAGGAAGTATTTGAGTCTTTTAAGTTCTTTTCTACTTTCTTGACTCTATGAGAAAAAAATGCACATAAAACATAGAAATAAAACTTATCTATATAAAAATGAAGTCATGATTTACCACAGAATTTCTTTGTACAGCTACCATTTAGTAATTCTAGAATTTAAAGACTCAAAGCAGGAGCTGTGCCTGTAGGAGTTGCTGTTTCCCCCACTAAGCCAGCAATGGTATTTTCAATGGAGCATTCCATAGCGTTCATATTGACAACTTTGGTGGCCTGAAAATATGAAACTTTCAGCTTGTTTCTTCCCACATTCTTCCCCCAGTCATTTTTAGTAAAACAATAATTTCAGGGGGAAAATAAAATTTTAGCATAAATAGTTTTACCATCATATTTTCACACCTGATAATTTTTGGCATTGTCATGCAGAACTCTGTGTGTCTCAGACCTTCTAAAACAAGATTACTGTACAGTTCAGCAACACTCCTATGAGAAATCATCTGAAATGCAGCAAGTATAAACTGATGTTCACCTCAACAGGTGATAATAACCTTTTCCAAGTGTTGCCTCTAGCTTTATTAAACACTGACATGCAGACTTATGAATGTATGATCTGGCCTACAGAACTTTTCTATCTCAATACTATTGAATTAGCCAATTAGCAAATTTGATCCGACTGCATGGTTTTATCTAAAACTTCTTTCACAACTCCTCAGGTTCACAGATTCACAGAAAACAGAGATGTCTGTGAAATAATCATGTTCACTATATGTCTATATGACTAGACAAATGCGAGTTTGTTTTAATAAAATCATTAGGCCAGTTAAAATAGGTACTTATTGCTCTAAAGAGGTGGTCTTTGTGTTCCTCCCGGAGAGAGAGGGTGAATAAAGCATATTTTCCAAAGCCGCAAGCAGACTAGGCTGGAGAACAGTAATGCAGGTGTTGCAGCAACTTACAGGTTTCAAATTTTTACTTCTATCCTGCATTAAGGCTCTTTCTCAAGGTCTTTTCTAATTTGAATCATATTGCACTTTATGCTATTATTTTTTGTCTCTCCTCTAAATCCATTAAAAATCACCAACTTTTGCCTCTAGAAAATTGCTGCATGACATTTTAATCTTACTTGCTATCCTTCCATAAGTATTTTGTTTAGAGAAATACTTTAAATTTATTAGTGTCTTTCAAAAAAATTGTATTAGGGGTAGACAAAAGGTCCTCCCACGTTTTTATGCAGTATCATTGGCTTTGTTATTCATTTGGACTCCCTTAATCTTCCTTGTGTTTTATTTAGAAAGGACTAAGTGCTGAACTTCAGAGAGAGGCAGTATGTTCTGAGTGTCTACACAACAAATTTACTTAAACTTTAACAACTTTGATTTAAAAGTATCATGACTGACAATACTTTTGATTATGTCTTTTTGTACAGTCTGCATTTGTCTTTATGGAGGGGTATATTTGTGTGTAGTGTATTTCAGCCAGGGATGGCCATGACTTCCTTAGTAGGATGTTCTTCTAAAGCAAAATCAACCCATGTCAGGCCTACAAAGCCACCTGGTAAGATGTGGATTTTCCTGACAGCCTGAACAGATGCAAATAGAATGGAGTGTGTTTTCACACAAGTTGAGTGTAATGTCAAATTGATTCCTGAGCACCTTCTAACACTGTATTAACTGTTCATTCTGTACCTTTGTAACAAGAATTCTGTAAGCTTTTTTTCTTTAATTCGCCCCGATTTAGTAATTTCAGAATACTCCGCTTGGGTAATAAGGTGAGAAAGGACCATCAACATCTTGATACTTAATGGTAAGGTGGTAACTGAAGAACCTGTTGTCACAGATGAGGGACTACCTGTCATGTGCCAGGACAGAAGCACAGATTCTCAGAAACGACGAGGGAAGAGCATCCCAGATCAGCTGCTCTTTGCACCTGCGAATAGGTGATACACGTATGTCATTCAGACTTGCCTCAGCCTCGATGTACAGAAATGCTAACTTCTTGTGGCGTGTCGTGTGCCGTGCCCCGCCGGCTCCGGGGGCCAGTGTGGCGGCCGGGGCTGGCCGGCTCCCCGGGCCGGGCCGCGGTGCACGGCGGCGGCGGGACGCGCGGTGGCGCCTACGGAGCGCTCAGCGCGGGGCACTGCGGCGGGATCCGGTGCACCAGCAGCGCTGCGGAACCCGCAACCGGGGGTGGGGGAAGAAAAACGAAAAGCAGCTCCGACCGCGGAGCTGTCAAGGGGAAAACAAGGCGGTTTAGGGTCGCTCATCCGTCGCCTCTCGGGGTTCTCGCACCATCCCCCCTTATCTCCCGATGGCGAGCTCCCGCGCTGGCGGTCATGCCCGGTTCCTCTCGGCACGGTGCCTCCGTCCGCCCCGCGGGGCACACAGCCCGCACAGGCGGCGGAGCGCTGCCCATTCCACGGGGTGCGTGCACGCTCGTATGTGTGTATGTGTGTACATGTATATGTACGCGCGAGGCTGAAAGCTCAAGTGCGAGCTCCCTATTGGTATCTGCTCTTCGCCACCCTCCCTTTCCCCCGCTCTCCCACTCCTCCCTCCCTTGTCTTTNTTTCAGGCTCATTTTGTGGAGTTTCTGCCCCTCTCTGCGTCAGCCCCACGTCACTTCGCCGGCAGCTCCCCGTCTTGGGCTGGAGCAGGAGCCGGACCTGCTTTATTATCAGCTGGAGGGAGGAGGAGACGGTGCGTAAAGGGGCGAGCGCGGAGCTCTGAGCCCCGCCGCCGCCGCTCGCTGCGCCTCCCTCGCCTCCCGTTCGCCGTCCCTCCGGCGGGCAGCGGCCGCCCGAGCCCCCGCAGAGTGGGGCGCAGCCTCCGCCACCTGCCCCCGCCGCCCCGCGCGTTTTGCAGCATCATCGGCAGCCGCCGCGGGGACAGGCGGTGCCGCTGTCCGCCCGCGGGGCCAGGGGCAGGTGCCGCGCCGGAGGCCCCGCTCGCCCCTGTCCGCCGCGGCGCCCGGGTCCGGCCCCGCCGCCCCGCGCAGCGCCCGCGGCCGTCAGCGCCGCGGGGCGCCCGTGGCTGCGGCTGCGGCGCGCCCATGTAAGCCCCGGCCGCGGGGTGCCCGCCCGCGGCGCGGAAGGCTGCGCACCCTCCGGCCGTGCGCCCCGGCGGCGGCGGCGGCGGGAGCAGGAGGAGGCCGTCGAGGCAGTGCTGGAGTGAGCATGGTGTCCTGGCGGCGGAGGCCGGGGCCCGGCCTGGCGCGGCTGTGGGGCTTGTGCTGCCTGGTGCTGGGCTGCTGGCCGGGTGCGCTGGGCTGCCCCGCGTCCTGCGGGTGCAGCTCCTGGCGGATCTGGTGCACGGGATCGTCGCCGGGCATCGCTTCCTTCCCCGTGCCGCAGAGGAGCGCCGAGGGCGACAATGTTACCGAGATGTGAGTACGACCCGGGGCCGGGCGCGGGGGGGACGGGCCGGAGCAGCCGGGGGCAGCTGCGGGCGGGGGCGGCGGGAACTGACCCACGCCTGGAGGCTCCTGCTCCGCGGGCAGATGCGGTGGCTTGAAGCCTAAGAGCCCCGTGTGATTTTATTTGGACGCGGCGCAGCACAGCTGCCTCTGCCAGCCGGTTTAGATGATGAATCCTAATTGTTCGCGATGCAGGTCGCGGGGACCGGGGCGGGGGTCGGCGCCGGCTGCAGCGGGACCGCGGGGCAGCCGGGGAGCGGGACGGGGCTGGGGCTTCGTCTCCCACCCTTGCCCCAGCTGCTGCCGGGGCTTGCGCACCTCTCAGCCCTCACCTCTGCGGCGGCAGCAGGTATGAAACGGAGGGATTTTTCTATTTTTTAAAAATTTCGTTCCTTCAGTTTATCGCTGCGCACCGAGAGTTTTGGTGCGTGGCTTCCCCTTCGCCCCAGATTTCTCCCGTTTTATTTGCGTACAAAAAATAACCACACCCTCCCCCCCCAAAAAAAAAGACAACACACACACACAAAAAAACCCCCAAACCAACCCCAAAAAGCCTCAAGGAAGAGATGCGGCAGAAAGTGACAGCAGACTGCCTTTCATGCCCTGACCATAGGAATGCGAACCTGCTTTGACCTTCTCAGTGGAGGTGGGTGGAAGGAAAAAATACAAAACCTGCAGAGGAATGAGCATAGTTCTGCTTGTCAGCAATTGGGAGGGAATTAGAGAACCCTAATAAAAAAGTTCTTTTTCCCTCTCATTTCTGTGTGGTGCTTCCATCCTCCCTGGCCTCAAAGACATATTTGGTGAGGGAGTTCTATAGCTTTTCATGGTAAATCCTGCATCGTTTCACAGCTCAGAGCACCATGGCATTTCATTGCCTAAGAAAACCTCTTGCAGAGCTAAAAATTTTGGATACTGTATGTGTGGATGATAGAGCTCGGAAAAAAAACCTTCTCAAGCTATTTTGTTCATATTTCCCTACCCCTGTTTTTGAATTGCTTTCTATGGCATTTAATGTAAATGAATCCACCATATTTGCCCCAAATCTATACAGATTTATCACTATTTGTATTCTCCAGCCTTGTGCTATTTTTCAGTGTCTTTTAGAAGAAATCAAAAAGTACTGTGAAATACGGTGTGAGTTTAGATTAAATTCTAGCCTTTGGGCTACATTCCTGCAGTTTGTTGAAGTCAATTTCCTGCATTTCTCTGCATGTGCTTGGGGGAAAAGCTGGAGGCATTCATTTCTACTACTCATATATGGCCTACCTTTCTGAGATTTTTTAGGACCTGTGCTAAAGAAATGGTCTTTCTGGGTTATAACTGTTATTGAGTCAGATGTTTGTGTAATATTCTGTAGATTGCTTAAATAGAAAAAGAAATTACTTTGAACTATGCATCTGTGATCATTTTTATAGGCTATGGAAACCTTTTTAAACAGTGCATTCTGTTTAGAAGTAACAGAGCGATTTTCCTCTTGAATTTAATTTCTGGTTTGAAAGGCCGGAACAGAAAACATATATTGTAAATATGTTTTATTCCAAAATCAACTTAAAACATGTCTAGTCATTTTGCATTGATACCTTTGACTTTAATTTTTCTGGTTTTTTTGAGCATCATTGTCTTTACAGTTCTTTTTGGTTTTTACTGTATCATTCTGTGACATTGCACATTGTTGTGTTTGGTGATCTAAAAATAATTTTGAGTCATGGATTTCTCAGGAGATGCTGTTGCACGTATTTAAGATGGCCTTTTCATGCGTGCTTCTAACATAAAACACAGGGACCCTTTAATTAGTTTATAGACTAATTTAAAAAATTGAACTGCGGTAGTTGTCAGGTTATTTCATTGTGTAAGCTCAGTAAACACTAAGTACGTACAGAAGCAGTTCTATACAGTAGGTATAGATTGTCAAACTGTTTTTAACACCACCGATCTAGCCTATTTCTAGCTAAAAACAGGTTTAAGAGACTGGAGTGTTACATTTCACTTGTGTAGCTTCAAGCCCGGTTCTTTTTTTATGTCCTCTGCAGATACATTCCATTGGTCTCTGGTAGAATTACTCTTGGTATAAATAACATGTGAAAAGTATAAGACAATTAATTTGAAGAATTTCTTTGCACGTATTTCCTGAGTATCTACTGAAATCAGGCCTTTGCTTGTTGGTTATTTCCTGGTCTTGACAGAAGTGGATCCTGCAGTTCTAGGCAAAACATCCACAGCTACTGGGGCATGGGTCCTGAGTTCAGTTCCTTATCCCAACCATAGGCACTGGGCGCACTGGGATGACTGCATGGTCAGGGTGTGTATGTGAAGCCCATGGTGGTGGAGAGGGTTGGCTGTGGGCCAGGTGGATGGCACTGAGCAGGCAGGATGTGAGTGGGCAGCCAGGGTTTTCCACTTGGCGTTAAGAGACAGAAAAGGATGGGATGGTGGAACAGGAATAACAGAGATAAGGTACCATTGCATCTGGCAGCCTCCACCTCTTAACATTCAGGTGCTTCACCTCTACTTTGGTTCACAGGTGGATTGTGCCTTAGGGTTTATAAGCAGTCTTATCCTAGTCCAGCTATTTCTTGATTCCTGCTCGGATCCAGCATCCAAATCTGTACAGAGGGTACTTCTGCATCAGCACTATGAAGGCCAGCTGCTGAAACTTGGTGTGGGAGGGCAGAAGAGTATTTATGCCTGGTGCTTTATTAGTCATCTCTCTCACCATTTCCCTTCCTGGCTGTGTTTGCATAGTTTTCTACTACAGTAAATAAGACAGATTTTAGATTTGCCCAGTTGGTTAACATGATGATGTGGTCGTTATCTGGAAAGCAAGTACTGGTGCTTATCATAACGGACTGTACTTGTAATAATTGTTCAGTCACTTTGGTATCATTGGAGATAAACTGAACTCCAGAGTGAGATCCTGCATTAGGATAAATGGTATCAGTCATTGATGCATTAAAAGCCAAGGAGCAAGAGTGACAAAAGCAAAATGACCTTATCAGTTTTGTAAAACCCATGGATTGTAGACACAACGGCAAATAAGTAGGCCTTGCCAAGATCACTCATGCAAAAATATTAATAGGATAGTAATAGAGAAGTTTTTAGAGTGAGCAGGACTTCTTGTAAAAGGACCGGTGTAATATACTCTTATTAAGGAAAATGTATTGCCGTTGTATCTCAGTGTACGTGACTCTTCAAAGACTTTGATTTAAAAATGACATCTTGCAGTACAAGTATATTTCTGGCCTAGCTTCACAGTTCTTCTATCAAGTCATTAATATGTTTACTTATGATTATTCAGGTGAATGAGGTTTGAAATTAATTGGTGTTTTTCAGGAAGAACTGCTTGCCAACAAAATAGTAGGTGACTTTCAAGCTCTCGCCTATTAAAAGAGAGATGATTGTGTATTGCGTACATTTCAAAACCACAAAATAAATTTCTAATGCAGTTATATAAAGCACTCTAGAATTGTTAATAAGTAAGACAGGATAAGTAATTTATAGAGTAAATTATTTAACAAGTCATGTGAGCTTGTGCTAAAAAAAGGGGCATGTTTAAATTAATTGAAGCTCAGAACTGTTGGCATTTTGAGTCTTTTTTATTCTAGATTTTGAGACTGTTGTAGATTTAATGTCATATAAAACTGTCTACAAGGCACCCCAGCCTCTAGCCCCTTCCTCCTCAAAGCAACTTCTCGCTGTGCATCATTGCATGACTTGGCTGGATTGAGAAGTTATTTCTAGTGACTTGGAATTGTATAATAAAATAGTATGAGGCACCAGGCTACAAATTATTAAAGGCATTTTGGACGTTGGTGATGTAATAGCTTCCTTTAGGAATCTGTCCTTTTTGAAAAAAAAAACAAACCACCTTTTTTTAAAGATCTGGGTAGTTGGTTAAGGTGAGTTAAAAGTAAGGACTGCAAAAATCAGTTTTGTAATTTCTAGGCTCTAAAAATACTTCAGGATCACAAAGCATTGAATTTTGTGTATGTTCTTTTTTTTTGCTCCTGGGGAACCTTTTGTATGTTTTGTTCTAGACATTGCCCTTCTGGTTTGTGAGGACTGATGGAGCACCTGAGGGTTTCCACTGAGGCTGTCTCAATCAGGCGTAGACAAAACAGCTCACAAGGCTGGGAGAGAGCATCATCCTTCAGGAGGCAGTCAGTGTTGGGCAGGGTGGCAGGAACACTGTTTCTCCCTCATTATCTTTAGTTTTAAGAGGGGTTTGGGGTGTATATACTGAAATGAGAGATTCGGTCTTGAACACATTTTTTCAAGAAACTTCCATTTTTTTCCATACTAAGGAGGAAAAAGGGCTTGGCAGTGCAGTCTGTGATATCTTTAGGATGGCATTTTCCAGATTTCTCAGGTTCTATTTTTTATCCATTATTTTTGTGCTGACAAGTGCAAAAAGTTTTACGTAACTGANTTTTTTTTTTTTTCTTTTTGTATTGCAGTTCTCTTTCTCCTATGTTTGTCATCTGTCACTACACAAATGCCTAAGAGTATGGCCCTTAAGGTGGTCATCCAGATATCCTTGGCCGAGCAGGAGAAGTGTCGCAGGTAATGGAGCAAAGAACTCTAAAACTGCTTCCATGTGTTGTTGATGCCAGATGTATATTTAGCTTGTTACCGCTGAAAAACTGCTCTTTAAAAAGCAAAGCAGATTGTATAAATTCACTAATTTACTTGCATTTCGAATGGAGAGATAAATCCGTAGAGGTTTGAAACCTTCTACTGCTTGGGTTGTGAATATGCTTTTATACAGGATGCTGTTATGTTTGTGAAGATCTTTTCATCCAGATGTATGTAGTACATCACTGCTGTTAAATTATATATGATCATATATAATTGGGATGCATCTTAATTCCTGGTTGATTGTGAACCTCTATTTTCAGAAACTACAAAAGGCAAAATGAACTAGTGCCTGTCCTCAAATGCACGTATGGACACTTTATGTTTTTACATAGCTGCTATTAAATGTTTTATTATGGTGCCACAGGATCACAGAATGGGTCAGGTTGAAAGGGACCACTAGTAGGATTATCTGGTCCAACCTCCCTGCTCAAGAAGGGTCTACTAGAGCATTGTATCCAGATGATTCTTGACTATCTCCAGTGAGGGAGACTCCACAATCTCTCCAACCAATCTGTTCTTGTGCCTAGTCACCTACAAAGTAAAGAAGTTCTTCCTCATGCTCAGGTGGAACTTGCCATGCATCAGTTTCTGCCCATTGCCTTTGTCCAATTGCTCAGCACCACCAAGGAGAGCCTGGTTCTGTCCTGTTGACATTGTTCTTTCAGATGCTTCTGTACATCAGGATAGCCTCTTGAGTGATCTCTTCTCAAGACTGAACAGGCCCAGCTTCCTCCACCTTTCTATGTATAGGAGATGCTTCAGTCCCTTAATCATCTTCATAGCCCTCTGCTGCTCTCTCCCAAGAGGTCCATGCTGCTCTTGTCCTGAGGAGCCAGAACTGGACGCAGCACTCCAGATGTGCTTCACCAGGGCTGAGTAGAAGGACAGGATCACGCCTCTTGTTCTGCTGGCAGTGTTCTTCCTGATGCACCCCAGGACACCATTGGCCTTTTTGGCCACCCGGACACACTGCTGGCTCATGGACAGCTTGTCATCCCCCAGGACCGCCCGGTCCTTCTCCACAGAGCTGCTTTCCAGCAGATCAGCCTCAGCCTGTGCTGGTGCCTGGGGTTATTCCTCCACAATGCAGGACCTTGCTTTTGCCTTTGTTGAATTTCAGGCAGTTCTTCTCTGCCCATCTCTCCATCCTTTCAAGGCTGCACTCTGGGGTATTGGCCACTGCTCCCAGCCCTGTGTCATCAGTGACCTGCTGAGGAGGCATCTGTCTCTTTATCTCAGTCACTGCTGAACAAATTAAACAGCATTGGGCCCAGTATTGACCCTTGGGGCACACCACTTGTGATGAGCCTCCAACTGGACTTTGTGCCACTGGTTGCAGCTATTTAGGATCTGCCATTCAACCAGCTCTCAGTCCAGCTCACTGTCCCCTTGTTTAGTTTGTGCTTCTTTAACTTGCCTATGAGGATATCCTGTGAGACAGGTTCTAAAGCCTCGCTGAAGTCAAAGGAGAAAATAACCACTGCTTTCCCCTCATCCATCCAGGTTGGTCAAGTATGATTCCCCTTTGCTGAATCCATGCTGGCTAGTTCTCATCACCTTTGTGGCATCCATGTGGATGAAGACAGGCTACAGAATGAGGCACTCCATCATCTTTCCAGGGACCAAGGTGGGGCTGGCTGGCCAGTTGTTCTCTAGGTCCTCCTTCTTGCCCATTTTGAAGACTGGGGTGACATTTACTTTCTTCCAATTCTAAGACACCTGTCCTGATTGCCATGACGATTCCAAGCCCAGCTGTGGTGTCTGCCAGCACCCTCAGCACTTGTGAATGCATCCCAGTCAGGACACCATCTTTTTATTTGTTTCAAGTGTCCTGTTGCTGCTTTCACTTCCTTTTTATCTCCTGCTTGTGCTTCACTTTTGACAGGAGTTCTTTGCTCATCTGTGCAGATGTCTTGTCCTCTTTTCTCCATTTCTTACTCATTAGGATGTGCTGGTCTTGAGCCTGGAGGAGGTGATGCTTGAATATTTATTGACCAGCTTTCGTGGAGCCCTCTTCTTTGCAGGGCCTGTTCCAATGGGATTCTTCCAAGATCCTTGAAGAGGCTAAAGTTATCACTCCTGAAATCCTGGATTTCAATCTCACTTGCTGCCCTGTTTCCTCCATGCAAGGTGCTGAACTCCACAGCCATCTCATCATCACCTTGCACAATTGTAGTGGACTTACTGGAAAGGAGCCATGCCATGGAAATTCTGCATTTATTTTTTATTACTTTCTTGTAAGAAAGTTACCTGCATTGAGTGTTGACCATTGACAAAAGCTGTAGCTGAAACTTAAATATTTTTAATACCAATTCAGCCATATATATTTCTTTGTTGTGTTTTCATTGTTAGGATAAATTCTTGGAGATCAGGTTTCAGGTTAATATTCTTTCTTTTCCTAGACAAAGCCTGAAGTTTGGTTTTTTTTTTTTTCCCCGTCAAAAGTAGGATAAAATGGAAGGAAGCAGGCCAGAGGTGTCCAAGGTATTTTCAGAGGCACTTTGAGAGATTGTAATCTTTGAGTGGTGTAACTTGAACTTTACTTTGCTAAAGCAAATTAGTTCTGATCTTGCAAGGTAGTTAGGTGCCTTTTTTTTTCACAGGGAAGCTGAGGCTGGGATTCTGGCCTACGTAAAGTCAGTGACAAAAGTGAATGGAGTTAGTGTTTCACCAGCATAGTTTAGAGTACGTATGTGAGGGATGAAAGGATCCTTGATTCAGGCATTTTCCTGCGATTTTTAAAGTTTGGAAGAATGGGGCTTGTTGCTCAATTACTTGATGTGTTTTTTGACTTGCAGGTATTTTTGCCTTTCATGTTTTCATTCCGTATGAATACTAAATATATCGAAGTAAGTGGAAGCTAAGATTGAGTATTTCAGGAAGGAGCCTTTTACAATGTTTTAGGTAATGTTGCTTTGGAATGAACCTCCTTGTGCAAAAAAAGTTGCAGCTCCTATGGATTCATAGAGGATATATGGTTCATTGTATACAGTTGTCTGATGTACAAATAAAAGAAAGGCAATGCATTAATCAAAGTTAAGTAATTGCTGAAACAGATGACAGTGAAATGGCAACACTTCTGGGCTCCTTATGGAAGGATCTGTCCACAGAGCTGTTGGACAGATCTTTCCCAGTTGAGGTTGGGAAAGTTACTTATTTTTCCTCTTGTTTTGACAAGTGAGCCAAAATAAATCTTCCAGTTTTAGATGTAAATGAAATTAGTTTTACTTTTTAAATTTCCTAACCATGCCTGTAAAACTAAGTAAGGCTGTGTTCAGCAGGTAGCTTGTGAAGCACAGCTACCCCACATTGCACAATAAGATGCATGTGAAGAGTGCATAGGGTGTGACTTCCCATTCTTTTGCAACAACCGTCTGGATTTCTGAATGCCAGACAGCACGCCAAGCATATGTGGATAAATCATGTGCACGTACTGGGCATGTCAGACTTACTGGGCATGGACTGGGAGACCTTTTCAACAGCGTGTGCTCTGGGTGTCATGCGCTAGACCTACTAATGATGTCTGGGACAGTCTCAGGCTTTGGCATTTAAAATCTGGCAGCTGCCTACTAACTGTGTAGTAAAAGCACTTAACTCAACTGGCTACTCTCCACAGTGGAGAATGTGCTTCTTCTAGAAAGTGATTCAGGAGGCTAAATTAGGTTCCCACCGCAAATTACCCCATGCGGTCATCCCCTTCCATCTCCATTGACTATTAAGAAAACAATGGGGACTTAGTTCACTGTCGTGAGGGGCAATAGCAGGACCTTCCTTTTAGCAAGCAGGGTCATACTGTGAAGTAAACTGATTTTGTGGTCCTAGGTGAACCATTTCAGCATGTATGTGAAGAGGTTGCTCTGCTAGAAGCAGAGCATGGGTCTGAACCAAGGTCTTGCATGTCAGCATCTTAATTGCTGGTCCTGTATGGTGTACAGATGTGGGCTTGCCTTGGTTCTTCCTGTATGAGTTGCCTTCCTTGGCATAGAATATTCAAATGTGCTTTTGGGTCAGAGAGCAGGACAGTCTGTTTGGCTAAGAAGCTGTGATGCTTATTCGTGTAGTGAGAGAGCTGGGTCCTGCTCCTGCTTCACTGAGCATTCAATTACAGCAAAAACGAGAACACAAACAGGTAAGGTGGAGATGCTGTCTTTTGGATGGCTTTGTAAATGTGGTATCTTCTGAGAGATTGGAATCATATTTCCTTAGGGAGAGGAAGAAATTGAATCTGGTACCCCAGATGCCCAGCATTTCCTCCAGTTCTGTGGAGGAGACATCATAAAAATATGTCTTTTTTTTTTTTTTTTTNCACCCATTAGGTAGGTAAACAGTCTATTGCATATTCATCTCTTATTCTCCTCTCCAGTCTTGCCTCTTCTAAGTTTTAGAAACAGGTTTTGGAGCGCATTATGCATACAGTGATCTTCACCTGGTAAACATGTATACTGTAACCTCCAGCTGGGAGCAGTTTTGTTGACTCTGTGGGTCAAACTGTGTAATGTGCATAAGCATATGTTTTAAGAATTTTAAGTTTAGAGTGGTAGTAAGTTACAGAATATCATGGAATCACAGAATATGCTGAACTGGAACGGATCCTCAAGGATCATCAAGTCCAGCCCCTGGCCCTGCCCAGCACCATCCCCAAGAGTCACACCATGTACCTGAGAGCATTGTCTGAATGCTTCTTGAACTCTGTCAGGCTGGTGCTGTGACCATTTCACTGCAGAGCTGTTCCAGTGCCCAGCCACCCTCTAGGTGATCAACCTTTTTCTAATACCCAGTCTAAATACACTACTTCAGGCCATTCCCTCAGGTTCTGTCACTGGTCACCAGAGAGAAGAGATCAGTGCCTGCCCCTCCTCTTCCCCTCAAGAGAAAATTGTAACTGCAGTGAGGTCTGTCATCAGTCTCCTCTGGGCTGAACAGACCAAGTGCCCTCAGCAGCTCCTTAAATGGCTTCCCCTAAAGACTCTTCACCATCTATGTTGCTGTCCTCTGGATGGTCTCTAATAGTTTAGTATAGTTCTTATATTGTGACGCCCAAAGCTGCACACAATAATCAAGGTGTGGCCAGTGCAGAATAAAGTGGAAGAATCACCTCCCTTGATTGGCTGGTGATGCTTTTGCCATTATTTACAAATACAACAAAATTACAACTTTACAAACATCTTGAATTGGCACAGATCCCTGTGACATCAAGGCACCTAAGCAGAAAATGTTAGTGCTGGATACTGCTTGTGCTATAGACGTCACTGCAAATCCTGGATCATGTTTGTGTGCTATGACTGTCTTGTTGCCTGAAGCCTCTGTCATTTAGGGGATATGAAGGTAGTACAGGTGCAGAAATAGATACTGCTTGCCTTAGAGGTTTGTGTGGGTGGAAGAAAGACTCTTTCTTTCCTACTCTGAACATTTCTCCCAATTCTTGGTGGCATTCCTGTCTGCATTGAGATAGGGCAGTTGTTCCTTCTGTTACATGGTTTGGTTACATGCAGAGTTTTTGCCTGTTTTAGAGCACTTCTACATGTTCTTATCAGTTTTAATGAACAGTTTAACTTGTAGCAGTGTTGCTCTTCACACTGAATGTCTAAAATAAAATTTTAGGAGGTGAGAGTCCCAACAGTTGGAGGTATCATCAGAATATCAATCTATCTTATATTTGCAGGTGAACACTTCACTCTCACCACCTATGTCTTTGCCCAGGGGCCACTGCTGCAGAGGAGGTGTAGGATGGAGGAATGCTGAAAGGTGTGTCTGGTACTGGGATGCAGTCATGAGAGCCATAAGCAGAAACAGGCTGGAGGATGAGAGAAGTACTACTCTACTCAAAAGGAGTGGCATGGACAAAAGCTGTAAAGGTCGATGAAGAATGCTATGAAAGTAGTGGTGGTGAGGAGAGGGCAGCTTTTCAGAAGTAGTGAAGAAGGTTGAAGACTAGCTAAAGATGTCACCTTGTGAAAGAGGTACATGCTGGGTAAGAGTTTAGTTTGAAGGTAACATGGTAGAGGAGGTGATCTAAGACTTGAAACTATAAAATATAAAATTTAAAACATACTATACATTATATATAATATATACACTATACACTATACAATAGAACTAAAATAAATGCTTACAAAAGAGTGCATTCTCCTTATACTTCAACAGTATAACAACAAATATCACCATGAGCAGGCTTTAAGTGCAAGCTGATTACAGTCTAGAAGGAGAATTGCATTTGTCATGTAGCAGAACAAACAGAAATATAAATAGAAAACGCAAATACATGGGATGGTTCTCTGAGTGTACCATTGTGACAGAAAATTTTCTCAAAATCAAACTGGCCTAGTACAGGAACGTGGAAAGTACAAGAAAGAAAACAGTAGCAGCAATGTGGCAGCCAGCACAAGTATTAGAAATATTCTGGATTCTGACAATAGTGCAGAAAGTGTAATAAACACATCATTATGCTAATATATGCAGTGCAAGTAAGAAACTACTTATATTAAATGAAGAACAAGATTCCTCAAGTAAAATAATGCTAATAGAAGAAGCTATGAATTCAAAAGATTGGCCAGCTACAATGAAAAGTGAACTATACTGTAATGTAAATAAATGTGATAAAGTGAAATAGGGAACTGTGAAGAGTACGTAAATCTGAAATGGTGAAGAATGCCTGTGAAAGGTAATACGAATTACGTTGAAACACTCTCTGAAAAGCGCATAGGCTAAATTTAAGTGGTAAGATTGGTGTCAACATACGGAAGGTGGCAACCTGTTCTGGTGCTTGAATGAGTGAGGTAAACATGAAAAGGACAACCCATGACCCTTTTGGAATGTTTCAGTAATGTGAAGTTCTGTTCATGTATGTTTTTCATTAAAAGACAAGAGTGTCTTGGAGAAGATACAGATCAGTGATAAGGACTACCAAAGATGTTTCACATGCCTTGGAAGGGAGTCTAGAAAACCAGTTGTGAACTATGGCAGTAGATGGTGTTATTTGCAGAATGAAGAAATATCTTCTTGTTAAGTTCTCTATGTAATAATTGCACAGAAAAAGGATAGAGGTTATGACCGTATGTAGTCACTCAAGACTTAAATAAAAACAGAAAGAAAATTTTTGCTGGCTAATGGAAAGGGGAATATTTTTTGAGAAGTCAGGAGTCAACCTGTTCAGCAAATTTAATGTATTAATAGGATATAGATGGATTTTTCTGGATAAATGGCCTTAAGTTTTGCATCTTTACTCCACCATGTGGAAGTACTGCCTTTTGATTTGCACGTGACATGAAGTGCAATGCATTCAGTGAATGAGAGAGTGAACAGGGTAGCAGGTGCTGATATATGTCTTGATGATCCAATGATCCAGAGCATATTGATTAGAGTATTTGATATTCTAATAACCAGTGATTTTAAACTGAATAAAGCCAAATATTAATGTCAAACAGCGGGAATTGTGTATGTGGGAGAGGATTGACTTCAAAGGAGATTTCAGAAGGAATGTCTTATGTTGAGTGGATAGGAACTCAAGGAATACTGAACTTGTCAGAACTCAGAGACAGGAAAAAAAAACTGTTATGGGGGATATTGATTTATGTCAGAAGTACTATCTAATTCTGAAGGATGTGCAGCTACCCAAGACATCTCTTCCAGAAAGTCAGTGTCTGAGTACAGGCACCTGAAAGGGAGAGAATTCCAAGGTTTTGACAGGAACCAAGAAGCTTTAATGTTTTGATTCACTGAGGGACTTTAAAAGATGCATATAAGAGATGGTTGTCTGAAATCTTACTGTACTCTTGTGAAATGGATGTTTTTCCATTCTCATTTGCATCAAGGCCAGTGACAGCTCCAGAGATGATGTATGCAAGTGCTGAAAAGAATGTATTTGCATTACTACTTTCTGAAGACTAGGTGGTTCTGCAGCAGAAAGAACTGTCACATATATTTGTATTTATTCATTCCTTTGACATGCTCTTTCATCCTTGCAAGGAAATAATAACATCATCATCAACAGCAATAATAATAAAGATAAGTCTTACGACTGCTTTCTGTCGAGAAATAATGGAAGGCCGCATTCACTACTCTCCTTTTGTATGTTAATTTACTGTGTGATTCTTAGCATATTTATTATAGAGGGTCTATATGGGAGTTTAAGCCTCTTCCTAGCAATCTACATAGATTATTTCGTACACAGGGGATGAAAATGTGTTTTGAAGATAAGTATAAGGTCAGACATTAGGATGTGTTTTTTAGAATAATTAGGTCATTGTTTGGCTTTCTGACAATAAAAAAGGAATATCAACATTTCTAAAACATTTTTAGCAAGGAAAAACAAACCTTTAGCTGTCATGTATTCCTGGAAAAACATCAAAAATCCATGTTTTGATGCAATATCAAGTGCGCAAACTTGGGGATCTCAAAGGGGAAGACAGGTCTCTAAATGGAGAAAATACTTAAATAAACTCTGCAAGCATTTGGGGGAAAGTAATTCTGAAGGTGGAGCTCCTCAAGAGCATAAATCTTAAGTCGGGAAAGCTGCATGAAATTGAGAGTTTGCTTGATTTGCTAGTCTGCTATCTGAAGAGAATAAAACACCTTGAAGCCAAACCAGAAACATAAGTAAGACCAAGGGTCTATTACGTTTTATTTTCCCTGCCTTACAGTAACTTTCTTTAAACTTTGCCTTCCAGGCATATCCATTTATTTTAACTTTTGCCTTCATGCTGTAAAGTGGGAACTAAGGTTGGCTGGAAAACCACGGACTTCCCATTTTCCAGGCAGTTGCACTCATAAACAAGAGCACAGATCTGCTCCTGCAGTGCCAAAACAAGATTGGTATCTCCACTGAATTCCCATTTTCTTCTGCCTTCAGCTGGTGGGTTGGCACTAATTGTTCAAGGTGATGGCTTTGGAGAATCAATTTGCAATGGCAGCTATGTGCTACGATTTGGATAATAATATACTGTTGTGGAGCAGAATGTCTGGGCCCTGTTGCCTCCTTGCAGTTGACACAGCCATACATCAAGAACAGAGAATTCTTGAAATTAACCGATCTCTGACCTTGCATGTGAGATGCTGAGTTCCAGATTGTCTTGAACAATGCGTTACCTTAGTATGGGATGTGTGTAGTGCCTGTTTGCTTGTGTGTGTAAAGAAAGACCCCAGAGCTAATTTTGTTGTCTCCAGAGCTGGTGTACTGGCACGGGGAGAGCTATTTCCTGAAGTCTTCTGTGACTTGTGGTTAAATACTCTAAATGTGAGGAAAAAGCCCTTAGGGAACCTGTGATAGTGGCAACCAGTTTTTCACTCTTTGTGAAATACAGGGTGATTCACAGTTTAAAAAAAAAAAAAAAACCAAACAAAACACTGCAGCACTTGCTCAGAATTTGTCAGGAGACACCGAGCAGCCAAGGAGGGAGTCAAGCACTGGTAAAATTTCTGAATGCTTGGTAAGTCCACCATGGATGGTCTTGACGCACTACATCTTTCCTGAGTTATGGCATGCTGCTCTAGCAGTAGAGATTGTTTTCCTGAAGTTATCCTTGTTAAGTTTTGCACTTACAGTACTAGTTGGAGTAAGCAAAATAGAATAAAGTAATTGGAGTGAGCTTGTACATCTGTAGAATACTTGCTGGGTTTAGGTGTCTATATCATGCTCGTTGCTTGTTACAAGTTTTCTTCGTAGAGGAAGCTTGGTCATTTGCAGGAAGATTTCTTGACTGAGCAGAGATTATAGCATTGATGACTAAATCTGTCTGAAACTTTACATTCCTGATATGCAACTTGTGTAGCTCTGTGCTTCATTTTCCAACTGAGTTCATACCACTTCAGCATAATTTTAAACTTGGTTTCAGAAGGGCTACAAATGTAACTGGGTTGAATATGTCAGGTTTCATCAAGTATTGTATCAAGTATACAAATTTTACGTGATGTTAATGCATAACAATGAATCAACCCACAGTTGTTGAAAATGCCTCTAAGTTTTTGCCCACCTCTTGATGAACTTGGTATGACATTTGAGTTTGTAAGAAGATACGGCACTAGGGAAGTTTGCAATGTTTAATTCTTGATGTTAATATCTAGCTCTCACAGTAGTCTAGACTTGGGACATACATGACCTGTCATTAAGTGGTAATTCATCTACTGACAGTCCAATGTCTGAAGTGTGCTGGTTTTGTCCCCTAAAAACTTACTGAAAAAACAACTTGGAATATAAAGTTCTCCCAAAGTTCAGAAACATTTCACCAGTTCAGAAACATTTCACCAGTTTATTAATTTAATTTTTTTTTCTTTCCCAGCTGTGTGAACTAGAGCTAGACATATAATTGATTTATTTTTTTGGAGTGTTAAGAAAATGTGTTTTTCATAAAGGGAGTTTTTTGGCAACAGAAATACTTCTGGAGCTGCACTACAGTGTTATTTGCTTGCATCTATGTTGTTAAGATTAGCATGTGCTAGGTTTTTTTCCAGCTTGTCCTTACAGCTCCAGATGGAGTAGTATACCTTAACATGCATTAAGCAGGAGGAAATAGAGTAAGCAAATTAGGAAGGCATATTTCTGCTGGCCTTTTATATTCAGGTTAAGGAAAAGATTTGAAAGTTGGCATGCAATCCCTTTTTAAATTACCAAGGAACAAAATAATCTAGGTGTCTTTAAAGATCAGAACCCACTTTCTCTTCATGCTTTTGCAGTTCAGAAGTTGCTTCACTGATGTTAAACATAATCTGTATCCTTTTACTTTTGTAATGAGCTTAAGTGAAGGCCACCCTCTCAGAGGAGATCATACTTGGAAGAGTTGACTCTTACAGATTTGGATTTTAAACTATTGTTTCCCAAATGATGTAGCAGTGGTGAAGTGTGAGTGTGTGACACTATTCAGTAGCTGCTGAAGTGTGGCAAGATGAACATGCTATTGTAGGTTGCAATGTGTGATTCTGAATGCCTTTATTAGAATTAATCGGTAGTTTACAATGGGGAGATTAAATTAAAGATCTGAAGACAATTATTATTTACTGATTACTCATTGAAGGAGATGCAGAATGCTATAGTATAATCAAGCAAAAAGCATTGTAGGCAGCTAAGGGCTTGATTCAGAGGCACCAGCAGTATTTGTGGACGTGTGGTCTGTCTGGTGCTATCCAGCCAGGCTCTGGCAGTGCAAGACTGTGGTGTGCAGTGGGAGCTTCCAAACCCTTCACGTGACCAGCCAGCCGTGAATCAGAATGTTTTTCTTTTGTGCTACAGTCAAAAATGTTCAGTTAAAGAAGAGGGTGGATATTCTTAAGGGCAGGCAGGCAAATTACATTTCTCAGTGTTGCCCGCTGCTAGTCAAAGCTTTTAGAATATTAATGTTTGATGGTAAGTAACATTAAAGTAAAGTACTTGTGAAGAAGGTAAAAATAGACTTTAGTTAGGGAGAGGTTTTATTTCAGATCTCCCTCTAAATTAAACAGAAGAGCATCTTCGCCTTACAGGGTACAGCTACATCATTCTACTCTGCTTTCTCACTGCTATGACATAGCTACAAAGGGTTAACTTTAAACAGACTTGTTGAGTAAGGGTAAGAGGACATGACCTGCTTATGGTAAATTACATCTGTCCACTCTTTTATCAAGGATTCCAACTGTGTGAACTTTGCTTTACTGTTGTGTTCTGTACTTGAGAGTGTTTTTACAAGCGTATTGCAGAGCAGTTATTGAGTTAGTTGCACTTAGACAAAAGTTCTTCTCGGTTCCAACCAGTATGGTTGTGGAAAAGCAATGGTTTCTTTTGGTTCTTTCAGCTAAGAACTGGAATTATAAATCATTCATCTTAGAGAAGGCAGTACTAGCTCAGAGTAAAGAATGCCCTGCTCTCCCCCACCTAGGGTTTCTTCTGTGGGAAGGAAAGAAAATACCACAAACTCATACTACTATTTCCCAAATATTATCTGTTTGGTCTATTCCCTGATGGACTGATACCAATCTTTTTATACAGATTGTGTGCTCGTACTAAAATTTTTGTCTGATGTAAGTTGGGAAGCTTCATTGGTTTCAGCAGAGCTGAACTTTTTTACAGTGAGTCTTAACACAGGATGTAATACACTAACATTTTTGTGCAACACTGTAAGTTATGTCAAGTTCTGGAGTTTCTTGTAGTGAGTGGTTCTGGTTAAATGTCTGTGTGATTAAAATTGCAATGAGAGGTTTGCATAGGTGCTATGTATGTTTAAGTGATGGGTCTGCATTTTGGCAGTGTTTGTCAGGTTTGGGGCTTTTTTTTTTGATGGCCTAATTTTAGCTAGTGCAACTGGTTATTTTGCTTCTTTTCTTTTTATCTTCTCACACTTCGTGTTTCACTGTCCATTTTCCTCAATTCCTGCTCTTATGTGATTTCGTTGACCTTGACAGGATTCCTGTAGTTTGAAAACTGAGGACAGGATGAGGAAGGTATCTTTGAAACCTCTTGGATAACTTTATTTTAGCATTATGAGGTCCAAGTGACAGAGAAGATGGATGATACTTAACTCATGAATGAGTTCTTCAGGGCATGTTTAGAGAAAGTATGTTCATTGACTTGTAGGACTCTTAGATTAAAGAATTGCTGGATTTTTATATACTATCTCATTACTGTTACTTGGCAAAATACGTAAACTTGCCAACCCACAAAAAACCCCAACTAAACAAAACAGATTTGTAAATATTGAGATACTAAATCAGGCTATCTTAAAATTTCAGTAAAGGATACATGAAAAACAAAGGACTATTTGTTTTCTAATGGGTGCACTGTGTAATTCTTATTCTGAAAAGTCTTGCAGAGCAGTCGATGTCGTATGATGCTGTAGTAATGTGTTCCATCTAGCATCATCCATTGTCTTTCTTTTTCCCAAGGGACAGTGCATGCCATTAGGGGAAAAGTTTTACTTTTCCTGGTGCATAGTGAGAGCAGAGCCCCCAGGTCAGCACTGCAGCTTTGGAGGAGAGCCCAACCCAACTTATGGGATTCCCAGGCTTCTCTTGGGATTTAGAGATGCAGTGAATTTCTCTTAACACAACCAGCTCAGGTACATGGATTGATTTGGAAGAGCAATATGCGTTCTTACTAATTCACCAGAATTCCATTTAAATAGATTCTAAAGAATGCTTAGAGTGAAGAAAAGTTTCCTTCTAACAAAGAAAAATTCATTCATTTTAGGAGAACTTGCATCTTTGTTTAGTTTGTGATAACACATGTTGATCTCTCTTTAAGATTTTCTGGGACTGGGCTTATATTTTGAAATGCATGGACTCTTTAGGAAGGCATCCCTTAAATCAGGCATACTTTTCTGCCCTGATGTCAGAAAAATTGCAGTTTCCACTAATTTCTTCTTCCTGGACTGTATGGTTTGCAGCATGAATCTTTTTCTTCCTGTAGAAGAAGTAATGATACATTTGCTGTGAACGTTTTATTTCCAGTCTGTGGGATGTCACTGGCTATTCATAGATTTCATATGGTCATAATACAAAGGACTGGTTTGCATGCCCATGTCCTTTTAGGCAGATATTAAGGATATGTGAGTGGACTCAGTACTTAAGTCTGATACAGCAGTTTCTCTTCTCTTGATTTCTGCTTATGTGTATAACATTATGAAATACAGTCTCTCTTTTTTCAGTTTTCCCATTGCCACACTTGTAAAAAAAGAACTGAAATTACTTTGTGTCAGAGGAAAATACAAGTGTAAGAAGTGATTAAGTTAAAAACAGGAGGGAAAAGATTAGGGAAGTATGATTGTCTCTCATTGTAAATGGTGATAACTCCAGTACTACCTTTAAACGTGTCCCCTTGGTTGTTGTTTAACCCATGAGGTAAGGACATGTGTCTTGGAGAGTGGTGACACTGTAATACAGCTTTATTTGGCCTTCATGTTGACTTGCTTTCTTCATTTCCCCTGTGTAAAAATGAGCTGCTTCCCTGTCCCACAAAGTACCATTTAAATGATGAGGAAGATTTTAAGGAGCACATTTGCTCTGCAGCTGGCCTAATTAGGACTTAGAACTAACTGCAGTAGGTCAACAATCATAACTGACTTCCATACACCAGTGCATGATTTTTGAACAGTCAAAATCATGGAAGGATCCACTTACATACTTTTTTCTGTTTTGCTTTTTCAACAGTTACATTGCAAACCAGCCAAATTTGGAAAGTATCAATGACAATGAGGTTGGATTTTATGTCGGACTTAAAAATCTGTGAGTATGGGATATGTTTTATACAGCTGTTTTTTCTGTATTTCTTTTATAGAAGCATGTAGAGACCTTATCAAACTATGCCTAACTTTGTGTGTTACTGAGCAAAATTGTAAATCTTGCAGCTGAGCCTTGTAGAGATTTCATCCAAACTCTTATTTTAATCATTATTATCATTATACTTTCCATTATATTTTAAATGAAATATTCTAACAGTTTTATTTATTTTCCTAGGACTGTGGTGGATTCTGGCCTAAGATTTGTGTCCCGTCATGCATTTGTGAAAAATGTAAACCTGCAATACATGTGAGTAAGAATAATGTCTGCATTCTAAGTCAAAACTGCCCAACTCTTGTTAATTTATTTCTATCTCTTACCATTTGCGTCATTAAAAATGTCTTAACAAGACAGACTTAGAATGGTCTTTTACTGTTAATTGCCCTTAAATAAGATATATATGGTAAGGAACTGGTTAATCGTAAAAACGTAATATGTGAAAAGACCATCCAGTTCATTATCCTGTCTCTCACAGTGTACTTCAGCTGAGTCCTTTGTGATAAGTGATGTACCACAAAGAGTGTGTCTCTTGAGGGTATGATGTCCACACTCAGTGACATGGTTTTGACTAGCTCTAGTCTGATCTGATGGGCTGAACATATTTTAGCAGCAGCAGTACAGGAGATGCATGCATGGAGGACATCTAATATAATTTGATTAGTATGTGTGCCCAGAGACTGTGATACAACTGTGAGCTGAAGTTCTAGGGGTTTGAAAGCTCACTCAAGATCAGAACTAATACACCCAGAGCAGAATATAAGAATGTTGTTGCTTTCACACCCAAATGTGGTTTGTAGTTCATGACCTACAGGAAACAGAATTTGTACCTGTGCAGTTTTTTGACCGTGTTTTCCTAGGTTTGTTATGCTTTAGATTTAGGAAAGGCTGAACTGATCAAAGTTCTTTTTGTACAACTTTTGTGCCTTCTTGTAGGACAGATAGAGAGTAGCTTGCTTTGCTACTTACATGGGAAGTTGTGGATCTAGTCCAATAAAACACTGAGATCATGAGAGTGGCTCAGTTCCTAGCACGTACTCCGTTTTAGCCAAATATTCCAAGTGTGTGCTTTAGTCCATACATCTTTAATAGATGGACACAAACATATATTAGCATTTAACCGAACCCTTTGCTTTTATCCTAGTGAGATTGGGAAGACATAATGCCAAACCTTGACTTTGTGAGATACTTCCTTGTAAAAAGAAAGAACTGTTCAGCAGAACACAGGGTTCTGTTTGATTTGATTGCTTTGCTCATGAGATGGAATCACTGTCTGACCTGTGTTTCACAAAGATCAGCAATTACTTTTTGCAAGGAAGTGGACATGAATGTCCATTTCTGCCTAGAAAGTAATTGCTGTCCTTAATATGAAGCAGTCACCAGAGGAGTGTGAACCAGATCTTGTGAGCCTGTGAAATTTACATTACTTTATATAGTCAGTAATAAAGAGTTTTTACTATAATCAGTTGGTAATATAAGGAAAGTATGTTCCAGGGTAAAATCAAGTGTTTGCCTGTGTAACTGTTGCTCAGTGAATTATGGCTGTAAACTATGAAACTCCATAAAGCCAAGTGCATGTGCACTGGCTGTGGAAATATGCAATAGAAGATGCTATCTGAGGAGTGAATTTGCAGAGAAAGATTTAGTGACTATGCTGGGAGAGAAGTGAGATTCTCTCTCTGTGCAATGAGCCAGAACAAAGCAAATTCAAGTCTAGGATCAAAAGGAATATAGTGTTACATTTCTACATCTTTTCCCTATTGCATTAGCTGCTGTGAGGGAATCTATTGGAATACCGCATATAGATCAGGACACCAAATCTACTCATCTTGAAAGATGCTACAGAGAAGAGCAGTGGAGCCATAAGGAGCTTGTAAAGCAAATAATATAAGGAGGCTCAGAGCTTTAGTATGTTCAGTGCAATAAAGAGATGATCGAAAAGGAACTTAGATCATTGCAATAGGACAAAGAATAATGATTTGAAAATCAAGTAGAGTTGATTCAGATTAGTATAAGGAAGAAGTTTTTTTACAATAAGGCTGATGAAACACTGGCACAGGTTGCCCAGCGACATGGTGGATGCCCCAGCCCTGGAAGCGTTCAGAGTTAGGTAGGAGCAAGCTGGTATAGTTGAAGATGGGGGAGAGCTGGAATTAGTTCACCTTTAAGGGTCCCTCACAACCCAAACTATTCTATGATTCTATGCTTCTGTACTCATATTTAGAAGAAGAGTAATTATGGTGAGGAAAGCAATCAGTTCTCTCCATGAACATGAGTACAGTGTGAGAAATAATGGATTTAGTTTGGAGAAAGATAAATAGAATTTTGGAAGACCTTCCCAAAGGTCTTCTGCAGGTAGACACTGCAGAAAGTGCAACAGCTGGAATGATCCTCTTGAAAGGCTTGTTTGCCTGTTGCCTTAGGGAAATGGGTTTCATGCAGTCAAAAAGTGTATCTGTCTCCAGTGTTTGCTTGTAACCAAAATTTACACAGGTAAACAAATTTTCAGAAAACTGACCATTGAACAGAACAGAGACAGTATCTAAGTTACCACTTAAGGTAGAAGTATCAATGTACGTAGTTGAGCTGCTAGGCTTTACAGCATCCACTTGGATAAGATGCCTTTAAAGTGTTTCTGCCATAGGAGGAGCTTAATTTGAGCATGCATTCAAACTGGAAATACATATTTGCCAGTAAGCAGACTTCGGTAGAGCTGCAACTCATGAAGCTCCTTGATAGAAACAAATTAGACTGACTTGACATCTGTTCAGTTGATATAGATGGATTCTTGATGCAGAATACTTACGTTATGGACCAGGAGCTTATCCAGTCTCATACTGTTTTAGTTTTGGTGGGGATTTAGTTATGTTGGCAGCCACAGGATAAGCCCAGATAAGAAGGAAAATATTAGGTGGCACCGGCTGCTCTAGGTGCATAGAGCAGTACAAACTTACAAAGCAGTAAGTATGGAGGTATTTTTTACCAAGGCTGATCTGTTATCCCTGCAAAATACATTTGTTTGTTTTCTTTGGCAAGTCATTATGCACACTAAAATGTTTCTGAAAGCCTCAGTGAATCATGGCTTGTTGTCATCAGCAATAAAAATCCTGTTGACTGCCTATGAAGGAAGTATAGTTCCTGTTGTGGTTGGGACAGTGAAAACTGTTAAGAGCTAAAGAAATTTTATTTTGCAAGGGCAATCAGTGATTACAGGTCTTTGAGAAGCCTTACATTTTGTTTGGAAAAAAATTTTTACTATCCCATAAAGAAAACAAAAAGCATCTGTCTGAAGATTGATGTAACTGTATAAGCATTAATTTTGCTGTGATACTGTACTATGATACAGCTTTCTCTTTTGTTCTATAAAAAATCTTTCAATGTAGTTAAGGAGCTATATTATATAAAAGTAGTATTTATTTTATGAATCATACAAGAATATAAATTTAAAAGAAACTTATTAACTCATATTTTCTCAAGCCCTTTTTTGTAATTTCCTTATTTTCTTGGGGAAACTTATGTAGCCCAGGTATCTCTACAATCTCCATCATGAGAAGATTTGAGTAATGACATAAACAACAGGAAAATAAATGTCCTAGTTGATGCTATTAAAGTGTAATTAATAGTCTTGATCATCTAATTTTGATGTTTTCACTGCCCGTAGACTGAAGTTAGCCAACGGTCTTATTTTAGTAGTGGTGTAGTTCATAGGCTTATCTACTGCTATGAGTAATTTAATGGACCTGTGTAATACACAGTCATGGTATATTGTCAGTGCCTTTAAATGTGAAAACATTTCACAGGAAGTGCCTATTTACAAAAGCTTTGAAGAATAGTTGTTGTAATGTGCCAGCCTGCATCTAAGTGCGTCGCTGAATCATAGATTGTGAATGTAGTGTATGTATACAGCTCCAGGCGTTAAAATGTGTTTGTATCTCTACACTGTTCAGGTTTAGATAAGGCAACCAGGGGAAACCATTTGACATCAACCTTGTTGCAGATTTCCCCTTGTTTGCACTCAGGGCTGATTCCAGCCATAGGCAGAGCAGGCTGTTGCCTGTGGAGGGAGACTGAGTGTAGCAAAATGGCCCTATCTTCACCTCTTCACCTCTTCTCCTTAGATCTCTTCCCTCCTCTTCTTTCTTGCCTCCTCTTTTCAGAAGCACTATAGGTGATAGAACTCTGCCCATGTTGCTAGCTCTGTAAATCTTTATGCAGTTTCTCAGTCTGCTTTTGTTCTACTCATATTGCCACTGGTTTGCTTTTAGCTGAATTAGGGCTAGCAAGTTTGAAGTGAGCTTCATATTTTCATGTAAAATACAAGCGTACTTTTGACTGAATCTGGGTTCTCTCCTAAAGTTTAGCTTCGGGGCCAGGATCTGTACTCTTGATGTTTTTTTCTATAAGAGAAAAAACCTTTATAATCCCAGGTGTATTTTCTTTGGGCTGCTTGCCGTGGTCTTTTTATGTGTAGCTGAACTGGGGAATTAATTCATATTCTCTTTCCATGAAAGTGGAAGTGGGATCCTTAACTACTTCAAAATAAACCTGGCAGTGATTTTTTTCACTTAACATGAATTAAGGAGACTGCAGTAAGCATCTCTGTAGTTAATAAAAAGTGCTCACTTTATGAAAAAGATAAATGTAAAACTAAATTTACTGTCAAAGTATTGCTTAAGGTGATGATTTTATAGCAGTGGTCTGCAGGTAAAGCCCACTGTTTATCTGGTTGTCTTTTGGGAAAGGTAGGATTTATTTGATCTTCAGGTAAGAGAGGAGGTGCATGCCTGGTCTGGCAATACCACAGGGGCCTCCATATGTGCTCCTGGGAAGAGGAGCAATTCTGTGTGGGGAGTGAAGAGTTTCCCATGGAGGGGTGGGGTTTGATGTGACTCCGTGTTGGAGGCAAAAGCCCAAGTCGATATAAGGATCCAGCTTCTTTTATTCAACCTCCCAACATGGAGCACATGCACACTAGGAAAAAAATGCATAGTGATGATGTTTGCTTAAACATGACTTCTGTTCTGTATGCAAATTGTGCCTTAACGGTGACTTACCCAATCTGGGTCCATGAGGCATTTCCACCAGCACCCACCATAGGGCAATGCAGTTCACCTGATTAATGAAGTAGTAGCTCCTATGTTTTGCTGTCACATGTAAGGACCAGTTCAGTTTGTAAACTTCAGGCTCTTCTTTGCCAGAAGGAATCAGTGATGAGATATAAATATAATCTCTCTGATTCTGTTCTAAACATTTGTAGAATATCCAACTTGTAATTTCTGTGAAAATTATCTTGTACTCAAACAATGACTGAAAATTGGGAAGTAAACACTGTGTTCTCTAGTCAGATTAAAAAAAAAAAAAAGAGAGATTTAATCCCTGGTTTTAGATTCAATGCAACATTAAGTATGAAGCCCCTATGGCGCCTTTATAATACCACATAAAACTCATGGTATTTTGGCTCATAACACTGATTTGCACTTAACTGTTGACAGTTAAACAGTTTACTGCTCTCACTATCTTTAATTCATAGGCTGATAAGACTGTACAAAACCAGCATTATTTTGCTTTTGGGTGGAGAAAGCAGTTTTGTAAGCCTATGAGGGGAGGAGTATTTCTGGTTCAGATCAGACATTTCTTTGCTCTGCATAATGGGAGAAGACCTTTCACTTAATTACCACTGGAAACCGTAAATGCTTAATTGACATAAAAAAGCCCAATACAGGCATTTTACAGTTTTCCTTTTGATCTTCCTTGTGGGTGCATATTGCACATGCAATTTGAAAAGAACAACTAAAAAGCTCTGATGTGGATGTGTGCTAGCATGTGAGGAGGGCTTATATGAGTACAGAATTTGGTGCAGCATCAAAGAAAGGGATACACCCATTTCACATGAATAAATTGAGCATATAATTAACACCTGGACTTTACAAAATACTTTTGAAACACAGTTAAATCTGCTGCTTTTTTGCTATTGACAAAGTGCTAAAAGTGAAAATATTGATCTCTGTTGAGTTTGTTTTTGAATGTATTTGACATTAGATGCTGACTGGATTCAAGCCCTCGAAACCCTTCAAACCATAAAGTAAGACTGAACACTACCCTTTCACAACTGAAGTCAAAGAACTTCTAGAGCTGGTTCTAGTTCTTTATTGCTTTTTCAAGAGACACAAACTGTATTTTTAGTGTTAGAAGAAGCATTTCTAATTAATGCAATTTTTCTCTTTTGCTGTAGAAATTTATCCAGAAACAAGCTCTCAAGTTTGTCCAAGAAGCCTTTTCGCCACCTGGGTTTGTCTGATCTGTAAGTAGTCATTTCTTAAAATATGAGTTTATTTTTGGCTGAAATGGAAGACTAACACTTCGAAGTTTGTTCTCTTGAAGGCAAGGTCCATCAGGAATTAGAAGTGCAGTTCTTATCCAAAGAAAAGCTCAGTTCTGAACACTTAAATGCAGAGAAATTTTTATTCCAGGGCTTCAAGAAGGTTAAGCACATATTTTAAAGCAATGTAGAGATCAAAATCACCTCTTCCTTCAGCTTTAGAATATTTTATTGTGACATTACTTCACAGAAAACTACTGGTGTTTATTTAAATATTCAAACTAGTGAAAATACAGTCTTTTGTAGATATTCATATGAAGATTGTCTCTCATATTCTTGTAGTGACTACACAGCTTGTGCCTGCCTATATAAGAGTATTTCTATTTTCTCAAATTTTTGAGTTGCACTGTGCTTTATATAATCATTTAGCAATGAAAGCACTGGTAAATATTTATTTTTTGATTTTTTCAGTGCTAATATTTTTTATTCTCTGTAACATATACTATATTTTCTTGTTGATACATATTCCAAAATTCTGGTCATCCTATGCATTCTCTGCTAATATACAGAGAGCTTGCTGGAGTTCTGGAAGACCTGGGGCTGCAGAGGAGAAGGAGGTTGCTATCCTGGATTTCAGAGCAGAGTCAGAATTTGTCCAAAGTGCCAGTCCAAGTGTGAGGCACCTGGCATGCAATCCTAGGCCTCTTCTGGTGAACTTAAGCATTTGAGAAGTGAAATGAGCAAATCTCAGTGGCACAAAAGGAGGTTAGGTCCCTTAGGTATATTTTATTGATAACTAAGTTGGTATAATTATTTTCTTCATGGCCCAGGGAGCACTGCTCACTGGAATGCTCTTTAATAACTTGACAGTTGTGAGCTCTCTAAGGAGGAAACTAGCCAGTTGTAAAGTTGTCCCATTGCTCCATGCCCTTTGTTGTTCTGTAGCTTCTACATGAGGAAGCAGGGCAAAGGTAGTGGGGGTGAACCAGATATGGAAAAAATGGATAGTGTGAAGGTTAAAAAGAGTATTTGAGGTATGAGGGCAATGCATGATGATGTGCAAGTTGAGAGAAAAAGGAGATACAAAATTGAGGTGGAGTGTTGTGGGCTTGGGAAAGGAAGCGTAGGACTAGACAAACTGAAGTTATGCAAACAGATATTGTGATGAAATGAGATAAACAGATGTGGGGGAAATGAGGGAAGGAAAGTGGCGGGATAAAAGCAGACCCTAAAAGGAGGACAAGCAGTGATAAAAGCAGTATATAATATATAGCTGAAAATCAGAGACAAGACAGAAAAAAATATTGGAATGTTGCCATAAACAGCTTCTGAGGCTTCCACTAAATCTGAGCAACAAGTATGTTGCTCCTATTAAATACTCTTGCAAATCAAAACATAAAGGGATGAGAGGTTTAGAATAAGGTGTAGAGGATAGTCACCAGGTATTACAGAGGAAGAGATGCCACCTTGAAAGGTTTCTTATTGAGCAAAAGAACGGCAGCTGTAGAATTTGAGCAAACAAGGTAAAGACTCAGAATTTGCCTTCTGTAGGTCAGAACTTTTCTTTCACGCAAGTGTCTGTAGAGGGTCATTATAAGTCCAGCATTCTGCCAATGGTGTGCCTAACTCCGTAGATGGATTTAACACAAAATAAAACACTAGAAGAAGACTGCTCAGCCTCTGTTCAAAATAAGTTTTTCTTTACCAGGAAGCCTTAAAATGAAACAGAAGATGGAAGATGCATTTGAAAATGCATGTCATAGGCTTTGACCCATGGAATCATCATGTTCATGCTATGTCTTGTGCAAACAATTTTTGTTCATGCTGCGTGTTAACGTCCAGTGGATGACTTCTGTGAATACAAATTGCTCCTTCAGACACTTTTGAGGACCCTGCAGTCATTTCTTCTCAAAGAACTTGAGATTACTTTTGGGGCAGCAGGTTATGGCTCTAATAAGATTATTTTTTTCATGATTTGCACACTTCGTGTCTTCAGGAGGCATTTATGAGCATAGATTCTGCAAGAAATTTGACCTTCTGTACATGAAACTTTGTTAAGAATGATTGTTCTGCTAGTAATGAAATGCCTTAAACAGACACTTGCTCACCCACTTTATTTTATCTCATGTATGCCAGTAGAAGGAAAAATAATAACTGGTCTGTGTTTATGTAGACATGTTTCTGTGCATATTTAACATGCATGTAATTGCATTACGCTGTTGTGTATTTTAGCTGTTGTTTTTTAAATTTTAAAACTAGAAATCATTAAGTTTGCTAACCTGTGGTTTAAATTCCATGTAGGGTACTGTATCAATTTCTATTTCAGGGCCATTTTTTCATTTAGTATTTCTTCATGACATTGCCTGCGGTTTTACTGTGAGGTTTTTCTAGATTGTTGTAGCAGATGAATTTTAAAATTAGGCAAAGTCCTTTTTGTGATTAAAGTTTGTTAGAGTATTTGAATAATCCAAGAATTTTTGACTTTATAAAGAATTTACCAACCCACAGCAGTAAACCATTTCTGAGGTAACTGAGTCGTGGCTCAGGTGTGGAAGAGATGTAATCTAATCTCTTCCTGATTCATGGAATAAAATGGAGCTTCTTGAGTGGCCATTCTCCACAGGCTCCTGATTTACACTGTTGAATTGAAAATAGTAGCCAAATCCCCTGTGTGATCTGTGTTGCCTGTGATGTTCTGGGTCCTCAGTGCATGCAGCGCTTAATTCCCTACATGGAAATTGTTACCAACTTCTTTATGAGATGGTTCAGCCTGCCTTCCTTAACCTTCCTAAGTAACTTGTATATTCACTCAGATGAATGTTTGGAGCCCCCCTGCCCCACATGTTTTTTTCTATATACGTGGCACGTTTCGCCTTCTAAATAAATTGGTGTTTCTTCCTGTAGGATATTGGTGGACAATCCGTTCAAGTGTTCCTGTGAAATCATGTGGATCAAGAAATTTCAAGAGACCAAGTTTTACACAGAAACTCAGGACTTATATTGCTTAGATGACAACAATAAGAGGACAGCCTTGCTGGATATGAAGGTCCCGAACTGCGGTAATATTCTTTTAACATAAAACTACTGCTAAATTACTGTGAGCCCGGGAAAAATAAGCATGCTTTTTTACAATATACTTCTCAGGATGAGAACAGTGCTCTAAAGGAGAAGTTTTCAGTAGAGATATTAACCACCTAGTGGTCTTTTGCCCCACATGGAATGGTTCTGGGAACTTCATAGAATCATATAGAATCACAGAATATTCTGAGTTGGAAGGGAACCATCAGGATCATGGAATCCAGCTCCTGGCACTGCATGGGATGCCCCAAGATTAACACCATGTCCTCAAGAGCATTTTCCAAATGCCTTTTGACCTCAGACAGGGTTGGTACTGGGACTGGTTCCATGGGGGGGTCTGTTCCAGTGCCCAACCACACTCCTGCTATCCATTCTAAACTCCCCTGACTCGTCTTCATACCATTTCCTTGAGTCCTGTCATTGGTTACAAGTGTGAAGAGATCAGTGCCTGCTCCTCCTCTTCCCCTCGTGAGGAAGTTGAAGACCCCAGTGAGGTCTCACTTCAGTCTTTTCCAGGTCAAGTGACCTCAGCCATACCTCATATGGTGTCCGATCAAGACCCTTCAACAGCTTGTATAAACCTGTTTGTTTTTCTCTTGTTCTGTTAAAAATGTACCATTATTCAAGTGCAGAGAAACAGAATACTGATAGCACACTCATGTTATATAGAGTGCATATGCCTTTGTTGAACTAAATGTTAGTGTTTCCAAGCTCAGTAGACACTCATAGCTCAATTTTACCTACTTGAATTTTTTTTCAGGTATTTACACTTAATGAAGTCTTTATTTTCCTTCGAAAATACTAGTATTGGGACCATAGGAAGAAAATTCAGAACTACATGCTACTTGAGACAAATTAGCAGCTGCTCTGAGTTTGCTATGAGTTTGCTTTAAAGCTCTACTGAGTTTGCTTTAAAGGCTCTACAAAAGTAATATCAAGCTCAGGTCTGTGACATATTGTAGCATATTGTTTGCAGGTATATGGATCTAGAAAAAAGAAAAGGAAAAATTATATAACAATAAGGCCATCTCCTTGCCTTTTTTATATACAGTTTTGCTGCCTACGTATTATCCTGGGACAGCTGGGGAAAGATTTCACTCACTAGCTGGAGATTTCTCCTCCTCTGTGTATAAGTGAATGTGACCAGTGGGAGAAATTATACCTTTTCTCCTTCCATCTTTGCCTATTGAGTGTCCTTTTCTCCACTGCCTGTGTGGAGGGTGTGACTTCCTCTGATAGCAGCTGCCAGCAAAGAACAGCCATGGTGGAGACCACTGCAGGCCCAGCAAGTGCATCATTTGGTGTCAATAATGTGTTTTGTGGCCTCATATCACTGTTGATCTTGTGCCCAGCTTATTTTTGGGGCCAGGTGTGGTGGCAGAAGTGGTGTTAATTGTCTTGTGCAATCAAAAAACTCAGGGAGTCTTGTGAGCTGCAGAATTGGTCTTGTGTGCTCCAGGATCTGATTTACCTGAAATGGGGGATATAATGCCTAACTGAGCTAAATAGATTCAATGTCCTGCTCCAGCTGGATGGACTAGAAGGTAGATTAATGTGCTGGGTGTAGAGACGTCGGCTCTTGGACTGAGATCAATTATTGCAAAAGAGAAACTCCAGCACATTTTGTAACATTCTTGGCTGGCACATCTAGAAGTTACCAGGTTGCTTGGATTTTCCTTTGAAAACTTTTGATGTTAAATACCCAGAATTAAACCTTTGAGAGATTAGTTCTTTCCCATGATTTCTTAACCATCTGCAACCAAAACAGGCTTGTCTCTGAGCCCTGGATGCTGTTATGTGCATATGTGTGTACACATGCGTGCATCCTGTGGGCATATCTTGACTGAAATACTTGTCATGACAAGGGAAGATGGTACTTCCAACTAGAAGAGGAAAGGGAGCAGGGAAAATGAGTATATACAACGTTTGGACTGGAATTCACAGTATGTGTAATTTGCATAGGGAAACATGCATTGTATTGAAGATATGAGTGGATGCCAGCACATGCCTGCAAATCATTGATGTTAGTTTACAGTGTCCAAATATCATCAAATATTACATAATTCTTCCTCAGCTTTCCCTCCCTTTTCTTTTAGCAGCTGTTTCCTCTTAATTTACTTTCTCAAAATAAGCCAATGCAGGACATAGATTTTTAATAAAGATACAACATATCCTTATCCTAGACATAGAGTGGAGAATCCCTGGTGAAGAGCAATGACCATATTGGTGATCTGTATTCTGAAGGATGTCTGAAAAATCCAGTGCATTTCTCTTGGTTTCAGTATCTTTGCAGATACTTTTCTGTATTTTGAAGGGCAAGACTTCGTTTCAAAACAAAACCACTGATGATGCTGGTATATTTAATTTCCAGAACCTTTTGAGAGGCTAATATGTAGAACTGAAACAGAAGAGGAATTCAGCTTTTGACATGTTGAATATTTTTCCTGTGAACTCTGTGATGTTTTGTAATTCCCTTTGATGTGAAGAGAAATATTTGGGCATGTAGGCTTCTGCATTTTTTTAGTAAAATATTGTCACTGCTTTTCTAATTTTCTCTGCTAATGAAGTGTTTAATGTCATCTCCTTTTTGAATTTGTTTTTTCTTTTTTTAAATTTCATTTGTAAACTAAGCAAATGTGCACTCTTCTTTGTGTTAAGGTGTTACTACTTCATAGTGTTAGAGGCCTATACAGTATGTAATACATATTTTGATAATAGGATGTCTTTCTGCTGCGTGTTGTAAATAAATCTTTCTGAGAAATAGGTAGAGGCTAATGTGGTTTCTTGATTATAGGGCTTTAGTTTGTAGTAATTGATGAGAAAAATAGCAAATTTCTGTGGTACTTTGCTAACTCTTTGTATGGTGGAAGTGTTAAATAATATGCTGATTAAAGATTGCCACGTAGATGTTATCAGCTTTGTGATTTATTTTCTTGAGGTTTAAAGTCAGGTGTGCTCACTATCTAAGAATTCCTTTCCAGCCGCCATGTTAAAAGTGGCATTCAATAACTATTTTTCCAACTGCATTTGAAATGTGTATAGATATGATAAAAATTGTCAATTTTTTCTAGGTTTTAGGATCACGTGTAGTTACTGTGTCAAAGATTTTCAAGTTGCATCTACCACAGTAGTAGAGCCTTTTGTGTATAGAGATGGTGACGTTCAGTTTTGCCATTTTCAGAGCATTTGCCAGCTGTCTGTACAGCATTAACAACACCACCAACTGGGACATCTCTTGTTTCCATATGATAAATACCATTAGAAAAGAAATAAAGGGAACTAATGAGTAAACGCTTTATTCTTATTAATGCTTCTAAGCTTTGGTGGCTTTTTACCACTAGTGTCTTAAGTCCTTGGAAATGAGGCATATTCTGAGCCTTGCATAAGGTCACCCAAAAGACTGTCAGTCTGCCAATCTCTTGGAACTCACTGAATGCCGGGGAGGCAGGACCACATCCTTGGGACTACTTGTTAATGTGTTGCTTGCTCACTCTGGTAGATGTTCAGTTACTGAGCGGTTATCGTTGATTTCAGTGATACTGAAAGAAGTCTTTTTATCATCCAGTGTTTTGAGAAAAGGCATGGCTTCTACAGCTGTCTCTGCAGTTCTGTGCAGATTTTTGGCATCTCAGTCTGGTTAATGGCATTTGGCCTTATCTGGCCATTTAGTTTTGTATATGGAGATGTGGTGCTGAATCTGTCTTTCAGTTTTGCTTACTGTGCCAGCTTTGGATGCTTTTTTATCATATACTGTTTCTTTAGGTGCCTTCTTTCTTGTCACTGGTTGCATATACTAGCTACAATCTAATGTCACAGATTAGTTCCCTGTACTAGTTTCCTTTACATATCACTAGGATATGTTCAGACCAGCTGGCTCTTTACATCTGCAGCCAGTCAGAGGAACTGTTGTCTGGTCTAAGAGCTGTGGGATTTAATGGATGCTCACATTCTTTGCCTGTCTCTTCCGCACACAAAGTATTATGATGTTGCTCTTAGTACTAAGATACTTGTGTATGACTGAAAAATTTCTAGAAGTTATTGTAATGTAGAATTTCAAGCTAAAGTAACTGCTTGCACATTCCTTGCTTGTTGGGAAAACCCATGATTTTTAACAGGCAATTGCTCAGATGACTGAAAAATGGACTGGAACTGGGTCTAGCTTCACTTAAGCCTGTTTCTGGTGATTTTGTTTTTTGTGTTAGAGGTAAATAAATAAGTGGTAATACGAGGCTGGAGGCAGGTGGTTATAAATCCTACGAGGAAAAAAGGCAAACTGAAGGATTGACACATTTCTTTCTTTGAATTTACAGAAAAGATTTGTAGTATTACTGAGCCAATAAAATAAGCATTAGATCTTAGGCAATCACAGTACAATGCAGTCTAAAACCACAAGCAAAGGCATAATCCAGTGGGTGTTGACATTTTTTCCCACTATCAGCCAGATTTCACCGATAAGACTATTAGGAGACTATTACAGGCAGAATTGAGTTTAAAAAAAGCTTTAAATGTTCTCAGTGTTTGTGTTTCAGAATATTCATGGATTCTCTAGCCTATGTTGTTTATTTTGGCACAAGAACTTGATATGGTCCATGATCTAGGGTGGCAAACTGCTCTTATTTTCTCTGTAAGAGTTTTAATTCTTATCTTTTATCATGGGCTATGTGAAAAACATAATTTTTAATGGGACTTTGACAGTAATGGGGTGCCACTGTTGCTCTCAAGTTGATATAAAATTTTCCAAACTTTTAAAAGAATTTTCTGTCTTTTAAGTGGAAATAACAAAAAAATTATGGAGTTTGAAAAGGCAACAAGAATCTCATTTTCAAAGATATGTATATTTCTTTCCTTTGAACATGCAACATTTGTCTATTTATGAATCAAATATCAACTTTCATACAGATGTTTAGATATGACCGTCTATGTAAATCAGGGATTGTGAATGATGATAGTTAAACCACATGTGGCATATGTGATTGTCTCAACTTAAAAAAAAGTGCCAATTTTTGTTTGATAATTCTGATTCAAGTTCTGCTTTAATATCAACAGATGAGATTTGTAATACGAAGTAAATAAGAAATAGAAAGAAGTAAAGTGTTATCCAGAGGGAAAGAAATGTCTCTGAACTCATGACGTGGAGGTTTACTGAGTTACTCTCTGTGCCTGACTTGACACATCTGTGCAAGTGTGGAGTACTGATCTGCTAAGGAGAACAGCTCTTTTCTGGTGGTGTTCTTACTTTGCTCTGTCAAGGTGAAGACTGATGACTAGATAACTCTATCCTGAAATCTAAAGGAAGTGCTGTTTTCTCTAAAAGGGGAACCCTTTCTTCAAGGCATCCCTTCAGTTATATACTTGGCTTATGCTATACTTGGTACCAAAAGTGAAACCCATAATTTTAATTTTTTATGTTGTTCTCTGAAAATGCTCCTGTTTCAGGATCTTATGTTCATCATATTGCAACATTAGGCAGGTCGGCATTATTTTGAGTATTTTCTGGACACATGAAATTCTGCAGATAACCATACATGAATTGCAACTACACTACATACACTTAGTGAATAAGAATTTGTTAGACGTTTGCATAAGCTGGTTTGGGCTTCATCAACTTACACTTCAAATCCTGTTTAACTCTCACTTCCTCTGTTAAGCTTGTGGCTGACATATTCAGCCCAATGGCCCTACCTGTCTTTTGTTTTCTTTTGAAAGCTATTGTGGATCAACTGAAGCTTAAATGCGATGTTAGAATAATTTTTCCAGATGTAATTTAATTTCCTTAACTATTCAGAAAACATGGTTGGATACTTCATGATACTGCTAGCAAGGGAATTGTTGATAATGTCGATAGCTTCTATAAAAACACATAGTCTCAAAATTCTTTCAGACAGTCTTTATATTATTACTGGGACCAGGTAATAATATGCAAGATCCTATTTTATTCACCACCTTCCTATTAGAATCCAGACTACACCTAGGGGTCTTAAATTAAAGGTCCTGGGAAGAAATTAAGGAGCTGATGTAAGTGTAAGCCCTTCATCTGGTTTGAAGTATCAGCAGCAACCTTCAGAACTTCTGTAGAGGTTGACTGCAGATTACAACTTGGCGTCCAGACGAATTTGTGCGGGTGCACATCTGTTGGTGGTTTTTGGCTGCACTTCATTCATGATGGCATTTGAGGCCCTGGATGGCGTGACAGTTCTGTGGGGACAGTGCTTGTCGTTGTGGTTGTGAAGATGACTTAGCAAGTCTTGTGGTCTTTGCTGTGGCATGTGCTGGCTCTAAGTAAAGAAGTTTGCTTCAAGTGAAAATTTTAGTTTAGTATGGAGTGATGGACTGTTTAAAGGCAAAGTAATAATGCATTTGATCTGGGAAAGCATACTTTAAATTAGACTCATCATTTTCTGATAGAGACTGTACTTGTTTAATTGTTTTCTGTAAAGGTTCCCAGTTGAAAGTGGCAATCAGGCATGCCATGAGAGGAGGCAGATTTCATTTACTATTTTAAAATATTTGGGTGGCTCAGTGAGCTGCCATATATTTCATTCTGCCTCCTGACAGAAATACATTCTGCCAGACTTGTGCAAAGTACCATTGGTACATTTGGCCATTGTGGAAAACACCCATCAATATTTGCTGTGCCACATGGCAAGCTTATGTCTATTCAGTGGTGATTCAGTGCTTTGTTCAGTAGCTATATATTCTCCTGAAGATTTGAAGAAATTTTGATCCACGGCAGGTTTTTTAAATTTACATTCACACACAGTGGGCAGAGTATGGAAATCTGGGGAAATGGGTCATAATCCCAGATTCATTGTCATCTGTTCCTCTTATACCTCTAAGATTAACGCCTTTACTTTCCATTTTAACCTGCTGGAAATTTCAGGTTTTGTTGTTCGTGATGGCAAACTCCTAGTGAAGTGATGGAGAGTAGTGTGTGGTGGTTAGTATCATGAAATGAAGACCGGAGAGGAAAGGGATCTTAGTGCTTCAGAAAAAAAAAAGGAGATGGGGATCTTTGGGCTCCAGAAGATAAATTAAAGATGAAAATTTGTTTTAAATGTTCTTTATTTCTGCTAATTCTGTATATTATTTGCCTAACATATTTTTTTAATCTTCATTGAATATGTTTGTGCTTGTCATCTTGTTACAACTTCTCTGAGATTTCTTCAATTTTCTGTGTACTGAGCATTTTGATTCTGTGGTTGTGATATAACAGGAAGTGGAAACAATTGCTTGTGTTTCTTTCATTCATGCTTTGCTTGTAAGTTTTTGGGGTGTCCTTTTTACAGTTCTTTGAAGATGCATCCAGGCTGGAAATCTGGCTCAGAGCTTGTTGGTTGCAGGCTTTTGTTAAGTGAAACTCGAGGTGAATCCCATATCCAACAGCTCTTATCTTTATAACTAGAATTACTAGAAAGTTTCTTGCTGCCTTTTTTTTTTTTTTTTTAAACCCTTGAAAGCAGATAGGAAAAGACCTCTGGAATTTGTAAACATTACTGCTTTTTCAAACAAGGCACAATTTCAATAGAATGACACAAGGAATATCATCATATCCTGTTATCCGTATGTTGATACAACCAGTTTTGAGCCAGTAAGAGCTCTGAAATTTGTGGATCTGTGTGACAGTTCATAACAAATTGCATTGTCAACCATCCTGTTTTCAGACTTCAACCTGTTTACCAGGCTGTACTTTGGTGATGTAATAAATTGTACATTTTACCTCTAGAGTGAATAAGCCAAACCAGGAGAACCAAGAACCCTAAACTGTATTGGAACCTCATGTGAGAAAAGTAGACTGTTTTGAATCACTGTGCCCTAAGAATTGCAGTGGATGTTTTGTAAATCAGTAGTTCTGGTAGGCTGCCTTGGATGGTTCAATTTGATAGATGGTTGCTGCCTCAGTATCATTTTAATCATTCTGTCTGAAATATTTATTAAAAAGATGGTTAAGGTTTTCAGGTAAGGATTGGAATTACCTGATTAAAAATCAGATGCATAAAAATGTTCATTTTTTTCTTGGTAGCTTCTTCTTCTTATCACAGAACAAATTGACCTCCTCAAGCATGCCATAGAAAAAGGAAATTACATGGGCCGTGTTGAAAACCATTTAGTGATACTCTGTTATGACTAGACTCCTGGGAGTTTGTTGAAAGACCAGTAAAAATCAGGGACTTGGTGTGCAAAGGATGGCATAAATGAGTGCCATCTTGTATTTGCAGTATTCTCTCAGGAACAAATTTTTCATCATGTGATTTCTTAGGTATTACTGAGGCTAATTGACCATATTGAGAGAATTTTTTAAGGTTTTTGAACAACTGAAAAAATCCTAGAGCTGGGCAGGTAAAGTTGAAGCAGAAAAAGTGAATCTGGTATTAATTTTGTAAAAATTTGCCTAAGTGCAGATAGCAAAACAATATCTTTGGTGTAATGGTGGATTTGCTTCTTCTGGCTTAAGACCATCTTCTTTGGAATGTTCCTTTAGTATGCTGGCTAAAGTTCTTGGTGCTAAGAGTTGAGTTACAGACTAGAGTTTTTATTTCTCTATTAGATCATATCCTTTCTTTGACATATAGTGACAGTCTGGCTCTAGGAAGGCCAGTTTAAGTTTTCTGTAGAAAGTAGTAAGTAGCAGCATGAAGACTTGGAAAGCCCTCTAGGAATACAGGCACATTCATTTTCTTAATTTCCGTTGACAGTTGTGTAGCCAGATGTAATAGTAACCTTTGAAAATGGCATCCAAAGTGTTGGTTTTGTGGTTGCTGAAGTCCCAGCTGTGCACAGGGAAGATGTGAGTCATTCCCTAGTGATGCTTGACAGTTGCACTGTCTGATGGCTTCAGGCCATCCTTTTGCACTAATGATGGTCTGTGAAGGTAAATGCCCCCCCTCCTCCAAGCCCTACTTTAAGAAGTGTTTGTTTCTCCTAAAGCATGAGATGGTATTTGGAGAGACTCAGCTGACATAAATGAGTTCCTCCTGCTTGTCTCCAGTTCTGTCTAGTTGTGCTGGGGTGAGGGAAGTGACTGCTTATTCTAATCCAGAGCTGCCTATTCCTGGGAATAAAGTGTAATCATGCTGAATGTGAGAAAATACATTCTGTATACAGTGAAAGCACATAGCTATTATGTACCAGTGCGTAATGAAAACACATGGATTTTAGTGTATTATTTCACACCTCAACCCTGTGTTACTCTCTGCATTACAGTTTGAAGTTCTCAGTAGCAGGTTCTGTCCTCCTGTTTTTGTAGAGATTGAAAAGCTTTGAATGGATTATTGAAAAAAAGGGGGAATTGAAAAACAAAATAAAACAAGGTGGTCTTAAAAAGATCATTCAGAAACACTTTTTGGTCTGTTCCACTAGAACGGGAGAGTACTCAATAAATTTGAATGCCAGTGAGAAATTCCAGAACTCGTAAAAGGGAGTGGCTCTTGTATACAGCCTGTACACAACACATAGCTGCAGAAGGTTAAGGCCAAGAGTATAGCAAATTAGAAAAATCAGTCCGGTACTAGCAGTTTATTGCTGAGATCCAGGGTTATAATAATTAATTCTATCAAACTTTGGAACAGAGTTTTGGGCTTTGAGGCATGGAGTAATCTGTCTGACAGATACCAAGATGAAACTTGGGGAAAGACCATGTTGTGTCCACCTTGTACAGGCCCTTATGCTACAGTCTAATCTTACTATGCTGGCAGGATACAAAAGAATTTGAGTATGCTGTCTGATAGATTGTATCAACTGCTGTTTACAAAGTTCTTTAAAATGTACCTCTCTATCAGCAAAAGTGATAACTATCTAAAACACTGTATTTAACCAAATTAACTAGGAAGTAAAGGCAGTGTGGTTGGGTATCTCTATAGAGTCAAAGTGTCACTGGCCAATATAAACGATCTCACACTACACTGGGCATACAAACTGAGCATTTGTGTATGTTAAGGTCCATTGTGGTTTTTTTTTTAACATACAGTTATTTTTCAGTACACGTGTTGCTTCTTAGTGTCATTGCTTTGCTGGTAAAGGCAATGTATCACGTGTCTAGATGAGGCCTAATGTGACTGTCTTGCTTTTCCCAAATAGAGCCACATCTCAGCTAGTGTAGATTCCTCTCTGAAGCAGTGTGGTTGCCACTGGAATTAAAAGCAAAATTAGCTCCAGTTAAAGCACACTATCTCAATCTATCTAACCAGAAAAAATTAATTCCAAGACAATTATTGTGTTTTTACCCATCTTATGACTGGAGAAAAGAGTAAAAGAAAACACACACAATAATGTGATTTCTAATCTATTCTATCTCTAATTCTAACTTCATTCCATTCCGTTCCATTCCATTCCATTCC
>VZDJ01000189.1:835577-867692 GCA_008694505.1 Cyanoderma ruficeps | reverse complement strand
AATAAGCACTATTATTTTATAGCCCTTTGGCAGGATGCAGCATGATGTAGCTGTTTCCATTTGAGATGTAACACCAACGTGACACGTGCAAACTTCTGCAAATAAACAGAACTAAATCTAGTTCTGGGTGGGAACCAGAGCCAGTACCAGAGGAATTAAACTTCAGTTGCTTATCCTATAAATAAACACATTGCAGGAAGAAGTTGCCTTGAAACTTAGCTATTTAAAGGAGAGTTCTAAGGGACAAAAAGTTGTTTTAATTTTTGCTTGCATGAGAGGTTTCACATGAAATGGTGTGTTATTAGGAACGGTGCCAGTTTGCACAATGAAATGCTAATCTATCATGTAGACCTTCTCCCAGGTGGTAGAGTTAAGAAGAGTGGGGACCTTTATTCTCTTTGCGTGTTCAGGTCTCGCAAGAGTAATTGGAACAGTATTTAGAGGTGTTGTGGAAGTGTAACTTTATGAAGCAAATTATCTCATTACTTCTCCCTTTGTTCCCTAACTAGCGTAATTAATATCCAAATGTTTCCTAAGATTAATTGTATTTCCTGCTCAGCTAGTTGACAGACACTGGTGAGATCTGAATTCACAGCAGGATAGAGCAGATGGCTACCTTCTCTAACAGATTACTGCATCAAGGCGCACAAACTCTCCAGCTCTGTCTCAATAAACTTCAACACATGATTTATATAGTGAATATAATAGAAGAAATCCATGATGCCTATAATGGGAATCATATTACCACACTACTTAAAACACTGTGAGAATTGCCTGAGCAGTTATTGTATACTTGTGCTGATCTTCAAATCTTATTAGGCAGGAAAGCATTGTCTGGAAAACTATTCATCTTCTTTTCTGTATTGCTTCCACTCAGTTATTTTTTTATTGAAGTAATTTAAGGGAGGTTTCCAATACATCTAGCTTCTGTTGAATGTCCAGCAAACCTGTGAATGTGTTCACAGTGGTTATTTATTTGTTTTGGATCTTTCACATAAAGAAAAAATGTCTCTTCTAAACTTCTGTACTGTCAAGTCCATGCTGAAACTGCTGTACTCTCAACTAAAAAACCAAACCAAAGAGAGCTATTGTTTCAGAAAAAGAGAAGTCATTGCAAAATCATGCGAAATGTCCTGCACAGCAGATAAGCTTAATTATTTGAGATGATAAATTGCAAGTAAAATTTCTTGGAAGAGTTGATGTGAAATGCCTCATAAAGGAGGCCAAGACTCTTTACAGAGTGTAACAGCTTCAAATGATGACATAGTATCTTTCAAGAAAGATGTTATTTCTAGAATGGTGCATAAATATTTGCTACATAAATAAATACAAAATGTGAGTTCCTCTGCACTTGAAATCTACTGATGTTGTTAGTATTATTTTGGAGAGGGTAATTCTGTAATTCCTTGTGTTTTTGTAAACATTCAGCATAAATTTGCTCTCTGGGAAATTCCCATTGCTTTGGGTGCCTTGGAAAGAGGCATAGAGTGATTTATAGCTCTGTAAAATGGAGAGGGAGTCCTAATTCTTGTAAAACCTGGTCTTATTTCTTGATGAGTCCTGCCATCTCACTGCTTTTCCCCATTCCTGAGGACAATAGAAAAATCAACTGAGGTGCCCTGAGTAGAGCTCTGTGCAATTGCTAACCCTCTCTTTTATCCTTTCTCTTCTCTAGTTCAATCTGTTAAGTTCTCTGTTTTCTTCCCTTTGAGCTTGAGAACTGGGTTTTGTCCCTCCCTCTCTGAGCTATGTCTCTGTATGAGAGAGAGGGCTGCACTCTCCTGGGGGATACCAGGGGCTAATGGGATTTTTCTGCTAGGGTTGTGGAGAACAGTGGAAATACCATATCGTCAGTGAAACCTAGAGGTTGCTTTGTAGCTGTTATAAAGATACAGATACAGTTTCTAGTTTTAAAGAGTAAAAGAAGACGTGGGGTTTTTTTTCATTTTGAAGTTAAAAACTGAAGTTAAGATAATTTCTGTTTGTGCACCTGACATATATTCCTATAAAATTAACTAGTTAATGTATTTCCACATGCAGTTATGTTTTCTTAGGATTTGAAGCAGAGGAGGTGCAGAAAACATAGCAGCTAAAGATTGTAGTTTTTTATTTCCAAAGAGCTGTTTGTACTGCTTGACTGAATAGTACTGACTACAATGAATATTTGGTGTAGTGCTTGTATTTATACAGCTTGCATATAAATTTATTTTAATTTATACAGAGTTGCATGGCGTCTATTCTGTCAAATACAAATGCATGTTGGGTTATTGTGTTGTTGTTTCTATCATAGACTTGCCCTCAGCCAACTTAAGCAATTACAACATCACCGTGGTGGAAGGAAAGAGCATCACGCTGTACTGTGACACTACTGGCGGGCCACCCCCAAACGTGTCCTGGGTGGTAACTAATCTTGTTTCAAACCATGAGGTAAGGTTTATATTCAAGCACGTGACAATTCAGGTGACACCAGCTGAAGGATGGAATGAAGTTTCAGGTCCAGCTCTGGTTAACTTTCTTTTAAAAGATGAAATAGCAAGTTAATGTTTGGATTACATTTATGTTCCAGTTACTCTCAATCCGGGGTGGCTGTGGCAGTACTTTTGGGGAATGGCAGACATTTGTCTCTCAAGATTCTCATTTGCACTTTGGTTTTTTGGATGTTAATTTGTAAATGAGAGTAATGTAAATTTTTGGCAGTAATGTGAATTGGAGTACTGAAACACAAGGACTTTCTTATTATCAGTGATACATGCCTACAGAGACTAAATCAAATCTATACTGATTGTATTTGCTTCTGTAATTTTATTTCATTTTCATTTCATAATTTTGTGTGTTGGAATTGGTTGTAAATATTTTGTGGCTTGTTTAATTTTTCTCCAACACACTTAGCAGCAACAGAAGGCCTTGAAATGAAGATTTTACTTAAAAGACTGTTAGGTTGGTTTTGTTCTGGTTTCTTTTTTTTTAATGATGTATGAATATCTTTCCTCATTGAAATCATTTAGGTGGGGAAATTTAATTTTCTGGTCTCTTTCTATTTTTTGTTTTTGTACACTGTGTGCTGCTTAAGTCTTTTCTGATGGAAGTATTGAAAAAGGAGGGGCATAGAAGCAGCTGCTGACCTCATAAATTGCTATTATTTCACCATAGGAAAAACCCATGTTTTTTAAAATTTTATGGCATTTGCTTTCCTATATTCATGATGGTGCATACTGCCTAAAGCTTCTTGGTCTGTACAAGGTGTAGGAAACTCTCCCTGGAGTGAGGAGGAGACAGGACCTCTTGGGTCTCATAGTTTGTATATTTTCTTTCCGAAGTTCGTTAAATCAGGCTTGTATGGAATTTAAATAGTCTGTCTTTCATTCCAGCTTTCATAAGTAAGAGCTCTGCAGAGCTCTAGTTGCATTTTTAATTTTTTCTCTGATCTGTAAAACTCCCCAAAGTCATCAAGGCAGCTGTCGTCATTGAGCACAAGAAATTAAAACAGTTTGAGGAACTTCTGCCAAGTTGTGCATTTCTGAAAAATTTTCAAGAAAATTTAATTCTAGGAGCCAAAACAAATGTGGGACTCTGTTCAAAAAGTGATATCATCTAATTTTTTTAACCCTCCTATCTTTGAAATGCCATGGTCAGTTTGTTTCAAGTTTTCTATGAGTATTCTGTCCTGGCACAACTTCATCATGCTATTGTAGAGGGGCTTATAATGCAGGCTGGCTACAACCACGGAGCACAGCAGTCTTTTCAGTAGCCTCTTAGTCCTTATTTGCCATTCCCAACTATACTTTTCTGTGGGTATTTCTTTTGGTTACTTTACTTTCACTTCCATATCTCAATTTCTGCCTTCATTTTCTTCATCTTGTATGCTTCTTTAAACTGTTTTCTCTCACCTGTTTTAAAAGAGGGACATTAGCAAATTAAAACTAGGCTCTAGTCCTGCAAAGCTAACCTTTATGTTCTGAGCTTCTGTGGTGATGGATACTTTGACTGATGTTGTTTAGATTTTTCTTGCTCTAGATTTCAGCCCTGAGTCTGTTTCAGTCCAGCTTTGAGCACTGCTCAGCTCTGAGAATTACAAAATAAGAAAATGTGCGAAGGGGTGTTTGTTTTTTCCACCTGCTTCCCCTACTGTCACACTGAGACCAGAGGGAGATTGAACTCCAGTGGAGTTTAAGGTGTCATCTCAAGGTTTAAAATTCTGTTTGCACAGGACTGTATGCAGGAGTGTTCCCACATATTTCTGTTGACTACCACCTAAAGTTGCTGTGGTTTTCTAGTTATAGTGGGTTACTTGTTTGTGTTGTCTGTAGCACTGGCAGACTTTTTGTACATTACAAAAAGTACCTCAAAAGTAGTTTGGAAAATTATCATAATTATTATTTATTTTTGGGGTGTGCTTCGGTTCCTTTCCAGTTTAACAAAATAGTCTAGCTCTTTATAGAAATTCAAGTATGGAAATAATAATTATTTGAGATCATATGAAGGACCTGATTTATTAACACTGGAGTAACAACTAGCTTTGCTAGTGCTTTTTGTATGGGGGGATAATTCAGCCGTATTTGCTTAACCAGTGTGATATAGCTGCATAGTCAGTATGTTATTTAAGACTGTAGATAGACACTGACCTCTATAAGAATCATAAGAATCAAGATTTTTAAGAATCATCAATTTACCTTAATTAGCTGGTTCTTAAATACATAAAACAATACTTAGGCAATAGCTTAGGTAGTAGAAGGTATGAAGTTTCTTGTGGAAGATTTTTTGAGAAAATAAAGCTTTCAAGAGAAATTTGGTTAAGAAGGGGGTAGAAAACATGTCAAGATACAGTAGGGCTCAGAAGGCAGCAGTGGGAGAGTTGTGAAGCATAAATTTAAAGGAAAGAGAGAAAAGGATGAGTAAAACAAGGATTTAACAGAAGAAAAAGGAAGAAAAAGTTCTAGAGAACAGACAGAGGTAGACTGTAGAAATCAGTCATGAAGTAGGAGAGAGGGATGAGCAAGGTTATATGATTAGAGGAAAAAAGAATTTGTGTAGAGGGGCTAAAGTGGTAAGAAAAAGGCACAGACTGAAAGTGACAGGGCAGAAACATGGTTGAGTGCAATGTTTGTAGCATGATTTTGCAGCTTTGAATCCACTGCTACTAACTCTTAGGTTTTATGTCTGTTTGGATAAGACACTAAAATAGGGCTTTGATTTATTGTAGACAGATACAGCTAAAAGGAAGGGAAAATGAAAAAATGCCATTCAGCTGTGGCCAGTAATTCCCTCCCTCTCCTTTATTCTTGATGCTGTGGTTGATGCATATTTTTCTGATCCGTTTTAGAGTGACACAAATAAGAACCCTGCCTCTCTCACCATCAAGAATGTTTCATCAATGGACAGTGGACTGGAGATTTCCTGTGTAGCAGAGAACATTGTGGGAGAGGACCAAGCCTCTGCCGAGCTTACGGTATTCTGTACGTATGTGGGCCTCCATACAGACCTGGAGGCCAAACTGCATTGGCAGGAACTGTTTTGGGTATTTTTTTGGACCTTCAGGCTGTTGAAATGAAAACCCTTAAGGCATGTGAACTATCTACTGCAGTTAATGCTAGGAGTAGCCCAATCAGCCATTGTTGCGTTTATCTTTTTCAGCTCTGTATTCTGCAAAAAATGTATTTCTGATTGCTTTGTCTTCCAGTTAAGAGAATCTGTAAGTAAAGGTCTGAAATCCTGAATACTGAATGTCACTGTCAGTGTGGGAAGGTTTGTAATGGTGTGTGTGTACATGCACACAGTCTTAGGAATTGAAAATGTGAATGCATCAAAAGGCTGGTAGATCACATGTTTAAGTTCTTACTACCTAAAACAACAACTTCTTTTTCAGTGTTTGTACAGCAAGGTGTAAATTTATTTGTCATAGCTTTTGAATACTTATCAGGGCCAAGGAAGGGAGAAGGTCATATAGCATACAGAAATACTTGTTTCTTAAAGCTCAGCTCCAGGCTGAATTAATTTGATGTGAATGGTACAGCATGTTTTCACAAGTTGCAGCCCTCTGTTTAATTGAAGATGGGAATGGAACACGTTGTAGATGGCAAATTTTGCTCAGCATCTGCTTATGACAGAGTAAACTAGAAAAAACGCTATAGATGTAGGTTTGTACGTTGAAATTGGAAATGTAGTAAGTATGGGAACGAACATAAACTAGAAATATTTGAAAAGTGTAAATGAGATTCTGAGCTTGGCACTGTTGTGAGTGATGGAAGCAAATGTAACTAGAAGAAATTGGATGTAGTTAAGAATAAATATAAAGGAAAATAATGGTTAAGGTGTTGGAATAATCTCTTGAGGGAAACAGAAGAGGTCTGTAAACTTGAGGCATTTAGCAGGTTTGAACAAGGATGAGAATATGTATAGTAGAGAATTATTTTTCCCTGACAGAAGAATCTAGAGAATTAAGTAATCTGTTCTGGTTTTGATTCTATTAAGAAAATAATCTGTAAACTTGGATTCCTATCTGAATGTCTTTCCAGTAGTATTTGCTTTTGGTCAATTTTAAATATTTTCAATATGATTGTCTTCCTTCAGCACTTTGTGCACCATTTTTCCAGCAAAGTAAAGCTAAAATGTCTTTCCTCCTTCTAAGTGATCCAGTAACTGAAGTTCCCACACCTTACACGTTTTAAGTGATTTGACACATTTTCAGTCTTTGAAACTAGTTTGTTTAATTTCTTTCTAAAGAGCGGCTTCAGTTCACTTCAGCATTACTGTTCAGTATTACTCAGACAGAGCAGGTGTGTTCCTGTGTGAGTATCCTTCAAATAGGTATCATTCCATCTAGTAACATTTGTACTGATGAATGAAAAGTACTTCCATTAGAACTTGGAAGGGAGGGAGAGAGGGAGGGAAGGGAGGAAGGACATGTTCAGAATATTCTGATGTTCTTCACTCTTTTTTCCAATATAGTTGCACCAAATATCACATTTATTGAGTCTCCAACCCCGGACCACCACTGGTGTATTCCATTCACTGTGAAAGGGAACCCTAAGCCCACATTGCAGTGGTTCTATGAAGGAGCTGTACTGAATGAGTCTGAATACATCTGTACTAAAATACACGTTATCAATCAAAGTGAATACCATGGCTGCCTTCAGCTGGACAATCCTACACACCTGAATAATGGTGCTTATACCTTACTTGCAAAGAATGATTATGGAGAGGATGAAAAACGAGTTGATGCTCATTTCATGTCAGTGCCTGGAGATGGTAAGTGTAGTTTTTGTTCGTTGTTGTTTTTGGGGTTTGTTTTTTTTTTTAATGGTAGCAATTGCAAATTGATGGAAGTGATGAAATAGTGCTTTTGGCCAGTTTAACTATTTTGGAGGAAGGATTTTAAAGAACTTTTTTTCTCAGAATGAATGCCTGCAATATTACTTGTAAAATAATGTTTTTCTTGAGCATTTTCTTCTTGTTTGTTGCTTGTGAAGGGAGGTCATGCCAGTGCTTTGTAAAACTTCCTTTGAGTAGCCATCCTCCCTGCCAGCCAAGGCTAATGAAAAGTTGCTGTTTCTGAAGTTTCCCAGGCCTCAGTTCTTATCCTGAAAAACACTAAGCGCCAATTCAACCCCTCTGTAGCTTGCTGTACTGCATATGAATTGAACTAGGCAGTGTGTTCAAGGATGTGAAGGATGCTTGTGTGGCATCTAGTGCCTTGTTGCAAAACTGATAGTGCAGTCAAGTGAGTTCATGATAATAGGTTGTTTTTAGGACACCAGAGGCAACTGGAGTGAAAACAACCCAGAGGCATGATGGATGAGGTCTCAGATCTTAACAGGCATTTTGGTGTCCAATTGCCATTTGTCCGGGTGGTGGCTGGGCACCAACGTTGCTGGGAGTATCAGCATTCAAGATGGTTGCACCTTCAGTTGCTCTAAAGATTCCCTCTCTCCCTTTCTAAGTATTGTGTGGGCAGGCTCAAGGTGAACTACCTCACTGAATTGCAGGGATTACTGTAAGTGATTGATATTCACTGTGGTTTGATCTTTTCCCACATCTTCAAAACCATTCATGAAGTGGCTATAATAACAGTCACTGTATGTGCAAGCATATTGGATCATGTGAAAGAAAACTCTTAAGTGGACCTTGCACATTTGGAGTAGAAATAGATGTCGTGATCTTGTGCAGATAATTGCATAGTCATACCTCAAAATACAAGACTGTATGACTGTATGTATCTTTGGCTTTTAAATAGTTGCCTTCCGGGTTTTTTTTAAAAATTTTGTTTTTTNTTTTTTTTTTTTTTTTGAGCAGCAGTGCTGTGTTATGTTATCTGAGGGGAAAAAAAAGTGGCGAATATTTAAATTCTCTTCCTACATCTCAGGCCACAGACCATAAAAGTATGGTCAGTATTTCATTTTTTCCCTTTCAGCTCAGTTTGGTGTAGAGAGAGAGATGGTAGATGTTTTGCTTTCCCATCCTTAGGAGAACATGAAGAGCTGATAAAACCAGGCTTATTTACTCCTGCTGTGCTCACTGCTCCTCTCCTCTTTTTTCCTCTGGAGTCCTTCCTTAAAGAGACTTATTATAGAAACATGCCAGGGTTTCAGCCACAGGTGTCCCCTAATACTGCATTTTAATTATTCAGCAAGACAGTTCACCTCATAGGTGTTCTGTGTACAGTGAAAGTTCTCTTGCACCCTGATTATTTAATATGAACCTGGCTTCATTTTCTAGCAGAGTATCAGCTACCTCTAATACATTAGGTGATTTTATAATTTTTTTGTCTTTGATCCAAATCCCCTTTCCTGTTGTTTTTCCTTGATGCTTCTGTCCACAATAAATAGAACTATAGGTATCCTCTAATTTAGAAAGAAGACATGATTTATTTTTTCCATCCTTTTTATATTCCTATAGAATATAAGTCTACCAATATAAATTGTGCTGTGTTCTTTAACAATTTCCCAAGATCTGTGGTGGAGTAAGCTTCACAAAAAGAGTATAGAGGAAATGGGAATATTTATGCATAAGATGTAACTGCATTATAAATTAGTTCATGCATAGTGGATAGCACCAAACCAGTCTTAAAAATTAACAACAGAAGAAATGGCTTGTCTCCTCAATATTGTTTTTAGTTTTCTCCTGCAAGAATCATGGAATTGAGGTTTAGAAAACATCACAACATTGTTGTCTCTTCCACTGAAGCTTGTCTAAAAGCAAATGCATCATATTACAATTTTTGTTCTATGCTATTGCTATTTAAAGCCCTGTCAAACTTTTTCAAATCCTTAAAAAGCTTTTTCAGTGCTGTCGTTACTATGTAGTTTCTTCTTTTGGCCCACATATTGTACACTGAAGCATAAAGATTAAGGCCCACACCCTGATATTGCGTTCATTTTCATGTCTTCATGACTGAATTAAATACCAGTCCTGATGTTTATGGGGTGGGGTACACTCACTGAGCTTTAAACTGATTCTCTAGTTGTTGCATCACTTCAGCAAATGCTTTGACTATAAAGAGAGAGAGAAAAAAAGGAAAATTTACAACATCCCCTCACCTATCATCCAAATGCCTACACAAATAAATGTGTATAATTCTGACGCATGTTCATCAATCACATAATAGTCCACTTTCAGAGTTGGATCAAACATGATGATGAGGTAAGGTTTGTGCTAAGTTGCTCCTAACTTTCATCATGCTTCTTGGAAGAATTATTTTTCACTGGTCTGAGGATGCAGGCATGAAAGAGAGGAAACCAGGTACCATAGTGGGATTTTGATTGTGCTAATGGTACCCAAGTTAATTTTAAAAATTAAGAATTTGTTTTAAGTATGAAGACCTGGAAGAATGAATTTCATGTTTTACTAGCTGAATTTTTAACTATCTTTAGTCTGCTAAAGTTCTTGGTTTCCAATTCTTGCTGAGAGTGACTTGATTATTTGAGACTAGCTGCTGTCAACAGTAAGCAAGACAGCAAGAAATGGTCATGGTTTGTTCTGGAGACTGTTCTCATAGTTGATCCAAAATGGCTAGTGAATGTGGGAGAGATTTTTACCAATAATAGATATTTTTAATTGAGCTTATTCATCTACTAACTTGCTACATTAAAAATTCAGCTGAAGGAGTCCAAATCACATATATCTTGTCAAAGTAAAAGAATATGCTAGATATGTCTTAGAAATAGCATATTGCTTGTGCAGCATTACATGTTTTTTGCAGAAGTACGTTTTTGAATTGAGCCTTTTGCGGCTGCTTTGTTTTGAAAATGCCAAATTTATAAAGAAAGAAGCAAATGATCTGAGTGCAGTTGATGTAGTCTGTAAAGATGAGTGAGTAGCATAAGGCTTTTGATAGCTCTTTTACTCAACAAACTCTTCTAATGGGGGCTGAAACAATGGTGCCATTCTGTACTTGTCCTTGAAAGTGATTGTGTGTAAACGTGCAAAAGGACTGTGGTGAAGTTTAATGTTAATATAGCTTCAACTGATGATTAAAATGGCATGTTTTTATGTGCTAAATAGAAAGAGTAATACTAAACAGAAATTTGGGGGGTGTCCACCATCTTGATTTTTATTGCTTTATTTGAAGTGTTTAGTTATACAAAAGATGTTTGAATGCAGTTGATGACTTCTTATTTTATATGCCTGTGAGGAGTTAAGTGTTGTACTAACCTTCTTAGTTTATCCCAATTCCAGTGGATAGAAACAAAAATGTTGACATTTAACTCACAAATGAAAGACTGGGAGTTTTTTTGTTGTTTGGGTTTTTCTTTTCACTTCAGATTACAGAAGGTGAGTTAGAAACACTTTTTTTCAGCAGTTAGATGTTCTGCACGTGGAAAAATGGAACCATGAACTTCTGCGGACAAAAATCTCTGGTCGGATTACTTGAGGATAGTCAGTCAGGCTTTCTTCACTGGGTATTTCTTTCTGTCAATTAACATGACTGTTCTCATAGAATCTATTGACATGTATCCTTAGATACTGGAATATCTTCAAGTATCAAGGCATTTAAAAATAAGCCTAATTTTCTCCTGCAATTCTACAAATAGGTTGTAACTGGTATTTTCAGCACAGGTTCTCGTGCTGTTCACAATGGTGTTTGGCTCTTAGTTCATTGTAGGATTATGCCCGTGCAATGCTACTGCTGTAGATTTACTGTATAGTAGTATAAACAGAATTATGTTTAATGAAGTTGAATTAATCTTTAGAGATTTTAATTAATTGTTAATTTTATTTCCAAACCTGCAAAAATAGAAAAAATATGGAAGAGATAACTATAAGCCTACTGCATAAACTGTGCTAGAAGTACATTATAGATCAGAATGAATGGACATGTTCAAACATGACACAAGTATCTTGCAAACATGGATAACAATTCACTAATTTCTGTGGCTGTTCTGTGCATTTTACTCATGTGTGTGTTAAACCTTAAATACATGCAGTAAGTAATTAGAAAAAGCTGCAAACAGGAACTAGTAAAATTTAGAGAACTGTAGACTAGAAATTTGCTAGGGTGAAGTCTGGTTTCTGAGACATGTGACTCTTTCAGTAAGAGTTCTACCTGTGTATCAGCTGTGCAGCGGGATGTAAAAGAAGCAGCCTTTTACAGAGTGAATCAAATGGTGCTGCTTAGGTAATTTCTACCTGTAGCCCTTAACTTGCCAGCTCACAGCTTAAAATTGTTGCTTGCATAATGATACCATAGCATAATTTTTATATCAGGTAAATGTCAGTGATAAAGCTCTGGGAAATCTGCTTCCACTTGAATTCGGAGAAAATTTTACCTTAGATTTTTCAACAGGAGTAGTTATTGTTTCACTTATTCCATACACATACATACATATATACATACATACATATATACATACATACATACATACATACATACATGTATATATAGTGGAAGGCAGGATTTTGCCCACTTGTAAAATAACACATGCCTCTGCCAGAGTTACGGCTATGTGCACACACAAAGCAAAATAGTAACCTTTGGGATGACTCTAAGATGGTTGTAAATGTAATTAATAAACTGAAGTTATTGATGTTGATTTGCATTTAAGTAGATACGTATGACTGCTGTGGCAAATAAAGTCAACTCTTAAAATTACTCTTAAAGAATTTTTTATTCTTACAGCATTTGCAATTTATTTACAAATCTTTTCTTTCTTTTTTTTTTTTTTTTTTTTTTCCATATGCAGGTAGTGGCCCAATTTTGGATCCAGACGTTTATGGTATGTATTTGATTTTCTTTTCTTTTAATAACAGAAATGAAGGAACTAAAACATTAAAAGTTCAAATATTAGGCTTAGTTAAATTGAAATGTCACATAGAATAATACAGCTCTAAAAGGTACTTTGTGGTTTTGGTTCTCCTGCCTTATATTTAACACATGTGATGACAATATGATGTTTTACTTACTATGCTGCTTTTGATTCACATTAGAAGCATAAATCCACTGCTACAAATGGGTGCAGTTGATCCTGTAGGATGACAACTGTGTGATGTAGTTCACAGACATGAGATTTTGTGAACCTTTTGGAGGCATTTCTTGGAGTAAAGAGAGTTTGTGATTTCTCTTTATACAGATTAATTTATTTTTCCAGGGATGATTCCGTACTTGTTTTGCCTCCAAAAAGGTACCCCTAAATCCCACTTAGAAATGAAGTTGGCACAAGTAAGTTTTCCTGTAGGCAATTTATTTTGCTCTGTCTGCTCATTTGTACCTTCCCTTAATCTCTCTTGCGTAAGCAGACCATCAATTCAGTGGTGCTGAGTGTGTGCCAGGAGATTTTGATTGCACAGTGTTCACATTAGTTTTTTTGTTAGGCAAAGTGTACCAAGTGAAAGCCAGTGTGCACTGAAATAGAAGCTGTAGAATAAAAAACAACTCTCTGGTTTTTAAAAATGTTTCTGGCATACTTCTGGTGAGCAGAAAAGTTCATCTTACCCACCATACACAAACTGCTTGAAGCTGGATCCTGTTTGGAGTTCTCTTTATTTGGATGAATAGCATGACTCAGGTTACCTAAAGCTGATCTAAATGTTATTGCTTTGATTCCGTTCCACGTCATTAAACTTTAGCAAATGTGCAATTAAATCATCAATTTGATTTCAAATGCTTAGGAACTCTAAAGACTAGCTTCCCCTCCCTCTTTCCAAAATTTTTTTGAAGGAGAAGGAGAAGGGAGGGTTGGGGATGGGAAAGTGGTGATGGTTTGCTCAGTTTCTTCATGTGTTGTATTATATAAGCTGTATGCATGAAGATTTTGATTCTGAGCTTTTTATCAAGGTCCTGATGCCTGTATATGGCTTTAGCCTTGTGCTAAAGCTGTGCTTTGACTGACTTGGGTGGGTTTCTGCTGAGGTGTATGCCTCAAGTTTTGCTGGCAGATCACAGCCTGCAAGGCCTGGTGAAGGCCTTCATTCCTGGCTGTTCTTCCTGCTGTTTGAAACTGTTGTCCTTGTGATGTGAGGCAATTTCAAAATGTTTTTGTTAAGTATTTTGAACATATAACAGAAATCAGAAGGTCTGATGAGGTGACATTAGGCTGCATGACATTGAGTTTGCTGAGGGGAGTCTGGCCTGCCTGGAGTACTGCTTGACAAAAGCATGGAGCAGTCACTTGTGCCTCTAGCTCACCTCTGTGGCAGGTCTTGGAAAAGACAAAAGAGAGAATGCTTTCCTGACAGGAAATTAACTGGGACAAATAAACCAACTCACATGGGTCCGAGCACAACATTGAGTGCAAAGGCAGCTCCTTTGGCTCTGAGTTCATATTTTCACGCTGTGATGCCTCTTCTAATGTGGTTGTGAACATGAGAGAGACAACCTGCCCCATATCTGCCAAACCTCGGAATAACTGTGGAGAGTGACCCTCAGTGCTGATGTGACTCTGCTGGTATGTCTATCCCAGCCACCGTGATACCTTGTTTGTGAAATGGCTGTAAAATACTGGCCAGTGTCAGCTGCAAATCATCGCAGCTGTTATTAGTCACTGGTGGCTGATGAGGTACAGAGCACCAGAGAACCTGCCCCTAAAGCAATATGAGCCTTATCTAGATGAGTCAAAAGGCGTGACCCTGTCTGCAGGAGTGCTCAGTGTCTATGTCAGGATTTCATAGTGAAATGAACAGGAATTTATTCAAATCAAATCGGCCGGCTTGGGCTGGATAGCTGTTTCGTGTATTTTCCTTGCCTGATTCACCCATTTCAAGGGGCTTTGAAGATCTGGTAATACCTCAAATGCAAATGATTCACAGTTAGACAGCAAGCAATGTCAGCATACCACCAGTATACCAATGTAACCTGTCTTAGCTCTTGCTCATTTTAATATAGAAGTTCATTCAGAGGATTTACAGACCAGACCTGTGGTTCTCATTAGCCCGCCAGTGTGTGATTTCCAGTAGTTTGGAAGAGGCCTGAGCATAAACAGAACTACAAATAACATCAGCTGTTATTTACAAGTGAAATTGGGAGCAAAAAATTTCCTCCTGCAAGTCGGAGCAGAAAAGGCTCTAAATATTTGTTTTATATGTTAATCTTATAAAACAATAATAAATATATGGTTGGCCAAAACAATCTTTGTGAAAATTTTCCCAACTAATTGTAGAGGAAGCCAAATTTTTTTAGGCTGAAGTTCCCATTATAAAGCAGGCTTTGCCTGCAAATAATGAAGTAGAAGTCTCCTCCCCGTCTCTGGCAAAGGATGTACTCACAGTGACAGATGATCAGCACAGAATCTGTCCAAAAGTCCAGGCTGCTTGTGCAGGTGAGCCATTCAGGCAGCGGTTGTGCTACCTGGATGAGTGAGGAATGCTGTTCATTCTCCTGTTGCTGCTGCTCTAACCTTGCTGCATGGTAAGCTACATACACAGAGATGCAGTGCAGAGTTGGAGAATTCAAATGGTAAAAGATCAGAAAATTAATTTTTTTTCTCTTGAAAGCTCTGTATATTTAATTTGTATTTTGTCTTGAAAGAGTCTTGTCCTTTGGCATGCATAGTTGAGAGCCAAAATAGACTATGTGAGTTGTTTAGACATCCTGACTGTGCTGACTGTAGCACTGGTGCCAGAGGTAGCTGACAGCTTCCTGTACCAGAAGAAATCTGCAGTCTGCAAGTGCTTTGCAGAAAGCAAATGTGTCCTTGCATGCCTGAAGATCAAAAGCCCAGTGCAACTTCTTACTAACACTGCCAGCTGAGCTCTCCAAACTGGTCTTGGGAGCTAAAGGATAATAGTGCTTAGGTGCAAGACCTCTCTACTCTTGCTCAGCTGGAGCTCTATGCTCAGAAATGCTCCTGCTCCTCCTGTAGTTTGCAAGAGTCTTTTCAAATTCACACTTAAGATTTCATCTGCAGGCTTACAGCGTGGATTTTAATCAAAGCAAGTAAAGAAATACCCATGCAATTGCAAACTTAAATTACGATGCTGGAGGTTTATTTTTTAATAAGTGCAATTATTGCCTTTTGTTTCTTTCATCTGCATACATTATGAAAATAAAATGTTATGCGTGTTCCCAGATGTAATAATAAAATAAATACATTTTAAAATTTTATTTTAATGCATGTTTATCTTAACTTCATATATATATAACATTTAATTATTTTTCTCTCATTTGAATAATTTTTTCAAGAAATCATGGACTGTAGATGTCTCTGTTTTATTTTGAAGTTCTTGTAAATAATTGATCATTCCTTATACGGAATAGTTCTGCTTTTGCCCCTGCAGCCATGTCAGTGGAATTATTTTGATAAATCAATCAAATTTCTTCATTCCATCTCAGGCACTTTAATTTTTAAAGGTTTATCTGTATGATAGCAATGCTAAACTGTAACCTCTGTGCATATAACATTTTTTTAAATTATTTATTAAACAAATGAAAGCAGCTATTTCACATATGATATTAGTAAGATAGCTTGAAATCCATCTGCTGAGTTCTTCTCAGCAAAACAAAAGTGCTCAAGCAATTTCTAAGACTGTCCTATATTTGACTGAATACAAGGCTGGTGAAGTTCAGTGTAGAGGGCAGTCTTTCATTTTTAATGGGAAGTCAGAAGCACATAAAAATAGCTCTATGGATGGAGTTCTTATTTAACTCTAGTGTTTCCAGCAGGGAAATTATCATGTAGATTTCTTCTTTTTTCCTGTTTGTCAGTCGTGGCACATTTGTTCATTTACAGGGCTCAGTGATTACCCCCAAAACATTCCAGCTTCTTTAGCAATTATAACTTGTGTCCAAAAAGCTTAAATTCTCTAAGTTCATAGTGGCCTTACCACAGAGCAGAAGTAATATAAAAAACCATTTCCTGATCAAAGCTATGAAGTTACAAAACCAACATTTTTTCCTTTCTTAAGAGTATGAAACCACACCTAATGATATTGGAGATGCCACAAATAACAGTAATCAAATCACTTCAACGGATGTTTCCAACAAAGAAAATGAAGATAGCATCACTGTAAGTATATGCATTGTTTTCTGGTCTGTGGTCTTTGTGAACTTTTTGGCTATATAACTTACAAAATTGCAGACACTAATAAGACCCTGGCCTATCAGAACACTATTGCTATTACTGCATTGTAGTCAAAACTCTCAAGAAAAAGGATGAAAAATAAAATCAGTGCTCCCCATTCTTGTCCTTCCCCCACTTTTTTTTTAATGAATGGATCACTTTTCAGTTCAAGTAAAATGGCTGGTTTGTGTCTTGCTTTTCTGAACAACTTAACTGTCATTTTTTTTAGCCTAAGACTTTGCATCTAATTTTTAGTCAAGGACAGCAAGTCTTCATTTACAAAACAAAGACCTCCTGTCACAATAGGACATGAAATAAAGGTGCTTGACTCCAGTCAGAGGGCAGTATAAATCAGAAGGCTTTATTTACAATTCATTCAGCCCTCTTATAACATGCTTTGCTAAGAAGGCACATTATTGGTCCATAGGGCTGACACCTCTCCCATTGGCTAAGTAACAGAAATAGCAAGCACCTGTTGTTGTGGGAAAAGAATATTGTTTACACAAGGTTGTTTTGGGAAAAAGAAAAACTGTTGAAAAGTTTCCCTTGAGAAGAGCTAGGTCTTCTCAAGCTCAGGAAATATCGAGTCCACAATTTCCAAGGTAATTTGAAGACTGTTGGTTGAATACCCATCCTGGAGTCACCTCCATGTTAGAGAGGTGATGTGCTGCAATGAATTTTCAAAGTCTAACTGTATGTTCTAAGACATGATTTCATGTAGGTTTTTGATTAAATAGCTTGTGATAGATTTTAGTACAAGTGGCTGAACTGATGGGCCCCCTCCTTTGCTGCCTTGCCTCTCATGGTTTCCTGAACTGAAATGTTGGAAACTGATAGTGGGTTACCAACCTGGTTGACATTGCAGCCTCCCTCCATCAGTGGCTCTCTAAAGCACTAAGAAGATGAGAGTGTGCATTCATGAACCAGAGAGCAGACTGTGAGCTGGGATAGTGTTCTAAAAATTGGGAGGATCGCGACAGTCTTGTCTGGTCTGATAACAGAACTACCGAGGTGGTAGAGGCGGTACCTGTGAAAGTCCTCTGGCCCAAGCTCCCCTGATTAAACCAGGGCTGGTATGGTTGTTTATGGCTATGTCCTCTCTGGTTTTAGTATATCCAGTGATGGAGCCTTCACAGCCACTCCAGATAATTTATATGAGTATTCAGCCATCCCTACAGTAAATTCTTTTTTCCTATGTGCTGTTCTTATGTGTTTTTTTGTAACATGCCACTCTGCTGGAAGGGAAAAGGGTGATATACACTCCCTCCCACCTTCCTTGAATGTGTAGGATGTTGAAAAAGTTCTCATAAGTGTCTGAATCTCTGTTCTCTGCAGAATAGAAGAAACCTCAACAAGTGTTTGTTTTCTGTATTCTTTGATCTAAGTGCAAATGTTCCCCAGTTGAAATTAATATCTTTTCATAACTGGATTAATCTGAATGTATGTTGGATGTCTTTGAAGATACAAAACCAAAACAGGTCTGTTTGTGTCCTCATTTTTTTAGGTGTATGTTGTGGTGGGAATTGCAGCACTGGTGTGCACTGGCTTAGTAATAACCCTCATTATTCTGAAGTTTGGAAGACACTCTAAGTTTGGAATGAAAGGTAAGCAGGGCTGGTTTTACACCTTTCAGAATTTTTGGGGGTTGTATGATCTGATACGGTAGTCCCCTGAACCGGGGGTAGTCAAAATAGCTACAATAAATGCCACCACATTTAATATTTTGTTTATTAATCAGGTAAGTAATGGCAGAGGTAGATGTAGATAGAGTTTAGAATTTTGGATCAAACACTTCTACTTCTGTTTTCTTCTTAAGATAAATACCATTTATCTGCCTTCTGCTGCAAAGCTCCCTGAGGCAATTCTTGGAGTAAAATATTTCTCAAGTCAGGGTAGGTAGGAAGAAGATAGGAAATGAAATTTATTTTGTCGAAAGTTTAATTAATGAGGATCTGTGCTCTGTGTAAGAGGTACTTTAGACAATACTGCAATGTCTCATTAAGGTGGAGAGGAAGCAATGACAAGAGCGGAAGGTGCATTTGCAGTGGATCCTGTCATAGTGGTGCTTTCTGAGAGATGCATTTTCATGTGCTTCTTGGGGAGCATCATCTGGAGAGAGTCGCATGTGCTCATGTCCCTGTGGAAGGGGGAAATCTCAACCCTTCATTTATTCATTTATTTATTTTACAGCCAGATGGAGCTATGTGTAACACAGAGGTACCTGCAACAACTCCGTTACTATATTCTTTTACTGGTATTATCAGTGTGTGTCTGATGATGTGGGTGAAATTGTATTAAAAAAAAAAGAGGAATTAGAAAAAGAAATTAAAAACCAACTTGCTATCTTGTTGAGAGACCTAGAAGATGCTTTGCTGTGTGCTGAAGGAGATGAGTGTTTGCTCTTAAGATATATAGATAAGGGTCTGTGGAGAACGTGGTAAGTAATCATTTGATAGACTCCTTTTAATCTCATGTCTTTCTTCTCAGATGTGCTTATGACACTGTACCACTTGGGTGTATATTTTGGTAATGCTTACATGCTCTTGATAAGTGTTCTTTTCAGACATATCTACTCTATATTTTGGGTTCCTGTATTCTGTTTAGATTTCCTGAAACAAGTGAGATTTGAGCAGAAGAAAAAGGTAGCTGGTACAGGTCAGCTTCTGGGATGGTAATCTTGTCTCTCACCTCCTTCCAATATGACAGTCTTTGTTGTTTGGGGTAGCATTAGAAAAGAATGGTCATTGTGAGATATCCTGAAGGGCAACATGAAGTCAGCAGGATTGATCTTTAGAGTTTTGGCAGAAGACTAGTCTGTGGCTTAACAGTTCAACCTAAATTTTATTTGTGTTCAAGGCTTTCTGAATTGCATTTAGAGAGCTGAAGTAGCTGGGAGCTGATTGAGAGAAACAGTGAAAATTGTTTGGTGTCAGCTCTTTAAAGCTGAACACTTCTTAGATTTTTCAAAATATGCATTAAATATTTCAACACAACATTATTAAAGAAACTAGGAAAGAAACCCTACTCTGAGGGCGAATGCAAAAAGTTCTGTTTTGTGTTGTAGTGTTAAGTTACCATCCAGGAAGCTACTTTTTTTTGGTATCTTCATATGCAACTCTTCTCAAAAAATTCTTGACTAATCAGTAAGTTTGACCTGAGTAGTTCTCTGTTGCAAAATTGTCTGTGTAGATCATATTTAAATAAGAATATGATTTTGTGGAAATGACTATATGAACTTACAAAAAGACAGCAACCTCATACATATTTGTTTATTTTAGTTTTAATGGTAAAATGTCACTTTGAGTTAGAAATAACTCTCAAGTCTTTAATGAGAAAAGAGTAACTTTCATCTTAAGTGGACCTCAAACTTCTGCAAAGGATGCATTTTCACCTCAGGTTCACTGTCTGTATCTATCTGGTCCATAGTCCCAGAAGCACTCTCTCCCTTAATCATTATCAGTATTACTGAATTTAAAATGAAACAATATTATATTAAAAGATTGAGATCAGATATACATAGATACGTAATACCTGGGCTAATAAGGAAATGTTGCCTGGTCTGAAAAGCCTGCAGTGTAAGTATATGTTGAGAATTGAAATATGAAAATAAATAACCTGGTGTATTTGAACATGAGGAAATAAGGCTACCACGATGAGAAAGGGTTTTTTTCAGTCATTATTGATCAATACAATTAAATGTGTTTCTTGGAATTTGTAAATATATGGGTCAAGTCAGCTACATGAGAACTCTGAGGCATTTGCAATTTAATTCAGTCACAGTAAAATGCATCCAAACTTTGTGTACAAACAGCGTGCTATGGTGGTAGTTTAATAAACAGTCTCAGTAGGGGAATGGGAAGGAGCTAAATATCCAGATTTCCATGGAAAATGTTTGTAAAAGAAGATTTAAAAGTCCTCTCCAAAATTAATGATGATTTTTGCATTCATAAGTAACTTGCTGAAGTTACATCAGACTGAAATGCACAAAAAGCTGTGCTTTTTTTTTCTGTTATGTTCTGAGAACACAACATGGTCACTCAGACATCCTGTCATTAAATGTCTAGGCACCCTTCTTCAGCTAGCAACTTGGAAAAAACAAAGTAACTACTCAGTAATTGGAGCAGTCAAACTGTCAAAATGTTATTTTTTAATGTGGCCATGTATTTGGAAAAATATTCCATTGAAAATCAGGAAAAAAAGTGTATGTAGGCTAACATAACTCTGTGTCCCATTGGAAATACCATTATGTAAGGATTGACATTTTCATCTCATTTGGGTTCAGGCATCTGCAGCTTCTGTAGACATTGTTTTATGCCTCCTACTTTTAAATGTCAGTTTATCTCATCTTTTACATGGGCATTGTCTGCCCACTTCATAATCTTGTGTCTTTGCTGAGTTCTGTGCTTCCAGTGCTTGAGCATGGTTGGGGTGTGGAATTGACAGTGACTGAGTCCCCAGAAAGAGATGTGGAGCAGGCAGGTGTGCCTGAGCTATGGCTGTGTCAGAGCTGCCCATACCTGGAAGCCCTGCATGTGCTGAGGCTGCCACAGAGGTCACCCCGATGTCTTCTTTCCAGTACTATATGAAGCAGGAAAGTGTCCAGTCTACGTGTTAGGGAGCACCAGGTCCTCTGGGAACTTCCACTTCTTTGGCAGTTCTGATCAATATGTCATCAAGGTCTGAAGAGCTGTATAAAAATAAATTATCCCTATTTTTTTACTTTTCTCCACTTATTTGGAGTATCTAAGGTAAGAGAATAACTTGGGATTTTACTTGGTTACCTTTCCAAACTGTAGTAATAAGGTGTTTTTAGAGGTGAAGAGGACAAGCAAAGCAGTCAGAAGTATTTTGTTTGGGATGTTCTGTTTTCTGATTGAAGTTGGATTGTGCTGTATGAAGCAGTTGCTTTAATTCTTGCCTTATTCCTTTTTACTCTGTCTTTCCGAGCTAGAGGAGATAGCAGTTTCTAATGATTGACTTTGGGAACAGTATTAGTACAGAACAGATCTGTGGACTGTGCTAGAGGAGTCTTAAAATAGGGTTAGTACAGAGAACTCTCATGCTGTGCTAGACGTCAGACTTGCATAGCAAAATTCATCAGAATAATTGGTGAAACAATTTGCTATTTCACTGCTTGTGTACATTTTAAACACCTTCTTATACAAGGCCTAGTGGCAACAGCTTTGTATGAAAAGCTGCTTTTGGTTGCTTGGATCTGAAGGTGAGGTTTTTAGACCCTTGCAAGATGCTGTAGCATAAATGGTGAAAGCTTCAGTTAATTTCGTAAATGCGTTTGTTAAGACTTGTGGGTTGCTCTTACAAAACGCCTTGGCTTGCTTGCTTGCTGTGGGATGTGAAAATGCTTATGGTGGGAATTCACTGGAGGCTGCCAAGACAGCTCTTAGCATTTTGTGTTTATTTCTGACTCCATCTAACCAGCTTATGAAACTGAAAAATAACAAGGCAACCGGAGTAGAGAGGACAAGGGAGCATTTGTGAACTCCCTGAGAGGATTTATGGAAGGGTAATTCTAATCCTGTTTTATTCTACTTTGCATGTTGAATTATGATGGAAGTAACCAAATGGTTTGCAGCATAATCAGTCCAATACAGTTTGCAGATGTTAATCATGCCACTAAGCATGAAAGGAAGTATGAAGAAAAATGATGGAAGATAAATTATAAACTTCAAATTAGCATGATTCACTTAAAAGGATGAAAACGTGTTTGATTTTATCAACTGTTCCTATTCCAGTGACAAGACAATATCCCTAGTACTCCCTGCTTCCTGGAGAATCTGGAGGTGGGTAGTCATGGACAAGAGTATTATCACAGCAGCTTTACTGGTAGAGGTAATTGGAGTTTGTGTAGGTTTTACCCAAATCAGAAAGTAAAGAGGAGCCACTCTTACCCAAAGCAGCAAGTTCTGTCTTGTAAGTTAACAGATAGAAACCAACAGAAGTAGCGGGAAACATGTGAGTACTTGTTCCATGTGAGGTGAGAAGGATTTTTTTCATATGTTTGTATGAAGTTTCTGTGAGTGCCTTGAGCTTCATGCAAAGATAAGGGAACAAACAGTCTGAAATTCGCATTGTATTTAGGCAATGCCAGCTATCTTCTCATGTCTGTGGGCTTGCATGTCATGCTTTGAATGGTGCTTCTCCTTCCTCAAGCACTTTCTGAATAACCTTATGGGTCTAAACATATGTCCTGACTATGAATCCTTTATCCCTTGTAAGTCTGTGCAGATCAGGGTATAGAAATTTACCTTATGTGATCAGGTAATGAGAGTCGGTGGTTGATCGGGAAAGAAAACCGTGTCTCTTTTAGGACAAACACCCCAAAATACTACCTTTCCTTAGAGTTCTTGCTAGCTGCTTGTCAACTTTTTTGAGTGTAAGTTTAAAATTTGGACTGGCAATGAGAGTGCTGTTCTTTTTCATCATGCTGATTAAAAATTAGGAATACACTCATGGATTTTGCCTGCCAAAGTCCAAACAGGGTATTTTCTTCTGCGTCTTGATAGCCCTTTCTCTCAAGTGATTTGTGTAATGTGTGTTGGGCCATGAACGCCCTTGAAAACTTTTTAAATTAAAAGCATTGGTTATTCCAACAGAAGCTCTCTGATAGTTCAGGAATACCTCTTCTTACCGGTGTGTTACAGTTACTTTGTTTGCTTGTAACCTCTTGTAACTTTTTGAGCTTTGGTCCAAAAGACAGTACAGGGGAAGGTAGCTTGGAACTCATTTCAGTTGCAGCGTATTTCTCGTTATCTTACCATATTTCAGTTTGGATAAGGAACACTGTAAAAAAGCATGATAAGAGTCTCCTTACAAAGCAGAATTATCCTTCTGACACAATGGCATAATATAATGACTGACTTTAACCCTCACCTACTCAAAACAATCGTGTTTACATGACTTTAAATACAGCCCAGGTGAAAGTAGAGTGCCTTGCCGTTCTGGCTGAGACTTGCATATTCCTTTGACTGTATTGGAATGTGTTACATAAGGGCTGTCAGGAAAGATCTTTTGCGTCTTACTTCTCTGTAAGCATATAGCAAATAGTCTTTGGTTTTTCTGCTTTAATACATTTTCCTTAAGTTCACCTTGTCAGAGAGGGGCTGATTGCAAGGGACTTAAAAACCCCCCTCTCTTTCATTTACATTAGTGATTGAAGAATTGGGATTTTGGAGTGTTTAGATGACTCTTAGTAGTTTGAAGTATTGATGTGGGAAAAGAGGGAATTTTTTATGTTTATTAGTGACTTGTATATCACATGTCTTGCATAAGCAATTGGATTATTGGTTATAGAGTAGGAGAAAAGTGTAATGCGGTTAAAATAGAAATACTTCTTCTACTTTTAATTCTAAAACAATTACGAAATAAAGCTTTGCATATCCAGCAAAGATCTGCGGTTTGACAAGTATGACCTAATGTTCAAATTGGTGGGCACTAAGCTTGTAGGAGTAATGGCTACAATTTTGCCTTTTCCGGCAAATCATTTAAAAGACCAAGTTTGTAGCTTGGGAACACATTTTCTGCTTGACTTTCAGCAAGTCACTGAAATACTGAGCTTTTTGAGTTTCCACTTTTACTTATAGAAGTGATTTTGTGCTGTGTTATACCTACCCAAATGCCAATTCTGTGGGTGTCAATCCTTTAATATCTTTAGAACATTCCATTACTTAGTCAATGAGCAGGATCAATTCATGTGAGTAAGTGCTGTAAATCAGCTGTAGAGAAAAATGAGTGTGCTCAAATCTGCAGTATTTTTAGTTAGTAGACAATGTAAAGGCAATGATGATATTGCTCATTCTGAACATCACACAAGGAGCTTTTTTTGTTTGACACTGACATTCCAGTCCCTGTAGTCATGGGCCAGTCATATAAATTGTCTGTCTTAGTTGCATCCCTTGTTAATGGGCACTGTAATATTGCTTTACCACATGAACATTTGGAAGATAGAGTTGTTAATGCTTTTAAGTGACTGACTTTGAAGAAGCAAATTGCTATAAGTATGTCAGAGAATGAGTTTGTATTAACTGATCCATGAAGGTAATTTCATGTAAAGGATTTTACAACAATCTTAAAATATTTAAGCTACCATTCTCTTGTGTTTTAGTAAATAAAAGAGCATTGTATATTGCATTGTTTTGGGTCTGTGTCACCCTATCAGAGCGTACTGTTAGACATTTTTAGAGTTCCATTGTTCTTATTTATATAAATTTTGATCTCTAGGTGTCAGGTGTCTGTTTTGGTCTGCTATTAGGTTTCCTGAATCCAACCCTAAAGTGCAAGATGCCATAGAAGAATGTAGTTGTTTCTGTAGTAGGAACAAACAAGTAGATGATGCCTCATATGTAACACAAGATTTATGAAGACAGCTCAAATCTGAACTGGGGAATTTTTAATGATGCAGTGGTGCATTTGACTCTGATCCACTTTGGTTGTAAAATGTAAACTCCGTTATAATGATAGAGGGAGAAAAGGAGTTACTAGCTTGTAACTTAGAGCTTAGAGGTTTATATGATTCAGACTACTGTGGTGGTATTATTAACACTGACATTATGAACAAAGGAAAATTATCTGAGACCTCATGGCCATTACTAGTAAAAAATAAGGAAAACAAGTGTAAACAAGTGTTATATCTTATTCCCCCTCCCCTAAAAGAGTATGCAATGAGGTGATGGGATGAAGGAGTATGCATGTGTGTGGTGTGCATGAAGTGAAATGGAGAACTGGGGAGATACTGAGTAGAGGACAGCTTAGAGATGAAATACAAAGTGATTGGAGAAAAGGCATGGATACAGTAGAAATAAGGAGAGCTGAAAATTATGATTGCTCAGGCTCTACCTTGGTATGGGCTGAGGCACACAGGAATAGCAGGGCTCCTAGTTCAAGGTAGTGAAAGAATAAGACAGAAGTTTAAACTCCAGAGTCCCCACCCCATGTTCAGTCTACATGCATATATGCTTCACAGGTCTTTATTCTACAGAGCCTAGAGCTTTTCTTTTGTTTTTTTATGGGCAAAGGGTAAATTCTCACCTGCTTGTATATGAACCTTTTTGCTCATATGCAGATCATGCTAGTTTGGGAATGTGTTATTTTGTGAGGGCAAATTGTGGTTTAGTCCATGGAGAATTTTAGAAAGAGATGAGATGGGATCTAGGAGGAAATAAGAGGAAAAGAGGAATGGAAGGTGGAGAGAAAGTAGATCATGTTAATGGGAAGTTTACCTGTGATCAGAGTGAAGAAGTAATCAGATGAAATAGAAATCAGTGAATCAGAAAGAAGAAAAAACTACTGAAGAACAGCAAAGCTGACATACATTTTTCTTTTTCCCTTTCNTCCCTTCCTTCCTTCCTATCCATTTTTGAGCTGTTCCAGTTCTCCAATGGTTTAAGCACCATTTAATATAAAGTACATATGTGCTTGGTTTTGATCTCTCGTTGACAAAGTGTCAAGGTGCAAGGCTAGAAAACATAATGCTGAAAAAGTAGTTCTTAAACATTAGCTTGAAACATGAATAGTAGATAAATAGAAGGTATTCTTGGTAGAAATGAGGTCCACTGTATGATCTCCAGTTAGGAAAAAGGGCTAATATGGAAGTGACTTGCAGCAGAGGCTTCTCCTGGCAGCTGGGCCAGCTTAAACTGACTTTCCACAGAACATCTGAGGCTGACAGGAACTCTGCAAGGGTCTAGTCCCACACTCAGCACAAAGCAGGGTGAGCTGGTGATGTTTACGGTGTTTCTTCTTTCTGAATGAACAAGAAGTGCTGTGAAGCCATTACTGCAGCACTGCTGTTGCATCTTAGGAAGAAATGAAGAAGTAGAAAAATTTAGAAGAATTAAGAAAGATTAAGACAAAATAGTCAAGCTTCCTGAATATCTAGTAAAAGAAGCACTTTAGGTTTTACTTTAGTTCTGGTAAAAAGTTCAAGTAAGATTTTATAATTTGAATGAGCAGGTCCTTTTTATATCTCTTTTCCTCACACATAGCCTGATGCATGTTTAGCATCTCCCAAAATATTTATAACCTGGGATCAGCATTGTACATTAGCTATTAATTCATTGCAGCCAGTGAATTCCCCCAAAGTGTTCTCTTTGTGGGTAGCTGAACACACCTTTGCCAAGTGGCTCACAGATCTTCTCAATTGCTGTTTTACTAGAGTTACTGTACATCCCAGTGCCTTCTCACTGGTGCAGTATGAGTATGCCGCTCACAGTGGCCAGTGTTCCAGCCTTTCACATTTATGTACTTAACATTAGGTTTATATTCAGTCGTCAGGCTGGATGATAATCCAGTGTAAGGATCAGAGTAGTGTGTTATATATAATGACTTTTTTCTCTGTATATGGATCATGAGTGACACAGGAATAGTCATCCTAAGTGAAAGAACATTTTGTGCTGCACTCAAAGTCCATTTTGTCCTGATACCTCTTCTGTATTCTGCACAAAAATCAGAATTGCTGTATTAAAGAAGAGTCTGCCATGCTTTCTGTTTTGTACTCTGCTATGTTTTGTCCCATTTAGTGCTGTTTACTTTGCATATGGCAGAAACCAGGAAGACTTGATGGCACTTGTAGTGTGGAAATGAGGAACCAGATTTAGGAGAATAAAATCTGTTTTTGAAATTAGGAAAAAAAATTAGGGCAGGATTGAGAATCATTCTAATTTGCTGCTTGATTTTTTGAAACTTCTTAGAGGGAGCAACATAACAGGATCCTTTATATTGAAGTAAAATAGGCAAACTATCTAGTAACTATTATTTAGCCTATGTCAGTTTTATTCATGGTGTCAAAGGCTAATGCACTGTTCCTTCAACTGTCTGGCATGGCTGAATACCCTGGAGCACAAGGTGGAATAATGTAAACATACAAGAAGTATTTATAAAAGGTCCTTCACCTTTTCCTGACAAATGACAAAATATGTGAACTAACTGGAAAAGTGTAGGTATAGTTTAGATATTAGGAAGAATTTTTTTACTTAGAGGGTGATGAGGCCCTGGAAGTTGTGGATGCTTCCTCCCTGGAAGTGTTTAAGGCCAGGTTGGGTGGGGCTTTGAGCAGCATGGGACAGTGGAAGGTTGCCCATGGCAAACAGTTTGAAACCAGGTGATATTTAAGGTCCCTTTCGGCTCACACTGTTCTATGATTCTGTTGGTCATGAAGTTCCACTTCTTCTTGGCACTTGGGCTGGCCAGTCATGACTGTAGGCCTCCTCCCTCTATCAGCCCCTTTGCCTCTTGACTGCTCTGAGCATTGATGGTATGGTACTACAGAGCTGACATGTTTTAGAACTTAGGCCTTTTTCCGCATAGCTATTTTGAATTTTAAAGGCATCATTTTCATAAGTAAGAGGAGGACAGCCTACAGTGGTGGCACAATTTCTGTACTGCCACAGCTCTTCTGCAGAGCATTTGTGGAAGCATCTGCAGCTGGAGGGAGTCCATTTGTAACCCTTGTGAGGAGTGTGGTCATGGATTTGCCTCCACATTTGACAGGGCCAGCCCCAACATGGAGACATGCCATGTACAGCCTTTTAAGTAGGAGAAATTTAAACTTTAGTTCTGGTCAGTAGATGTGAGTAATTCAAACTGGGAGAAAAACATTCCTTTAAAAGCAGTGAATTGAGTGCATTATTTCACGTGGGAGCTCTCAGGCCTAAGAGCTGGTAGCTGCAGCTAAAATACTGGTTACCAAAGGTCTTCCAAGAGAGGTTTGTGCCCTTTCAGAATGTTACATTTCTGTGACTTGTAGCAACAGTCAGCAACAGAAATGTACCTTGTAATAACATTCCTTTTTGCACAAGAGTCTGAACCAGAATCTGTTGACATCCCTTGCTTTTTTTCGAGAGGGCCACTGCAGTGTTCTGTCACACAGCCTCTGAAGCTGCAGTGTTATCTCTTCTTCTCCAGGGGCACATGGGGATATGCACTGTGAGCTGTCCATGTTTTCTGTCTTGAGCTGGCTCTGATGCAGTTGTCTATTTATTGAATGTCTTGAAAGTCAAATTAGCTTGAAAGTCAAATTAAAACCTTTGAATTAAAAGGTCAAATCCTGTCTTTGTGGCTACTACAAGCTAAATATTTCTGCCCATGGCCATCTTGGAGGCCTGTAAGCTCTCACAGCTGTCAGTCATTTTGGAGAGTAGTAGAGAGCCTCCCCTGTTAAATTCCTCTTTCTGTGCCTTGGAATGCTGGCCTCCCAGCTAGGCAGGTGTTGTAGCTGCTTCTCATGGTGCCTGGAGCTTGTGCATTGCATCTGCTTTGGCAGTGGCCTCTCCCAGCGTGCTCCAGGCAAACATAAACACAGCCTATTCTGCTGCCATCAGAAGTCATGCAACCTGCCAGTGGTATAGTAAAGCCCAGGTGCCTTAAGAGAGCAGGTTGTGAGTCAGGTGGATGGCACAGGGCCTGTTCCTGCCCAGCGGCTGTGAGTTTCAGTGATACAGCTGTTAAGCACAAAGGTATCACCTCTGGCACATGCAGTCTTTGTGATGTGGTGTGGCAGAGGTGTTTGGTATGCACTTGCTCTGTGCTAACACAGTCTCTCAGGCAGATGCTTTTGGCTCATGTCAGAGGCAGGGTAATAGATGTTTCATTTGGTTGGACCAACATGGCTGTTCTTGGATTCTTCCCTCCATAGAGGAAGGCTGACAAGGTTTATTAAGCACACTGTTGTTTTGGTAAAGAAAAATATAAAATAAGTACACATAGCTTTATTTTAGAAAATTAATAGTTTGGAACATCTTATGGTTGGTTTAGGATGCAGTTCACCAGATTATCTATCATGAGGCAGAGGAATCAGAGGAAATATTCTTCCTTTCACTTCTTGGCAAAGCAGGCCATACCTGAGTCTTGGACATGGCATACTCCTGTGGCAAGTACAAGAGCAGCATGATAGCTAACCAACAAAGAAGCTGAGGCACATTTATGCTTTCAGACTGTTGAGCCATAGCGTCTTGAGACCATGGAGAAACTTGAATAATTTGCTTTTCCTTTTGGTGTGTTTGGACAGTTCCTCAGGTCAGAGTCTGCATGTTCCTGCGGTGACTGGAAATGTCTGTCCAGTTGAACAGCTCAGACCCAAGTGTGTCAAATTCGTGTAATGAGAAGTTGATAATCCTGGGAGAAGAATGAGACTGTGTTTTTCTGTCATCCTGCTGGTGTTGCCTGTGGCAGCCGTGAACTGACAGTTTGTACCCTCCTGGTGCTGAAGGAAGTGGGATTCTCTGTATTTGCAGTATTTATGCAATTGGGTCTTACCCATCCATATTCTCTGAAAAGTATTCATGCTACAGTAGACATTCACTATTAATCACAGTCACCTAGTATTTAAGTGATTAAGTTTTCTGGCCATGGTAATTTTCACAAATCTTAATTTGCACCCAGCAGTCAGGAAAATGTTTTTACTACGTACAGCTTGTGCTTCTACAAGCAGGTTGTTTGAAGTTGCATTAAGTTGCATTAAGTGTAAAGCTAGGCATTGTTCTCACTGACCACCAAAAGGATGTTCATGTGCACTGTTATGTACACCAGCTGGTCTTGGAGCAATGATCCTTGCCACTGAGCTCCCGTACTCTGTGCATACCAAATGAATTCCTGTCATTTATTACTTACTTTTTAAGAACAAGGCATAGAGCTTCTGAGGGTTTTCTAGTGCCTCTTTTAGCTGTCCTAAGTTCCAAGATTGCTTAAATTTTAATTAGGTATTTCAGATTTAGCTAGTTAGGTACCCTGTCTTTTTCCAACCCATTCCATTGTGGGTGGCTATTGATAGCCTTCCTCCTCTGTTTCAATTCTGAAAATGCAATCAGGATTGTGAACAATATTATGGAAATGCTTTAATTGAGATGTGTTCTTACAGTTCAACCACTTAGTCACAAATTTGTTTTCTTCAGTGTGAGGGGGAAAATTTAGAAAAACAAACCCTCAGCTACAGTGGCAGCTTCAGAATTCGGCCTTGCTAAGTTGGGGTATTTTTGAAGGGGGAGAGGAACTAGGCTGCATAGAACGCATCATTGCTATCAAAAGACATTGATGTGGTTGTAGCATCCTTCATAAATTACAAGGAAAGGTCAGTGAGCCAGAATGTTTTTTTACACTATGGCCCCTTTAACTTCTCTGCCAATAAATGAGTGTAGATGGGAATCAGACTCATTTAGCTTAATAGGGGTCAGCATTTCTTTGAGAAGAGAAGAGCTGCAGGCAGAGGTCCTGTGTATGGCTGTGTCAGCTTCTCTGTGCATCTGGGAAAGTAACATTGGAAACTAAATCCTCCCAGAGAACAGGTGGAACTTAATCTTGGCCTTTAGCTCCTCAATTAACCTTGTCACTGTAACACTGGATTCTGGATGAGTGGGACATCTTAGAGTGATTCTTAAGTAGCTTCTTGAATAGGGAATGAAATATGAGTGGTTTGCGGTATTACTGCTTCCAAACATGGCAGGACTTAAAAAAAGGTAACAGAGAAGAACCTCAGGTAATAAGGTCTCTTCTGAACCTGCTCTGGGCAAGATATGAACCAGGACGAATTAATCTCTGTCTTAGCTACAAAAATGTTATGGAAGAGGGAGTTTAAGGAACAGAAATATCAGAGGGTGCCCTTCGCTGCACTTCAGATGCAGCTGACTACATTGGCAGTTGGGTGTGTGTTTGTGTGTAAAGCACAAAAGGTGCAGCACAAGGTATTTGGCTGGTGCCAGTAAGAAAACTGTGTGAGACTAGTAGTAGACACAACACAGGTTGTACACTGAACTGATGAAGTTTTTACACTTTTTACGCAGACTGAAGGGTCCATGTACATTATATTTGTGGTCACATATGCTTGTGCATTATTGTTTTGATGTATTGCCAGTCAGCTACAGGCAGATAAATATCTTTCTAAATATCTTCCCTTCAAAATAGTTTGCTGCTTCATTTAGCAGAACTTCATGGCTTTAATTTGTCCTGTATAGTTGTAGTTTAGTCTTAAAAACCAAATATGTCAATTTTTTAAATACTACACAGCTTCACTGCTTAGGATTCACATATTTTGGAATGCGATTGCTGTTCTGGCACATTTCTCTTGTTTAATTTCACTAAAAGGGGTTGCTAATAATGCAGAAAAGGTCTAAAATATTATAGATGTAGGATGGAAAAATATGGAAAATGAACTTCACATGAATTGGCATGACTATTGCAAGCAGAGCAAACAGATTCAGTTTTCCTTTTCTGAATTATATTATTTTCTAGTTCTTTGTGTAGACTTTCATCTGTCTTACACAGTAGTACATGTAGTTGGAGGCCACATATTAGCATCATCTTGACTGCTACTTCATAAAGAAAATTATACATTCTTCTTTCTGGGACAGACTGTAAGGAATTCAGTAACTGTGTTGTAAGCAGGTGTAGTGTGTGGTAGTTTTGATTGAACAAATAGTTCTGAACTGTAAATCCTGCAAAACTCCAGACACAGAAGCTGAATGGTATGTTAAACTAACAGGAAGTAGCTGTCATGGGTCAAGACTATGCTGAGTAAGGTTTTGGGTGCACACAGCGGTGACTCTAATCAGAAGACCAAGTTCAAGAATAAGAGCAGGTGAACCTCCTGCAAGTCATGCATTGAGCACAATGAGAAACACAG